>JAAGVU020000036.1:19923405-19947832 GCA_011763525.2 Mormyrus iriodes | reverse complement strand
TTAAATACAGGGTGAGGGGCGGATGGGGGGGGGGGGGGGGGGGGAAAAAATAATGTTTACAGTTTCTGAGCGACTACCTACCGCAAGCAATCGCACACCCGGGTCTGTGCTCTAAAGCCCTGCTTATGTTCTCTTTTCACTTTATTGTCCTCGGACGTCTCGTATCACTCCAGGCTCCCTAAGTCTCTTAAAGAGCTAAACCCACATTCCCTCCCCATAACAGCCCCGTTTTTAAATCGGTATCAGTAAAGCATGTAATCGCCTTGTTAGAACTCAAGCAATAATGTGATTTGACTTGAGCCAATGTGCATTCCTATCGTCTATTTAAATCCAGTTCGTCAGCTGGAGACACTGGGGGATCACCAAATAAACTCGAGAGGAGCCCTCGGCTCTGAAGGGACACCCCCACTGGCCACCCCGAAACGGCACGTGTGCCTGTGCTGCCAATCCTGCCCAGCAGCGTGGCTCGGCACCCCTCCAACCAGAACTGTGCACCCAAGGTGCGTCTTGTGCACAGGTGAAAAAAATCAAAGGGTTGGTGATGTCACTCCTGATTTTAGGGAGCTGACTGCTGCAGAGTCAGCAAGCTGCATTACAGGAAGGAATAAGACCATGAGGAACTTTACAGGAGCGTGCCCAGGAACGACAACTAACAAACAGGCGGTTGGCTTCTGCACACGGTCATGCATCACAGGAATTAATGCACCACAGTGATCTTAACATAATAAAGGAAATGAGGACTGTTATTCTTTTCACTCCCCCATACAGCCCCCCCCCTCCAACACCAAAGTGAACACATCCTGACATCCATTGTATGTCCTCAGAGTTGTTTTCTGTCCCAGCCAGCTCATGACAGAATGCCAAATTAACACAAAGCCCCTTTAAACACACACACACACACACACACACACACACACACACGTTTCCTCAGAGGCTCTCTGGCTTGGTAAAGACAAATAAACCTCCTTCGCTCATGAGGCCCTGCCGGGCCCCGGGAACATGCCAGCTCTCTCCAGCTCCCTCTTCTGCACTTTTTCCTCTTTGTTCCCTGTGCCGTTACCTAGAAACACTGGACACCGAGCTCAGCGGAACGGGGGGTGTGGGTGACGACGGTGACGGGGCAGCGGAGGAGAGAATACTCAGTCAAGCCCTGAGGACAAATGAAGGATAACAGACACCAACAAATACTGCTGCTGCGGCTCAAAGAAGTGTGTACACACGGCCATCCGCAAACGCACCGCAAACACACTGCAAACCACAAATGCACGGCCATCCACAAAACACACAGCAAGCCACAAACGCACGGCAAACGCACTGCAAACCGCAAATGCACGGCCATCCACAAACACACGGCCTTCCGCAAATACTCAAAGTCATCCGCAAGCACACACGCAGAACAGTGCAGCGCAAAGGGTAAAAACTTATGCAAGGAGATAGGGGCGGGGGGTGGGGAGTCTAGTGAGAAATATAGGTCACCGAGGCGATGTTAGGGACGGCCTCAGGTCACCAAGGCGATGTTAGGGACGGCCTCAGGTCACCGAGGTGATGTTAGGGACGGCCTCAGGTCACCGAGGCGATGTTAGGGACGACATGAGTTTCTCTCACTTTCAGCTGTCTGTCCTCCTTTCAGCCCAGCCAGATCTTCTATATGGGATAACAGATAGTTTGTCACAGGAAAAATAAAAAATGATATCCTTGTGGGGAACCTCATACTCCAAATAGCTTCACCTATTGACAAAAGAGCAACTTTTTGCCAAGGAAAAAATACAGACATTCAATTCAATTCTCTCCATGCAGCTGTCCAGATTCCTGAGCTACAGGGTAAATGCGGGACGGGACTGTGGTTCAGAAAGATGATACTGAAACACAGCCAGCAATAAACTTAACATCTCCAATAAGGAATACTGCAGCAGGAAAGTGTAGCGCCTCCTGAAGGGCAGGAGGTGTTCTCATCCCTTCTGCACATCCTCAGATTCTGCCTTTCCTCTGTGTCCACAGACTGACAGAGTGGAGCCTCCAGCAAATAAAAATCCACAGTGGCCATTTCAAAGGGATCGATCAGAAGGTCCGCAGGCCAATATAGGAAGAGGTCGTTTCCGTTCACGCTGGACCCTTTTCAGGAAAACAGCTTAACCACTTCAATTTTGAGAGGCCAGGTGGGCGATTTCATAAACTACACTGTCACCAGCCCCCAACACTCAAACAGCAAATCAACAATCTGATTTACCCCCCCTTCAGAAATCCCCCAGCACTTGACTTTGATCCCTGGTCACCACCCTTGAGTTGGTTTTTTTGAAGAACGGGGGAGCAGAATGCCAATGTAATGCCGGACGAGTGCAGCAATAATTATGTGTCTAATCAAACCGCAAGAATCGACGGTAAAAAGGAAAGAGATGAAGGCAAAGTACTGTAGTTGCAGAAATCCCTGACGCCTGTCAAACGCCCCCACAGCTCGCACCCCTACCCATAAGGCCAAGGGAGATTTAACCCCTGTGTGTATGAACTGTGACCAGCAGCGGGATGGGGGGGGCACGGGGGCTGTAAGTGGTAGCACTTGTGTTTATTTTTGTTTGCTGGTTCCCCCCCCCCATCATGAGAAATGAGGCTTGCAGACCCCAAAGAAAACTAACTCTCTCTGTCTCACACACACACACACACACAGGGGTGGTGGAGAAAACACAAACTTTGTATGAGCTGCCTGTCAGGGGAAGGTTTTTAAATGACAACTGAAATGGGGGGATGGGGTGGGGCGGGAGTGTTTGCCATGGCGACCCAACAATGGCCAGACAGCAGAGAACGTACACCAGGAGGTATGGAGGTGCAATGGGATTGGTGCTGGTCCCCCAGCCGGAAACACTGGGAGACACTGTGTGTCTGCATAGCGTGGAAGGCAGCGCAATAAAGCCTACCTCAAGCAGAGCGGTGCTACACACACCCCCCCCGCCCCCCACCATGCAGTTATTTTGGGTCTCTCTCGAGGGCCCTGCATGTAATCTCTCCACGCAATGAGATCCAGCTTTCTGCTCTAAAGTAGGGGGTGGGGGGGGAGCAGCAGCATGGCAACAGAGCAGAACGAAGATGCTAGCTAGCATTAGCAACAGGAGCACTTAGCGATGGCCGTCTGTAGCGTGGACAAGGCATCACTGGGCCAGCGGGTGGGGTCCTGACACACCCCCGGTGGAGTGAGCGTGGGTCATCCCGCCACAAGGCCCGATTCCGATACACAAAGTCTCTCAAGATGCGTAAACGTGGCCATGTGCGCGCGCACGCAGACACACACAGACACACACAGCAGGTTGGAGCCGATGTTGACATTGCAGCAAGGGGTGGGCATGGCCTCCGCAGGAAGCCTGATGGAGGACATGGGGGGTGGAGATTATAGGGGGCCCGAGCAGGAAGGAGGGGCCATTGTTAGAGTCTAACAGAGCATGAGATGGGAACACTGGCACAGACACACACACACACACACACACACACTTCCAAACCCCCACCCGCAACCCAAGTTGCTAGCAGGGGGGATGAACACATGGATTCACAGCCTGTGTCCACCCAGCACCTCCTGGCTTGCAGAATTAAATTGGAGGCAAAAGGCAATCTCCATGGCACGAAAGACAAAAGCAGCGAGAGGAGGAGGAGGAGGAGGAGGAGGAGGAGGAAGAGGAGAGCCCTCACCCAGTATCAGGAGAGAAAGCTGAACCACAAATCACTCCTTTATTTGTTTGCTGGTTGGTAGGTTTACTCATTCATCCATCCATATTCTTCTCTTTATTCACATCTTCCCTTCCTTACAATGAGACAGGAGGCAGACCCAGCCCCCCCCCCGTTCCTTTTAATAGCCCCTGCTTTCAGACCATTAAACTTTACCACCCCTCCGTTCGGAGTAGCGTGACCTCACAACCCTCAGCGTGCGGCTCAGTAAGAGGATGCCTCCACAGAACCAGGAAAAACCATCCGACAATTGGGGCGGCCGAGTACAGCGGAGGGCAGCCCAAACCGAAAGGCTGATCCTGATGGGAATGAGTGCCGAGGGACAGCGGCCTATGGCGAAGGGTCTTCACCCCCCTATGTGGAACATGGTACATCCCGCGCAGTGTCAGGACCCCACCAGCCATTGACCAATGAGAAGCCACGATAACCTTACAGAACCGCCCCACGTGCACCTCCAAAAAAACAACAATAGAAGAAGGACCTTAGCAGGCAAACCGGCAATGACAAACCAAAAGTCCAAGATCCGGTACCAGAAACGAGGGCTGGTTTGTGGAATCTTATGCCACATCTCCTGCCATGTCAGGGGGAACTCCGTGATGGCATGGGGCAGCCCCCGACACCTTCCCACGAGCGACAGCAATGAGGCGGCCCCATTTAAAAAACTACGATACTAAATAACTGGACATTCTGGCCAAAACCATTTCCTCAGAACCAAGTGAGAATGGAGGCAGGGAGCATCCTCCCCCCCCAGCCAAACAGTCGGGCAAAACATCCCCTCTGTGTTCCTCTCTCTGTGGAATGTCTAAGAATCGATCCCAGCATCCTGGCTGGAATATCACAATTCCACACAGCAAGAACTCCGGGGATTCAGAGGATCTGGAGGCTGGGAGCCGCAAGGCCACGCGGTCGTTATCGAAGACGCAGGAACTCTCCTCCGAGCCACCTCCTCCCACAGCACTGCAGAGCGTGGCTCCATCTTTCCACACACGGCATGACGACACACAGCTAATGGTTGAAAATGGGAATCTTCCAGTAGGTTCTTTTAAAACAACCAGACAGAGCACACAGAGAAATGAGCCGGCAGCCTCAGATTTTATTCATTTCTGCCAAAAAACTGGCCACACTGGTCCCCTCACCCTAATCCAATCACAGGGGCAGTGCACTGCTAGCATAAGAGATGGGGCTGTGGGGAGGATAGAGGCTGAATCAGTGAAGAGAAAAAAAAAAAACAGGGCTAAGGCCAATGTACCGCGTGACCATGCGAGTGCCCCCCAGCCGCGCAGCGCCCGCGGGCCGTAACGGGAGCGGTGACCGTGCGAGTCACACCCCGACTTGCTCGCCTGCCAGCAACCCCAATGACAGCTTCACTACCTGCTGCACTCCCCCCCGTGACGGTGACAAGGCTGTAGTGGCTGTCTGCCCTACTGAGCATTTTCACAGTAAGCCGATGGGTACATGGGGGACCCTGAAATTCAGGGCTGAATTTTCAGTCCCATCCCAGCCCTTCAGAGGCATTTAAATGACCGTGACCCAACATAACCCAAAAGGGGGCAGTGGCTGACCCCGGACCCAAACGGCCCATAAGCAGCAAGACAATAGCAGCAGCAATCACCTGGCGGAAGGCTGAAGGCATGATGGGAGATGCCAAAGACCTCTGTGACACGCATGCGCGCGCGCACACACACACACACACATATATTGGTTCCCTCTCTTTTCCTCTTCTCTCTCTCTTCATTCCTCATCATTTCCCTCACAGTAGGACTTTTACTGCATATTTCCAGCTCTCACTGTAGCCTTAATTACACCACAGAAGCTAAAGGAACAATTAAAAAAAAAGGTTTGGCAGGAGCTGGACATTCCAGGCAAGAAGGCTCCCCCTGTCCTCCTGGGGGGGGGGGGGGGGGCAGCAGAGAGGACAGCAGGACGCAACACGCAAAGCCAAACGCCGCGCTGCAGGGGGCGGGCCCAAGGGCACAATGCCCCAAGCTCACTGAAGCATGCTGTGAACCCTGTAAACCCCAAACAATGGCATTCCTCAGAGCATTCCAGGCAAACAGGATATAGAGAACACTCCAATCGCACGAGGAACGCTCACGTTGGCTCCTAACCCCCACCAAACCCCCACCTAGCAGGACGGCAACTAAAGGGGAACGTTCAACACCATGATGGGAGCAGAGTCGCACAGCGCATGTCCATGGCATATGGCCAGCAGGGGGTGTAGCGGTTAAGGTAATGACCATGAGAGGGTCCTGGCTGTTGTACTCTTGGGGAGGCTACAGAAAAGTGTTAATTTCATTTGCACAACCTGGTATGAACTGCAGGGCATTTTGGTTAATTGTGCGACCCGGATTTAAAGAAAACACCAAAAGATTGATGAGAGTCTCCATGCGGAAATACACCATCCCTCCCAGCAAGGCAAGCCACCAGGATGCCATCTGCGGACAAAGCCTTTCATTTAAGATGTCCTCAATCCCCCCTCCTCCCCCCAAAAACAACATACCTCTAGGCCAAAACAATGCAGGTAAGATAATGTCACAGCAGGGGGCGATGGGGGGGGGGAGGGTGACCACCTTTTAAATTGGCTTCATTTGACCCATCGCCATTTCCGCTGGCCGACTGGTTCCATCGGCCCCCTGGCTCAGCAGTAACAGCAGCATGCTGGCTCTCACAGCTCACGTTCCTGCTGCCACTGCGGGGGATTAAACAAACACACCGCAGCTCTGTCTGCTCTCTTACTGGCCGTCACTTCCTGGATCTGAATCTGGGTGTTTAAAATCTCCGTTACCAAAAAAGCAGAATGTGTTAACGGGCTGCCTGGCTGCTGTTACTGTACACGCCCCCCCGCGCCAAATTCAGCTTCATTTCACAGTGAAGTCACGGCGGGGCTCCAGGTGCCCTCTTGTCGGCACACGCACTCCTTCCTGTCAACGCGGCCATGGGACGGAGCACCACAGCAGCCTGTTTACATTGAACTCCATCGCTATAGAGACGGGCAACACACAACTGCTCACCGCAGAATTAAAATACTGAAAGGGGAAGCTCTTTGGCCTCCTGTCAAACAGAGTTTGATGTTTCTCAAGGTGTGGCATCACGCTGCTCTGACGCTCCAACACCGGCTGTGTTTGGCACCCTGAAACAGAGCGTGGGCGATATTTCCATGCAGCCCTGAACCTCTTCACAGTGAATTCCCATCTTCATGAGACACTCTCTCCAGTACACCCAGCTACTCCACCAGTCTCTCTTCTGCATATTCCGTCTCATTCTCCTTTTCCACCCTCCCTCTCTCCCTCCACAGCCTGGAGTTCCTAGCACACCGCACGTCATCACGCCGCTATCAAAAGGAGCTCATTTCAAAAAGCTCACAGCTGCAGTAAACTGAAAGGTTCAAGCCACCCCCCCCTCCAGTGTTAATACTCCTGCCTTCAGCTCGGCTGCGGGGTGGGGGGGTTCATTTTAACCCTCAAAGCAGGGGGCTGCTGTACCAGAGCATATGTGACAGATACACCCCCCCCCCCCCGATAGGGTAATTACACATCCCCCAGACGCAGTCGTGGGGAGACGCCATTGTGTTTGGCCCTGCCTTTCCAGTGTGAAGGAAATGACACTCAGGACCTCTAACCAGGCTATCCATTTACATTTACAGAATTTAGCAGACACTCTTATCTAGAGTGACGTACAACAGTGCTATCCTAATTATAATTAGCCCCCATTCAGTTTGTGTGTTCGGTGGGTGGGGGGCATGCCCAGGACCAGGCCCCAGCGGGGACTGAGGAATGCTGAGGCTGAGAGGGGACGGGGACTGAGAAACGCTGAGGCTGAGAGGGGGCGGGGACTGAGGAACGCTGAGGCTGAGAGGGGGCGGGGACTGAGGAACGCTGAGGCTGAGAGGGGGCGGGGACTGAGGAATACGGCCGCTACCTGGCCCGAACAGCCAGAGTCTCTGTACTTAACAGATGCTTTTATCCAAAGCAGCAAACATTCGAGAAAGCAGGGTCAGCCAGTCCCTGGAGTGACTGGGGGATGCAGGCCTTGCTCAGGGGCCCAACAAGGAAATCATTCTGCCAACTATGGGATTTGAGCCGGCAACCTTCTGATCACAGGCACAGCTTCTCTGCCTGCTGTGCCTCGCACCTTCCAGCACGCCACAACCGGTTTTAATCAGATTCCACGCTCTTCGCAGACACCTGTGGAGATCTTCGCTGCATGTTTTACCAAAGTCATCCAGAACAAGATCCACAGCCAATGCCTACGGCCTCCATTCCTCCGCAGTGTTCTGGCTGGGCAGAGATCTGCCCACCTCCTTACCAAACAGTCTACCTGCTGCCTCATGAAGTTACTGGATTATTTCACAAAGACAAGTTCTCTCGTTCTACCCTCCTGAGAGTTTAGGCCATTACCCAGCTCAACAGGGGAGGAGGGGGTCAGGACAAGCCATTTCAGACTACAGATTCTAAAGCTTTCCAAAGGTCAGACCTTTGATGTGCCCCAGCAGGCAGCAGATATGTATACCCAGCCCGCACATCACACAGGTGTGAAAGATTAGCGGACCCCTCAGCCCACAGGAGCGGAAGGCGGCCATCTCAGAAAGTTCCCCGAGGTCACAGGGGTCAGCAGACACTTGTAGACTCAGGCCACATGTGGGCCATGAAGCTTCGGGGGGGTAAGTAAGGACTTTTGGGGGATTTGCTAATTAGCGCTAAGCCTCGTGAAATGAGAGCTTGGCTTGGACCCAGGCGCCTCCTGTAGAAATGCGTGCTGGGGAAGGTTGGAGACGTCAGGGGCAGAAGCAGAGCATGGCTGAATGATACTGCGCCCCTGCGTAGGTGCTGCAGGTCGGGCTGCACCTCATCAGCACTCAGCATGGACTCCGCCAACGGGCAAACCGGCGCACAGGGCAGGTGGGGAATCTTGGATACTTATAATTCTAAATATTTGCTTTCACGTTTCCTCAGTGAAATCCTAACCAAGGTCTTCTGCCGACTTACACACCCCTGTTATTTCTGACCTTACGCCCCCCCACGTCCACCGAAATGCCACAGACATCTCCCATCCCCCCCTCCAGCACACACGGCCAGGCAGCCCAGGCTACAGTGGTGCTGGCCAACTCAGGTCCCATTGTGGTAGTGTCCTGCTTCTTTGATCCAGCATCGCCTCCGCCCCCCCCCTTCAAACACCACTTAACCAAACAGGAAGCAGACAGCTGCAGTGACAGGGTCCACCCTGCATGGTCACGCATTAAGGGCAGCACAGGGTCAGCAGGGAAACCTGGACTGAGGAAAGCCCCATGAAGGTGGGGGGGGGGGGGGGGTGCTGGAGACCCCACCCCAGCTTGCTGCCTCACTAGCCCACTAACGAACATGCTAAGTTAGCCAGCTAGCTAATATCACACATAAGCAAGGACCAAATGGAGAACTGAACTAATATCTTGCTAGTAAGCTAACAAAGGCTGTTATCCTAAACGGGAATGCAGTGTCACTCAGCAGGATGGGATGCTGTGCCTGTGAACAGCAGGACACGGGTTCAAATCCCAGAGTCGGCAGAGTGATTTCACTGTTGGGCCCCTGAAGGAGGCGCCTAACCCCAATCGCTGATCCTGCTTTCTTAAAGAATACGCCTGGCATTAGCTGAAAAGGTCTGACAACTGCATGATACATAAATGACTCACTGAATAGCCAGTGAGGAATTATAACTGAATTTAAAAATTTGGATTAAATTTAAAATAATGGCTGACACCAGTCTGTTCTAGATTAGAGATCTAATGAGCAGGTGACAGTGAGGGGCTGACCGTGGGCCCACGAGGACAGAGGCCTCTCTGTGAGCATCCCGCATGCCACTCCAGCTCCGCAATCCTGAAATTAAATAACTGAGCCACAGCAGATCGATCACTTAAGCAATTGGATTTAAGTAACCAAGAAAAGTACCGCCCTGTGAGCACGCCCGAGCAGACCAACCCGGCTTGGGAGTCTCACCGGTGGTCGGGTGAATCATCTGTTTTTGGGAAATTCAGCCTGGAGGAATCCTGGGAAGGAGCTTGAGAAGTTGAAGGATTGTCCAGGATGGGGTGGCGTTCCGGCCCTTTGACCCCGGCTGCCTGATGATCGCCTGCTGGCCGTAAGGCACTCAGCCGCTCAGGTCTCTGGGAAACTGGCGAGTTCTGGTCCCATTTTCCAGCCAGGAAGCCATTAGGCAGGGTGGCAGCGGCTACAGACCCTTGAGTGCGCTGGTGTGGACGGATTCGAGAGCTGTACGATTGTGCTGCTGCTTTCACGGTATCAGGCCGTCGCCAGGGGAAAAGGCGAGGGGCAGGGGTGGGGTGTAAAACAAGCCCCTGGTGAGGGGAGAGGCTGGCCCATACCAACTGCGCTCTCGGGTGTCCCCCCCCCACCCCCCAGCCTGTACCCGATGACCGCACAGCAGGTGTCTGGCTGCAGTCCCTCCATTAAACATCGGGTGGAGAGACTGCCCCCCACAGCTGCACCACAAATGGCACGACGTTGCCCTGAACACGGCCCCAGGATAGTCGCCAAGCAGTGACTCCGGAATGCTGCCCGGGCTGGGAGGGGTGGCCTGGACTTCCTCACATGAGCAGTGTGCTGTCAGCCCAGTGTGAGGACACCAGTGACAGCGATAAAAACGTCATCGGCTGTGGGACCACACAGACGCCTCTCCTCTCCTGTAAGCCTTCTACCAGTGGCCCAGGGCTCAGGCAGCCCGAGGGACCCAAAACACTCTGTACACAGCTCACCACTTTGGAACTTTCCAAAAAAGGCCAGGATAGATTGAGCTGCATGTTTTCACCCCTGGAGAGACACTGACAGCCAGGGTCAGAGTTCAGCCCCCACGAGGTATGAATGCCAAACGTGTATTTACTTAGTACTCCGACAAGTTTTGATTTTAAGTTGAGTTGAGTTTTTTTTTTAAATGTCGACAACAGACACCTTGCCTGCGCAGGCCGTGAGGTCACGTGAGCTGACGAGGACGTTCCCGCAGCTCTGGCCTGCCGGCTCCCCTGCTCCAGTGGGGGGGGTGGTCTTTACAGGCCACTCCAGAGCAGCCAGGGATCACATAGACTTGGCCAAAGGCCCTCCTTGATTTTCAGGCTGTATTCCAGCACCCACTCTGTTGCAGACATGTATGGCCGACTCATGGCCATGCTCACCCCCTAGCACCTCCACGGACACCCCGGGGGGGCCACTACAGAATGAGGCCTGTAAGCACCCTTTGGCCAAAAATGCACGAGATTTATTGAAGGACATTACCTGCAAATGACAGATCTTCAGACCGTGCCTTTCTGGATTGGAGTGGGGCAGCACCAGAGAGACAGAGCACGGCATCTGGGCTGCCCCAAGACGCCCTCGCCTTCACTCCTGTTCCCGAGCCACCATCCCCACCGCTGTGGCCGACCACGTTTTACGTCAAGGCCCTCAGAAAATGCATGTGAAATGAAGTCCACTCCAGTGGAGTCAAACTTTACATTACCACACACCGAAACCCAAAACACACAGCGCCCCATCCAAACCAGACACCACACACCCCTTCCTTCCAATAAGCAACTCGCCAAGGCGCAGCCTACGAGACGTTCAGAAGAATATAAAATCTGCAGTGGTCACAGTGTGACTATGGCGGGCCCAAGGTCTGGCACACAGCTGCACTTGCGAATGCCCGATTGTAAAACCGAGTGCAACACTGATCAGGGAGACCAGCTAAAGTTTTTGATAAGAGGGATTCAAGTGCAGCAGTTTCCTCACCCTCCCCAGTCCTGTGATACATGCAGCCCCATTAGGCTTTGACAGGATTTATGTTCAATGCCCTACAGCTGACAGGCCGTTTGCACCATATAGACCACATACAGCCGGGATATTCCAAAACAGTCAGGGGGGGCTATCAGCACACAGCCAATAAAAATCTATGAAGCTACATCTGAGATGAAACAGGCGCTTTCTGCAAAACTACAGCAGAGCAGCAAACAGCAGCTCAGACACAGCTGCCCCACCCAACAGGTACGACATCCCAGCAACCTTCTTTTAGTAATTATGAGTAAACAGCATCAGTCCATGGCGGCTGTGTGGGACGGCAGCCAGGTCGGCCCCTTTCCCATGCTCCTCCCATCTCTCATGCCAGGGATATGGATGGAGACGGCGAGCAGCGGGGGGGTGGGGAAGGACAGTCAGGCAGGCCAGATGAGGTGCTGAGTGGCACTTCCCATGGAAACGGGCTTCATGAGAATCAGCGCCAAGGGAACCAGGTCCGACGCCAAGGGTCACGCACAAGTCCGGTCCGGCACGTGTTGCCATGATACTGGAGGGGGGTGTGATGGCTTGGAAAACCAGCCTGTCCACGGTTATGGCACATCATCTGCCCCCCTCCGACACCAGCCGGCATTCCAACACCACAGTGGAGTAATGAGCCGTCATCAAAACCTGCAACTCATTAAGCGTCCTCAGATACAGCCGGAAAACAGCCTACTTACACTAATTCCCTAACAGCTCACGGGAAAAATAACACATCTGTAAGGACTGGGAGGCATTTGTGACTCGGAAGGGGGGGGGGGGGTTGTTCTAGCACATTATCCAAATCCCCGACATCTTGCAGGACTCAGTTTGGCTTCCATGAGAAAGCTATTTATCCTGTGCCACTGCGGTGCTCCCCAACAATGCAGGACGGCACGGGGATGGCATGGCATGGCCCTACCTGCCACTGTAATGGCCACCCAACCCCCCCACGTGACCCCTTAAAAACCAGCAGCATGACTGATGACATTCCGCATTCAGACACACGGACACGCAGAAGCGTTTGCGCAGATCATGTGACCTACCCCGTCAAAATGGGCCCCCAGCAGCTTCGCTCTCCCCCAGGACTGCGGTTATTTTTTCAGAGATATCTGAAATGCAATACGACACATCAACTCCCCCGGGGCCCATGACCAAGAACAAGACCCCCCAGTCCATAAAAAGTAGGGCTGCCAGTGGTGAACAAGGGACAGGGGGATGCCAGCTGGCTGGAGCAGAGGGGGCTGACCCAAGTATGTGCCAGCGGGCATCCTCAGAGGCTCACAGTGACAAGCGCGCACACACACACGCACCCAGACACACACACACGCATGCACACAGACACACACACACGCATGCACACAGACACACACACACGCATGCGCACGCACACAGACAGACAGACACACACACACGCACACAGACACACACGCAGACACAAATCCAGGATTACACTTCACATTAAGCACAAAAACACCTCTGCCATAACTCCCTAGCCACGTCTGCTGGATACGTTGGGAATGTGTATTAGAAACTAATAAATAGGGGAAACAGCATATTGTTTGCCAGGCAGACATTTTTGCATGCTGGGCCGGGGGGGGGGGGCACGGTGCTCCGGTGGATAACATGGACACCAGCTCACAGGTACGGAAGGGGAAAGCTGAACCCATGGAGCAGAATATCCAAGGTTCAGCTACTGTAAAGTCATTTAATGCAGGCCCACTTTCATAAGCCTGACGTTAACCCAGAACTGGGATCTAAAACAATGCAGAACAAAGGCACCGATACAGTAGGAGAGAGCGGGGGCCAGGCGTCAACACAATCTAGGGAAATTAACGTTACTAAAACAAATATATACATACCGTTCCATTTGCTTATGGATTTTGCCCTACGTTTTATGCATATAGGAAAACTTTTTTCGCTAACATACTTAAAGGCGTTTTTGAGAGATTTCCGCAAAATATATTACCCTTCATAATATATTATCCTTAAACGTCAAACGGACGGGTAATTGCTTATATAATCACAGTATACGGGTTGAGACCCTTACAATGTTCTTCACGCTGATTGCAGGAATTCGTCCGGGAAAAGAGGAATTAATCCTGTTAGGAGCCAAAGTCTTGTGTGCAATTTGCCATTTAGGACTAAGTAAGCGCTTTACAATTCAGAAAAAAAGATCATTATTAATACTATCAATCACAGATCATCGAATTACAATGGCCGTGTGTAAGCAAGGAACGGCTGAAGACGGCGGCAGCGATCTGGAAATATAAAACGATACCTTCAACATTGTCAATTCTCACAGAGATTCAAAGCAATCATTTTAACAAACATTTTCCCCTAACTAAAAAAGAAACTAACTGGTTTACTGCAGTTTTTAAATGTTATGGCGGACGGACAGTTTGACGTCACGCTATACCGTGCGCTACCGCCGCCTTAGTATAATTTTGATTTAGACATTTTTAATTTTAAGATGTTCCTGTGTCAAAACCGCGTCTTTACATTCTGCTGATAATTATTTTAGTGCGTATCTTAAGCGTATCTGTGGTAGTTAGAGGGGTTGCTTAAGGGGCATATTTCGATAATTGTTTTAAATCAAATCGTTTTCTATAATAAATCTTTTATGAAATTAGAGATGATATACATCAAGTTTCTCTATCGAAATGAACAATTCAAGATTTGTTTTATTGTCGAGTGTAATATTTTATTCTAAATATTTCCCAACATCGACTGGCTCTTTGTTTTGAAAAAGAATGTGCATTTTAAGCAAATTAAATGTATTAAATTAGCAGTCCAAATGTAAATTGTAATACAAATTACAATTAACATTTAACGTTACTGCTGGAACGGCAGCCACGTTGTTACTATTGAAATCAGCTGAATACATTTCAGTAAAATAAATTACCTGATAACTTAGCAATAAAAGGATATTAAATATATTTAAATGACATTTAGATGGATCGATTAACATCTTCCTAAATAAAAGTACTTCGACCACCAACACAGAACATCGTTTCCATGACTATATGAATGAGGATAAGGTTATTATCAGCGATTGTTTAATATTAAATTCTCACGATCGAATTTAATGGGTAGGGGTTCTGGTACAGACAAAGGGCATTCGGGCCTTATGTATGAAGAGAGGTTTTGTCACTGCATGACACCAAATACTTGCAGGATTTTAAAGAAATGCCTTGTAGCCATCTACCTTAATGATTAACCTTTTAATTGACATATCTTATTATAGGCACCTACACAGGAGTCCCAAACAAATTCTACCAACCATGGAAAGTAGGTCACTTAAGGCAGTTATGCTGACACAATGTATCCACAGCGAAATTGCAATTTTACAAGAAAAATGCAAATAAACAGAATCCTAAAATAGCAGATATGTTAATAATAATCATCAGCGTCAACTTCTTTTCTGGGAGTCAGGAGGGAAAGCTTGTAACAGAAAGAAGCGAGAGCCTAACAACATGTACCCATCAAACCTGTTACCAGAAGCAACAGTAATAATGTCTCTTTCGTGGACGTGGAAAACCTCAGAATTCACTGCCACAGCCGTGCTCGCGTCCTTACCTTTTTGTGTCGGTCTTTAAAAGGCAACGCCGGCCATTGCATCTCCAGCAAGAAGTCCTCCCAGCGTTTCTGGTCCTGGTCGGAGGAGATGAAGACGATCTCTAGTTTGTCTTTGTGCTCTGACGATTTTTTGAACTTGCTGTAAAACTCGCACAGGCTGGCGTTGAACTGTCTGCAAGGGCCGTTCAAGCTGCAGCCGAAGTAAAGCCCGACCAGGGACAGCCTGCCTGCCAGCGCCGGCACATCCACCTCGGCTTTCTCGCTGTTGACGAGCCGCTCCCCGAGCAGATTCACCAGAAACTCCGACATCGCGGCTGGAGACCCACGATCAAATCGTGATAATATCCGTGTGTGCTTCCTCCACCAAACAGTCAGGAATAATTTAAAAATAAAAAAAATCTAATTTGAGAGCTCAGCAGGAATCCAAGACGCCCTCTTCCCCCTATTTCACCTCCTTGGACAAAAAAAGCAAAGCGTGGAGTGAGTGTGAGTGTGTGTGTGTGCGCACGGCGAGCGCCCGCAGTCTCCTCCAGCGTGCGCTGTTAAGGAATGCGACTTGCTGTAGTTTGCAGTCGGCGCGGCCAGCGGCTCTGCAGCGACACCTACGTTCCAAAGTGCGCCATTGCACCGTTTGCTTCGTAGCGCCAGGAGAGGCAGGCGCGGCTACACTAACAGGCGGTTCGGTTATTGTAATGTTCCGGCTATAATCACTATTATTTAATTCGCAGCGAATTGAAGAGAGTATGAAATCCTTTACGGTTATTCCCAAATTGATTTTGCCCGTTAAAATGATTATATTTCGTAAGCCAACAATAAGTCAGTTTCTTTAACTTATTGTGAAACAACTGGGTAGACATTCTTGCGAATTCCGAACAGCTGTCTCTTAGTTTAACCATAATATTTATGCAATCATAAAATCCGGGAAAAATCCAATTGCTCAGCATGAGTCACTGAAAAGGATAGGGTGCCATCTCCTGATCAAAATACGTAATTACAGTTTTGTTTGTAATTACAGCCAGCTTTTATACATTCATGATTCTGTGAGATGGATGATATAATTCTGACGCCACAATAGGGCATAAGATACAAAGTGCGCGAGTGCAAGTATAATACAGACAATGCAGAGAGAGAGACGGGGAGAGAGAGGGGATGGATGTTTTGCCTAGAGAATGATTTTTACCTAGTGAACAAGCAAAAACACACAATTCACTTCACATAATGCCACCATTTATTAATTTAAATGCCATCTACAGACACTTTAGTACAAGACACCTCACAGGAATGTTTTAAAGCCTTGATAATAGGATGGGAAGTTAAAGACCAAACACATTTTACATTTTAAACCGTTTCAATTCGACTATGTAAGTCAACAAAAACACCATCTCTGACTTGATCACCAAAGCATTAAAATGAAAGACTGTACATGATGATGAGGAAAGTTTCTCCTGGTCAGGGGAAGGTGCTAGGGTAGCATAATCAGGAAAATGGGAAGGTGTTGTTGATTTTTAAGGCATTGGGGGGAGTAGTGTCTTTGGCTAATGCAGTGTCTTTTTGGGGGCTGTGTGAAGGGGGGCAGTGTGAAACTCAGCCTTCAGTCCTCGGTGAACATCATCCGCACCAGGTCTGACCTGAAGCACTCGTCCTCCACCAGTTTCTGGGGCTGAAACAGAGGAGCCGGGACACTCAGACGTGCTATTGCTATCGGCACAACTGCACCTTCTCAAAAGACAGCGAGTAACAAGACTGGATCATCCTTAATTTAAACGCCCTTATTCCAGCAGTGGGCCTTTGCATCCCTTTAAGCAGCGGGTTCACAGACGGCCCTGGGATGGCCGCAGAAGCCCCAGACTCACCGTGCCGTAGCGCAGCAGCGTGGGAACTGCACTCAGCTTCAGCATCTTCTTAAATTCATTCTTCTGATCTTTCCAGCTAGTTTGGAGGGAAGAGATGCGTCATGTCAAATATCCCACAAGGAAGAACTGAAAATGCAAACGTGTCTGTACGGTCTAAAGGGCAAACATACACAGAGAATTAATCCCCATTTCACTTTCATCATCAGAAATCTGCACAGCACTGCATTTTGTATGCTCTTACATTTATTTAAAAAAGTAACTGGGCGGTCGTGGCGGTTATGAGGGGTTGGCAGGGTGGCTTACACCGCCAGGGCTGTGGGTTCGAAGCCCGCCCCGCTCTATGTGTTTTCGGTTTGCATGCTCTCCCTGTGTCAGGCAGCTGTCCTCTGGGTAACTCAAGTTTCCTATCACACTCCAAAGACTTGCAGTAAGGCTGAACGAGGCCCGTAGTGTGTGGCTATACATCTATGTGCTGTCATGAAATGGCATCCTGTCCTGGGTGTACGTCTGGCTTGTGCCCCATACTAACTTTTACAGACTCCAGGCCCCACATAACCCTGGATGGTTATGACCAAGAATAAAATAATAAAAAATTAAAGCTATAATCCTAATGCTTTATATCCACAAGGTGACCCCTGTGTATGTTCAGAGGCACATTTGTGCATACTTACTGAGGTCGATCTCCGACTTGGCAGTAAATGAAGACAGATCCTTCTGGAAGGTGGCGCAGCTCTCCTCGAACGACTGGCTCCGCTACGGGTAGGCAGGTAACACACAGACATGCCTCAGTCCCTAGCATTACCACCCAGCAATTAAAGCCGCGTCTATGAGTCTAAGTTCGTGTTATCTATTAACTACTCGGTACAAAATGGGATGTGTCATTACACTTGTTGCGTTGGATCTTGAGGTAAAATCATTTGTCACGCTTCCTTATAATTAAACCAATACATCAGACAGGACATAAACAAAAAAAATCCATGGAACACAATTTCACAGCACCCTATAGCCATATAGAAAGGAGGAACAACGAGGAAGCGATACCTTTCACACAATCTGGACACCAGCTTTTTCCATTCGCGTCTTTATCGCCGGAGAAATATGCGAATACGTCTTTGCCTTTCCTGTCTGATACTGCTTTGTTAAAGTCATCATATCCGTGCACATTAACCTCTTCGTAATGGGTCATGCCTACGTTACTAACAGTTATTTTCTGTACGAGATCGGCAGCGGAGTCTGACGGGTGTGTCCAGATTAACAGCTCACCAAAATATGATCTATGAACTATAGACACAGCTACGGCAATTGTTTTAAGAAGGAAAAAAATATACACTTCCTGTCAGTGATGAAATATTAAAATGATAAGTAGAAAAATTATTTTATTCCTCCTTAGCATTTAACACTAGAGTATAATGCTGTTCCATATATGAAAAGTTATTAACATGACCTTAAATGTATTATATACGAAGAGATATATCGATATGACGTAGTTAGGTTGACGATTTTGACTCTCACGGCTTCCGTAGCTCTTTCGTCACTTCCGGTCCCTCGCGTTTCGCGGTGTTTTAAACTGACGGAAGTATCGGCACAAAATATAGCTACGGTACTGGATTTAATTGATTCACTGCTTACAGTTATTGTTGATTAAATATGATTAATATTTACACACTGAAAGCCAGCTGGTAGATTTGGGTACTTTTGAAGGAAAGCTGCCGATGTTCCGCTGTAATCAGCTTTCCGGCGCTTTATTGTTTTCCTTTTACGGCCCCTAGGATGGCACCAGCAGCGGTTTCTAATTTATTATTAAGTGTTCAGGTTTCTTTATATTTCTTTTTATAATAACATTATCAGTTATCATTATCAAAAAAACACGTTTACACTGACTGTAAGCCGCCCTAGGGGTGTGACAGTGGGCGTTTGTTTTGACTGGCCTGTTAAAGATAAAGATAAACGGCTTCGCGATTCCGAGGTGATTTCCCTGTAATTATTAATAAGCACTAATATCCCCGCAGGCATGTCAGGAGCAGGGCGGAGATGATGCCGCCGGGAGGGGGGCAGCCTGGGGACGGCGCCCCCCGTCACACGCAGGTAAGGTCGCCGTGGGTCTGATGTCATGAGAAGGAACAGAGTGTCGGTGAGAAAGTCAATGACGACTTTAATGGTACCGAGAAAAGAAACGGTTTGCGGTCTATCAACAAATAATCAGAAATGAAACTAGATTGTATAACAGCTTTGGCTTATTCAATATTATTTGACGTATAATCCAAGGTAATCGTCTGATGCCTTAAGTGGGGAAAAATGTTTATCTCGAATGGCAAGTTTTCTGAGAGCGTCATGTCTTGTTTTTGTGTGCAGCTGCTCTTCAACAGGTCCGTCCCCCCCTGTGCAGCCCGCCGTGTCACGCAGGCGGGCCCCCCGCCGCCCATCATCATCGAGAAGCTGCCTCCGCCAAAGTGCAGCGTGCAGGAGCCCGCTGGCGGATCCCTGTGCTTCTCTGTGCTCTCCGAGGAGCGGCTGCGGGCCGCCGTCAGGCTGGCGAAGAGGGACCTGCGGCGCGGGCGTTGGGAGTCCGTGCGCTGTGCCTCCCTGTGGCGGCAGCAGGAGCGGCAGGCTGAGGGCCGCCATGGCCCTGAACACCAGCAGGTACTGCAGGCCGATATAGCTCCATCCATCCATCCATTTCCAAATCCGGTCGGCTCACAGGGGAACCTGGAGCCTCTCATAGGTAATGCAGGACACAGGCTGGGTTACGTCGCCAGGCCACATGCACCCACAGTCATGCTCTACAGGCCATCCAGAGACACGCCTTAGTTTAAATTCATGTTTTTTGCCTGTGGACAGCAACCAGAGTAATCCCGCGCAATGGGAGAGCATGCAGACTCCTCCTGCACCCCCAGCTGGTTTCCTTTAGTGCCTCTCATACTTATTTATAGCTCTGGAGTGTCTGAGTGACACAGTCCTACGAATTTGTGCGTGGCTGCATGCCTGTGTTTGCAAGATAAAAGGCGGTGTGCCTTAACTGTTGGATTTTTCCTGCTTTGTCGGTATATCAGACATTTACACTGTAACATATCTGGGAAAATAAAGCCCGATCTGGTCCTGATGGCCCTGGGTTTACGCTACAGCAGTATCAGCTGATATTCCTGCACAAATTGCCCCCTGCCTGTCTCCCGAAGTGTCTGGCTAAGCTTCAGCGCCACCTGCAGGATGGGGCTGCCTCTACAGGGAAGGAGAAAGCAGCCGTTTTGAAGGAGAAGGTGACACAATCCGGAGCTCAGGTGCTGGTGTACACCCCTCAGAAGATCCCACTGTCTACCGGCCAGTCCCCACCTACACATGACACCGGCCCAGCTTCCAGAGAACCTCAGCTCAGCCGGGAGATCTGGAGACTGCAGAGGGAGCTGGGAAACTACATACAGAGGATTGAGCAGCTGTTTGACAGAGGTGCCCTGTGGGGAGGGGTGTGTTTGTGTTCTCTGTTCACCACAGTGTTGCATTAAATGGAAACCACAGTAAGCGTGTATCACCTGGGATAGTGCTGTCTAGCTGAGTGTGTGTGTGTGTGTGTGTGTGTGTGTGTGTGTGTGTGTGTGTGTGTGCGCGCGTGTGCGTGATGTCAGTGTAGGTGTCCCAGCAAAGGAGGAACTGGATCCAGATGATGCGCGCCGGGCAGAGACCCGCAGGCAGGAGCAGGCGGCGAGATCCGCTCGCGTCATCTACGTGCTGCAGCAGCAGGTGTGTGTGTGTTCACATTTGGGTGCTTCTGTGTGTGTGTGTGTGTGTATACGTTTGGGGACTTCTCAGCCCACTTCAGGTGTTCATGGTGTGAGGCTAAAAAAATACCACAGCTGAATTCTCCCCAGGTAAAGGAGATCCAGGAGGATTTGGAAAAGCTTCGTTCACAAAAGATAAAGCACTCAAAAAAAGTAAGGGCTTTAAACCTGATAGGTCTGATTTGCATGTCGATTCTGTTATGATAAACGGGCACTGCTGTATTGTACTGTAGGACCCCGAGGGGGGCATTTCACCCTCGCATTTATGAGGTCATTTGTCTTCGTTGGGGATGCTAATGAGACAGCTGGGGGCCTCAAGAACCACTAATGGGCCCCAAGGTCTAAAACAGTGCCCAGCCTGCTGATCATTTTGTGCGTAACTCAGCTTCTTTTTCACGCCCTAACCTGACCCTCCCCCACTGTCTGAAAGTCCAGAGCAATGGACCGGCTGGCAGCCGCCCACAGAGGGGCGATAAGGGCCATGCAGGCCTTTGTCACTCAGTTGTCGGACCAGTCGGAAAGCGGGATGCCGTCCCATTACAAGGAGTTGGGCCAGCTGATTCGCCAGTTGTCTCTGTGCTCTGCCAAGATGGACGCAGGGCAGGGATCGTCCGTCCCTGAGACCGCCATCGACATTCTGCAGAAGCTCGAGGTCAGAAGGATGCGTGTTCAATGAATGGACAGCTAGCAATAGCACTGTGAGGGCAGAGAGACCCTCACTGCTCAGTGAGACACCCAGTCGTACATGCGGTTCAAAGCGCCTTCAGCCCTTCACGTATAAATTATTAATTAGTGATAAAACATAGTGTCACGTCTGCCGACACAAGTGGAGCTGTAGTTGTGTGACAGGTCGCCCTCTGTCCTGTCATACTCCACGTTGAAGCAGGCCCTGGACTCCGTGCTGAACAGGCAGGAGAAGGTGGTGAGGAACAACAGCCGCCCCGGTGGACAGAAGGCCACCAGTGCCTCACGGCATAGCGGCTCACCTCCCCGGCAGCCCCCCCAGCCCACCGTCCCAAGGAAGGTCCGGCGAGGTGAGCGAGCGGCTCCCACAAAGCAGGCCTGCCGTGTTTGTTGCGATTTCATTGCTGGGGGGTTTGCGCCAATGGCATCTAAAATGCCTGTGGTTATCTTATCTTGAGCACGATTCGGATTGCAGGAGTCTGCCAGGAAACTTCCGGAAGCCTGGGTTTACTGCCGTGCGTTCATGACCAAGCATGTCTCTTGCTCTGTGATTCTGCCCCCCTCCCTTCGTTAGTCAGCCTTGGCTCACGGCTGTGCCTCCTCTTTTCAGATAGGGCGAGGGCTGCCTCTCGGCCCCGAACCTATGACCCTCCCAACCTGGCCCGTCAACAGGTGCTCAGGGCGGGACTGGAGAGGCTAATACACGCAGGGCGACTTGGGGAGCAGCAGGCAGGGCAGGGAGAGGAGCGTCAGGCACCCCCCAGCCCCCAGGGGGTCCTGCTGCCCAAAGAGAGCCAGGTAGGCAGCAAGTGTCAGACTGATAGCGGCATGTGTTTCCATCCGGTCAGTCTGCTGCCCTCGTGCCAAATGCGCGACTCGTTTTCCCGCTGGTTAGCGTTTGGTTCTTGTTGGGGTGAATCAGCTTGAATTTGCACACGTGTTTCCCATGTGCAGAGCGGCCTGTTCCGCACTGGTGGTTTTCAGCAACCCACTGTGTCGTCCCGCCTGAAGGTGAGCCAGCCACCCCAGAGAGGTGGCACCATTCCCTGGATACCCACGTCCCCCCATGCCTCACCCCCCCGCAGGTAAGCTCAGTCCCTTTGCTTTCTCATGGTGCAGTGAGAGACAGAGTCATGTGGGTGTCCTTTGTAGGGACTTTCCACGTGACGTGCCCCTGCTTCCCCCCAGGACTGTGAGGAATTCCCTGGAGCCTCGCTGCCTCTTCTCTGCGTCCCCGCCCACTCCGGGTCCTGCGGGTCAGGGCGCCGTCCCGGAGGAGGGGGCCACACATCGGGAGCCGGGCATGGGCCCCGACGAGATACGGCAGGCCCGCGCTGAAGCCCTCAGGTCGGCCTCCCCCCAACCTGGTCCTGCCTTTCAGTCGGTGTCCCTTCTCCTTTGTCCCCGCCCCCCCCCCCCCGTTCTGCATTATGAATGAGGCCCCTCCCAGCCCTAGCAAAAGCAGCCATGCAGAGATCACTCTCCCCTGAGCGACTGCACATGGTGTGATGTGAGTTATGCACGCGACCTCTGGTCATGACCTCCGCTCGTGGCTGCCGTTGCGGACAGGCGGGCCTTGCTGGACAGGGAGACAACGCGGACACTGCGGGAGTTGCAGCGGCTGAGTGCAGAGGAGGCTGAGCGCGGGCACAGGTACCCCAGGCCATGCGTTTGGCTTTCCCAGCGTCTGTTTTTCTGTCTGTCACGTCACTTTACATTGCGGGGACCAAAGTGTCCCCGTGATGTGATGAAAACCAATTATTTTGATGTTCCAGGAACTATTTTTCCAGTCCCCAAAAGGGTAACGCCAATTTTATAAATATCTGTGACTGCAATCAAAAAACTAAAAATGCCAGGTCTTGTATTTTGTTTGGTTACTTATGGTTAAGGTTGGGCTGGGTAGAGGTTAAGGGTGTCATAGCTGGGATTAGAATTAGGGCCGTAGAAATTAATGGAGAGTCCCCACAAAGATGTGTGTGTCCCCCGCAGGACGGAGGCCGCGGAGCTGAAGCCGACACGCAAGCCCACGCCGCCCAGCGGACCTGCAGTGGTAAAGGCTCCGCCCACATACTGTCACAGTCACTGCGGAACTCGTTATCACAGTACAGCCCCGAGGCCGTCAGCATTCACTGGATCCTCCTGGGAATCATTAATAATAATGAACTAAATACAGACCAGTACCTGTCACCGGCCTCCCCACCTGCAAAGGGGAGCTTATTAATGTGTGAGATGCTGTAACTGTAGGAAGCGTGTGGTGGGTTTTAGCTGTAGGTCAGTTTGTCCACATCCGCGTGCTGCTTGGAGACGGAGACTGGAACCTTCCCACAGTTGTGTCAGTGGTTGAGCCCGGTATGTGTCTGTCCCACAGCAGGGAGGCGGTTCTGGGGGCAGTCAGGGCCCCTCCCTGCGGCTGCTGCTGTCCGAGCAGGCCGCCGGCCGGGTAAGTATCCCGGGGCCATCCGCAGGGCCGGAGGGTGGTGGTTACTGCTGGGCTTTCTGAAGATATGTACTTACATCGCTTCCTACAGGTTGCAGCAAATGCCGACCCGCTGAGCGACGCCATACTGGATGATCTGCTGGAGGACACGGTGCGGACCCTGTGGGCCCTTGAGCAAGGACGGAAAGCGGAGGAGGTGGCAGAGGAGCGGCTGCGAGCCCCCACTCTGGAGAGCATGCTGATCAGGATGGAGGAGATGGAGGTGGGGGGACCTCGGCCTGGCCTGTCCATCCCTCTGTCTGTCCATCCATCCTTTTGTCTCTGTCCATCCATTTGTCCTTCCATCTGTCAGTCCATCCCTCCATCAGTTTGTCCATACCTGACTGTTTGTCCATCTGTCCATCTCTATCCATTCATCTGTTCGTCTCTCCATCCGTCCATCTGTCTGTCCATCCGTGTCTGTCTGTCCGTCCATATGTCTGTTTGTGTCCATCTGCCTATCTGTCCATGGCAGCTGCTCATCCAGGCCCCTGTCTATGCACCCAACCCTAACCCTCACCCCCCCCCCCCCCCCCCCCCCCTCCCCCCCGCAACGGCGGCCCCCGGTGCCCCCCCTGGCGCCCTCCC
>JAAGVU020000036.1:19911916-19923395 GCA_011763525.2 Mormyrus iriodes | reverse complement strand
TGCCTTTCTGGCCGTCCATCTGTCTGGTTGTGTTCCCCTGCCTCGCTGTCCAGGGCAGCGGCTCCCCCCGGCCCCGGTCTTGGCACCCACCCCCACCCCCACCCCCCCCCCCCCCCCCCACAGAGAGACCAGGAAGCGGTTCAACGTCGTTTCACACATGTCTCCTACTCTGACCCTCGGCTCTGGGAGATGGAGCAAGACGCAGGTGAGCAGGAGCGTCGGTTGTAGGTGTGTGTTAGTGAAATAAAACTCATTGTGTGGTTGGTTTGTTTCATACCTGTAGATGGCAGTATCGTATAATTCTTGTAATTGCATTGTGTGGCCTCTAGGTGGCTGCATTGCTGTTATTTCACTGTAGGCATCAGTTCCCTCTCTTTTGACCTCAGTACCTTCTAGGGTGGCTTTCAGCTCAAGGCCTAAGTGTCCTGAGCCCATCCGGCTCACCAAGGTGACCCTGAAACAGCAGCCCACAGCGGACATATTCCTGGGGAAGCCTGTGGAGTCTGGGTGAGTGCCCCACAGGGTTTATCTCGGAGCGTATTTGTGCTTTGTGTCTGTCCTCACAGCCAGGTATTTTGATCAAACTGGCTCTGAGTGTGCCGGCTCCCAGCGGGCTCTGAACCAGCGTCCTGATGGGCATTTCCTCACTGCCTCACATTACCGTGCCGGCGCTGCTATGGTGTGCCCCCGAAATCCCCGACGCGGTGTGGCTTATGGCTCATGCGCTGGTTAGCTGCTCCTACGGTGTTTCTCTTGGGGGAAAAAGAGGCTGTTAAGCGATGAAACTTAGAAAAATACAGGATGAAAAGATGCCCATGCATGTGAGTGTGCACGGCCAGCGCGCCGAAACGGAAACTGAGCTGTAATGACGAAATCCCAACCTTCGCGGGAGAGGCGTTGCTGGCCAGCCGCGCCTCATCACTGGGACGCTGATCACTGGTGTTTGGCTGCGCGGCGGAAGCCGCCGTGATCAGATAATGCGTTTGTTTCATTAAGCGCCGGCTGGGATGCGGGTCTGCGAAGCCTGATCACACGCGGTCGCCAAAGCAACGGCCTGTTGTCCTCCGGTTGGCACCCAGAGCGGCAGCCAAAATTAAACGAGGGGGGGCCATTTGCGTGGTTTTGTTCTCTCTGTTGGTGGGCTGCCTCACAGCTCTGCGTGACGTCTGTTTGGGGCACCGTTCCTGCACCTCCGGCCCCCGTGTCTGCCTCCTCGTCCGGACCTCTGCGCACAGAGCCTAATGAGGGAAATGAAAATGGAGGGGGATGAGAGCTGGGGGGCATCACAGTTATTAAGGGGGACCAGGTTAAGCAGCGGGCAGAGCTGTTAGGCACACCCCATGATACTGCTCCCCCTGTATCCCCCCGTACCTGTCCCCCTCACCGCCCCCCCACCACCACCCTCATAACCGGACTGACTGCCTCTTCCTCTGAGTGGTACAGTCTACGCTGGACGTGTGGCACCCCCCACAGTGGTCAGACAGTCGTTTGGTAGGTTGCATGCTGGGTGTTAATCGGGCGTCCAGTGCATCGCGATCGACCCGCAGCCCCTCCCCATCAACAGCATCGTGTGCCGCCATTCAGGCAATTAGCATGGGGCTTCGATTAACAGAAAAACGCAGTGGAAGTCCAGGGAATGAGTGTGTGGCGGGCTGTGGCATTCCAGCGATCAGCGAGTCTCCGCTCTTGAAGCAAGTCACTCAGTCGGTACCGATTCCCAGTAGCACTGGTATGACATGGCCCGACCGGCCCAGTGTCGAACATGGCCGCAGCTACACAGAGCTCACTGAAGCCTCTCTGCTGGCCGAGCTGCTGTTAGCATGTTCCTGTTTATCCGCTTATCTGCTGGGCTGCAGGTGATGGACATGGTGCTGAAACTGCACTATGCTGCTGTGCACTCCTGGGGGGGCAATAGGTGTCCACGCTATGCCTGTTCCCTGTGGAAACTACACCATACCAGGCATCTTCTCCTAACCTGGTATGTGTATGTACAGGTGCCCTGTGAAGGTAAAAAGCCTATTTTAGGGATCTGTGAAGCAAGTCTCATTATAAATTCCTGCTAGCGTGACCCATTGACCCCAACATGCTGCTGCACAGCCCCCAGGGAGACTCTTCCCCCGTCTTTAGGCGACTGCTTGAGTGCTGAAACATCACTTTTGGTTAATGACCTGGAAATTCCTATTATTAATTATTAGCTCCTTCATTCCTGGTCTGTTTGTTCACGGGCTATCGGAATCTCGTTATGCACTCATGCAGACAGGTGTTTGTAAGGATGTGGCCTTGCTGCTGAGCTCAGAGTGACAGGTAGCTGCACTGCCAATCCCGTGTGATGTAAGCACAGTGTTGCTGCGATCTGTGCCTGGATGCAGGGAGGTGACAGCAGGCCGGGTGGGGGGAGGGCTCTGTCAGTTACCCGGTGGCATTTCAGTGCACTGAAATAGCATGCACCCCCGCATTGCTGCAGCAGGCTCCCTAAAATGTGCTCAGTGAGCTCACTAGCGTATGACCCAGCTGCCCTCAGCAGCACATCCTGCAGTGTGAAATGTCGCAATAGCTGAAATTGCAGGCTGTCCAACAGAGGGCATTCTTGCTCTGAGTGTTTTTATTTATTTATTTATTTTGTTATCGTCCTCCACCCTAGCCCACCCCCTGCTGATGGAAAATGATGATTAAGGCTGTGGATATCAAGCATAGCAGCTGATTACTGGGCTAGGTTCATTACTGTCGTCTAGACACTGTCATTGCCGTTTGCCACCCGCTGTTCAGGCTAGGGACACCCCACTGTTTGTAGGGGGGGTGTCACCATGTGTTCGTGCCTGTGCACATCTCTCACCCTACCTCTGCCTCTGTCCAGCCAGAGGTGGACCTAACAGCCGGCACAGTGCTCCTGAGCTTCTGGTACTGCATGTTGAGTTGTCATTGGTTAAGAAGTGTGGGCGGTTCCACAAACCACTCCTCTTTCCCGCCCCCCCATTGAAACTACAGCACTACATGAAGCCTTACCTGATTGCCTACGGAATCATGCGGCCTCGCAGACAACTGAAATATGGGCCTCTCCTCTTAAGGTCAAGTCTTATGCTACGTCCCAGCTCCCCAACGTCACTGTTCCCTGGGGTGGCTTCTGGTCCCGCCTGCCTGCCTGTTGGCCTACCTCTGGTCCCGCCTGCCTTCCTGTTGGCCTGCCTCTGGTCCCGCCTGCCTTCCTGTTGGCCTGCCTCTGGTCCCGCCTGCCTCTGGTTCCGCCTGCCTCCCTGCTTGCCTGCCTGCCTCCCTCCTTCCTGCCTGCTTCTGGTTCTGCCTTCCTGACTGCCTTTGATTCTGCCCGTCTGCCCGCCCGCCTGCCTCTGGTTCTGCCTTCCTGCCTGTCTATCTGCCTCCCTTCCTGCCTGTCTGCCCCCCGCCCACCAGCCTCCCTTCCTATTTGTCTGCCTGCCTCCCTTCCTGCTTGTGTTGCCCTCTGCCCACCAGCCTCCCTCCCTCCCTGCCTGTCTACCCCCTCCCACCTGTCTATCTTCCTGCCTGGCTGTCTGCCCCCTTCCCACCTGTCTTCCTTCCTGCCTGCCTGTCTGCCTGCCTGCATGCCTGTCTCCCTTCCTGCCTGCATGCCTGTCTCCCTTCCTGCCTGTCTGCCCCCTCCCTTCCTGCCTGTCTGCCTGCCTCTCTTCCTGCCTGCCCCCCACCCACCTGCCTCCCTTCCTGCCCGTCTGCCTGCCTCCCTTCCTGCATGTCTGACCCCCTCCCACTTGGCTCCCTTTCTGCGTGTCTGCCCCCTGCCTGTCTGCCCCCCTCCCACTTGCCTCCCTTCCTGTCTGTCTGCCTGCCTCCCTTCCTGTGTGTCTGCCCCCCTCCCACCTGGCTCCCTTCCTGCCTGTCTGCCTGCCTCCCTTCCTGCGTGTCTGCCCCCCGCCTCCCTGCCTGCTCGCCTGCTCTCAGTCCTCTGCTTTCTCCTCTCATTTCTCTATCAGAAGTCCTCCCCTACTTGATCTTGTTTGCTCTTCTTGCACTTTGTCGGCCGTCTCTACCTCCCCCAAAAAAATGAGTAAAGCATCTGCTTATGTGAGATTTGTTCATCAGTCCTGTTCCCTGCAGCCTGAGAGCCCTGGCCAGTCAGGGCTGCCCTCGTTGCTCCCCCGCCTGGAAATGAACACTCCTGTGGGTGTTATTTACGGCGTGAAGTGATCGCAGAGTTATAACCTTGCACTTTCACTCTCTTCTCTGTCCATCTCTGTTCTTTTCATCGATCTCTGCACAGTTCTCAGAACGCTCAGCAATTTCCCCGTAACCTGAGCCCCCCATTCCGGGTGAAGCTGCGGGCTGCTCTAGATTGGCCACCTGCACCCCGCCTCGCAGCTCGGAATTGAGTTTTGCTGGTTTGTTTTGGTTCAGCTGCCAGAGATTTCTTTTCTCCTCGTGAAAGGAGGAGAGCATCCTTGAGTGTTTATTCCTCCTCTCCTCTGTGCTGCGCTGTTCCTCCTGGTGAGCCAGGCATGCTGAGTAACACAGGTGATCCTCCCCGTATCTTTCGCCCTGTTTTTCAGTCGTCCCCACATTGACAGGAGCGCATCCCGTATTCCTGTTTGCTGTGACCACGTCGTGCCCAGTTCAGGATGACAGGGGTTTCATTCCCGCCACCGCAAACGTTATGGTTTTGATCGGCGGCCTGAACGAGCCCACATCCTCGTGGTGAGCCGGGAACACTCGACTGAGCGTGTGAGCCAGTCGGCCAGTATTTGTGAGGAGTTGATGGCCACTCGAGTGTGAAATCACTCCTCCTGTTGCTGGGGAGTGGGGAGCTGTGCCCTCGGGCATGATTAAATGGCACGGCCGTTACTGACTGCTCGCGGAAATAAGGCACTGCATGGCAGTGGGGGGGGGTGCGGTGCAGCCACCCACACTGCCACTGTGCTAAATTTAGCTGCGGAGATTGGAGGTGCTGCAGCTGTCTCTTTGTAGGTGGGCTGCCCAGCCTGGTCACTGGGGAAGGGGGGGGAGACACTGTGGCACCTAGGTAGACCCCATCCCCCCCACAGCAGAGCAAAGATGTGGCCCCTCCCTCGATCCCCTTATCCGTTCGTTCAGCTGTGTGTGGTGAGGAGGGCGGCAAACAGGACTGACATGTCCACGGGGCCGTACGTCCACACACACACAAGGATACAGCCTGCTTTCAAACCCTCTGCATGCCAAACAATCCCTGTTTTAACTGCCCCTTTCTCTGCCCCCCTCCAGCACCCTGCCCGAGACCTATGTTGCAGATGACCCCCCGGCTGAAACGCAGCCCCCCTGCACCGGGGCCGCCGCGGTGCTCTTTCTTCCAGCTGCCACCCAGAGGGGCCTCCTTGGGTACCGAGAGCGGCACGAGGCATACCTGCGGCTGGTGTCCCATGAGGCTGTGGGCAGCTTCGACCCCTGGGCCCTCGCTGGCAGGTATGAGCCCAGCCTGACCGGCGGCAGTCTCGGCGGTGGTCACGCTTACTGGTGGGCAGACCTCCCCTCTGAAATGACAGTGGGAGCAGCGCAATTGTATTATAGTCTCCCTGAATTCTGATGTCTTTGTTTACCTGCTGTTGACATGGAAACGCTCCGCTAAGGTACCACCGGCCCTTCGCCAAGGGGGGGGGCTCTGCATTATTTTGTTTGTTGAATACGTTTTCATGCTTTTAAATACAGCTAAGGTTTTAAAAGACATTTTTGTAGTAGCGTTTTGCTGTTTGAGGTGCGAACAAGACGTCTGATCAGCCTACTGGGTGTTAAACAGCCTGTCCCGAAACTCCCCCCCCCCCCAGCCTGGCAGACGAGCTGCTGGATGAGGCCCTGGCAGACGTGGCAGGGGAGTTCCAGGACGCATGCGAGGACTACGCCGAGGCAGTCTTCACCTCCGAGTTCCTGCAGCATAGCTAAGAGAGTGTGGGGCCGCATCTCCTGGTCCTCGGTGCAGCGTGTCTTTCAGAGCATATGGTGGCAGTGTTGGGGTGTCAAGCAGCCAGAATCTGAACGCTGTGTTTTTATTTGCTCTGCATTTTAAATACTTTTATTAAGTGTTATATTTATTAAATGCAAAAGATTGCTGCATAAATGTCGAATAAATTTAGCATTTTTCATGACTGTGAGTGATGTTGGTGTTTGTCATGTTTTCTGATGGAAAGGTACCTTCATAGCATGTTGGCATCCTAGACGGGGAGGGGGGGTGCTGTCAGGCTGTCATGATCTGGGATTAAATTACTGTAATTAGCAGATTTCAAATGAACCCATCTCCTCTTAGAGCCTGCCAGTGAGGTTGTGGAGATTAATCAAAGCACCCCCCGGCACTCTCACTAGAATGCCAATGCTGTGTCCCTGGGGGCTGTGGCGTGTGGGGGCTGGCTTTCCTGGGCAGTGCATTTGTGGGGGGGCATCTACTGAGAGCATGGATGTGCAATGGAGATGGAGCTACCGTTCTTTGCAATGGCTCTAGTTGGGGTGATATAGGCCATCTTTACCCTGCAGGTGTATGACTTGGCTCTGGATCCCAGAGCGCTGGAGCCAACCACAGAAGCAGGACCCTAATGCTGGTGATCTCACCAGTCCGAGTATCACGCTGGCACACCATTGGCTGGCACAGAGAGCCGACTGTGCATCCGAACCGTGGGACAGCACTGTGTCAGACGTCTGCATTTTCTCTCAGCCAATAAAAACCCTCCTCAAACAGTGGCCAATCAGGTACCTCTGCTGGGGCTGCAGCCTTAATGACCGCTTCACATGGAAATCCACATCCAGAGGCTATGCTGGCAGTGAGTCTGGTTCTCCATGTGCCATCACCCCCCCGACGACAAGTAGCGATGACGTGACCAATAGGACGTGACGTGAAGCTGCCTGCGATTGACGGCACATTGTATTGCTGACATGGCTTTCACATCTCATACTGAAATCACCAGTAGACTGGCCCCCAGAGGGTCCCAGGCGAGCTTGTTTTATATGTTAATCGTCTCAAACAGGTGCTCGTTCTAATTATGCCCAATTAAGAGCCAGATACACTCCAGAAGCACAGGGGGTTTCAGGTTGATTTATAAAGCTGGAAGGTCTCAGGCTCTCCACAGGGCATGACAAATGCCTAGTATACTGTCTGTGGCCAGCTTCCACTCCTTACTATATCCGAGGAAATGTTTTTATCTTGTACCAGAACTAAAGGTGACTGATGAGTAGTTTTGGCTGTTAATTTTTTCCTATAAACAGTGGAAAAAACACACAGTTTCAGATGATTTACAGTCACCAGCCAGTCAAAGAGGCGATGTGGTTTGGGGTCACTGGCTGGTAGATGGCTCCTGCTGCCCTCGCAATTTTTCCTTTAAGACACAGAGACCATGGTGGCGTCCAGGGTAAGGCACCCCAGAGTTATGTTGGCATTTATGACCTTTTCTGAAGCTCCACTGTCAGCCAAAACACCTACCACTCGCTCTCCCCTGAGGACTTACAAAGTACATGTGAGCTATGGTAATCAGCTACGGACATTATCTGCCCAGCTGAGAGCCTTCCAATGACCTTAACAGCACCTCTCAATTGTCAATTGATAATATTGACTTGTTAGTAAGTGACCTAATCTTGGCTGTCAGTCTCTGATTAAAAAAAAAACACCTGTTAAAACGAGAATGAAGTAACGTCTTTCACGGAGGACCAGGGTGTCAGCAGCCTGTTTGCGTTGGTTTTCTATGGGTGACATATGTGCCTATGAATTAATGACCGGTCCTTTAAATCCTGCAGGGCTCTGGCCCTTGAGGAACAGTGTCTAAAACCCCTTACCAAGTGTTAATTTGTGCCGTGGGCACAGATTTTGGCTTGTAGAGTGATTGTCTAAAACCTGGAAGCCTTTGATGATCAGGGTTGGAACAAGAAATTTTGTATAATTTTATGACGACTCCTCTGCCGATCGAATCCATTTTGACTGAGCCTTCTCCCTCAGTGAAGGTTTCCAGGATTTCCCGGTCTAATGGGGATCCTAATGATGCGAGAGCGGGAAAGAGCGGATAACGGCAGAGTAATAGGACGGTGTGAAATGAGCGGCAGACAGGCGCAGATGCGTCTTCTGTACGGAAAGCGCGGAGCCCAGCGTTTAACTAAACATCAGGGGAGCCCTCCCCGAGCTGTCAGTCTATCCGGAGGTGCACCCTTTGGAAGGTCGGTCTGCAGCTTGAGCACGAAGGCATAGCTCACGCAGTCCTATACGTTACCCGTCACGGCAGGGCTATATGGTGGTAGTGCAAGTGCATAAAAATATTCATTTCAGGAGACACTGTACGCATCAGATCTGCCATTTATGTCAGAGATCAAGTCAAAATGCATGAATTTGTGTATTGTGTAAAACTGCTGATTTACTGTAACATAAGCGCTTGGATTACAATACCTAGAATACTTCAGTTCGGTGGGTCCTAAAGCAATTTCGCGCAACTGGAAAATTATACTGTGCTTCACTATTTCATCAGCTGTCTGCGCACCGAAGAATTGTTTTAACAGATAATTGGGGTGTTTTCCACATCCCGATAATTGCTCTGCTTCTAGTGCCTTCGCAATTATAATTCATAATTTTTATAATTTTTATAATCCAAGTTACACTCGCAGGAAAACGCAGCGGAGACCATCCTCACCCTGAAAGTGGCAGAAATGACAGGTCGAAGAAAATGCTGCCTTTGGCAGTGCCCATGTGCGCCGCTGGGGGCAGTCAAACACCGCCTCTATAAAAAGTGTGTCTGTGTGTTTATTATTAATACAATACAGTGGAAGGGGGCGGGTCTGGAGTCTTACGGACTGCAGAGACACAAATGCATAAAGTGCGCTGGTAGCTCCAGGCAAGCAGCGGCTCCGCTGCCTCCGCTTCCCCGCCCGTGAGAGCTGCGTAGCTCCTTCAAGGAGGAGAGCCTCCGGCGCGCTGCGGTAAGCCGGGCTCCAAGGCGCGGGTCCGAGGAGGCGGAGGAGGTGCAGGAGGCGCCTCGCGGGCAGCACCGCGCGCCAAGCACGCAGCAAGAGACGCGTATCGAAACCTGTCTGTCTGCTAAGGAAAGAAGGGCGAGACGGCATGGCGAAAGAAACGAAAGGTAATATAGAAATGTATTTGGTTTTTTTTCTGTTTGCTTTAAGGAAAGTCTTTTTCTTTTGTTTTCATGCGTCGTGTCCCCGCGAACAGGTATCCGGAGCCGGTGTCGCCCCGGTGTCGCCCCGGCGCCCGGGCGCGCTCTGCCGGAGTGTCCGCCGCGCTCCCGTAACGCGCACTTTGTAATGCGTGTCCGCGGACAGAAGCCTTTCAGAAAGCCGTGCGTCTGAATGCGGAATTCAGTCCATTCACCCCCCCCCCCCATAACATCTTTCTCTCCGCGCAAACTTGCGCTTCCACCGGGAAGACGGCGCTTACCGAGTTACGGGAGCGGGGCTGCTCCCTCTCCAGCGGGCGCCTAACGCGCCGCGCGTCCGGCCAAACTGCAGCGTGCATCCGCAACGAGCCGGTGGTGTCACGCTGAGTGAAAAATGCCCAGCGCGACTTCGTGCTTAGATGACTGTGATGAGAGCGGCGGCTTTGAGGATTATATCCTCTTTCTGCTTATTTTTAACGCTGGGGAAACGAAATCCGGCATTTCCTACAGATGCGAGCACTTTGCGCGTGTCCCCGTTTGCTGACCCGGTGGCACTGGGGGTCCGGGGGACGCAGGTGGCTGGCAGCCCTGCCAGGGCGGCCCGTCTCCGCCTCCTAAGACGGCTGTGCCTAAACCAGCTGGGTTTCTTAGGAAGTGCATCGCTTAACGTGGGGTTCGTCATCAGAACAGAGAATCACGTTAAATGGTGCGTGCCGTAATGAACGGGTGGATGTGTGTGCGGTTTGCCTGGCAGACAAGTGTGTGCCATGGCCGCAGGCTGCCTCCAGTGTGGTGTTTAGGGAGGGGCAGGGCCGTTGCACTCCTGGAAGAAATTGTTAAGGTTATTTCAATGATTGTTTTATTTTAATATGTATAACCGTGCTTCGTCTAAGAGCCCTGATGCAAATCCTGAGATGCCCCAGTGTCCTGGAGCCCCATTCCTTGGCACTGTGTGTGATGTGAAAGCTTGGGCACTGAAGCAGAATGGTAACGCTCCCTGTTTGTTTTGCCCCTCAAGGTTGGTACCTTGAATTCCTTAACCACAGTGGGTTTGAGAATTCCCCCATACGGTGGGTACAGCGCTTTGGGGTGGCTACCCCATGGACCCCAGTGCTAAGTGTCTGTTCCACCCTGTTGAGCTTGTGGCATATCGTGACGCTGCAGCCGTTAGGGAGACCTGATGGTACTTCTGCATCGTCTGAAGTACTTTTTAGGTGTGAGGGTTAATCAGTCAGTATTTGTGTCTGGTCTTGTGTAATTTCGTAACAAGCTGTTTTTCGGGAAGTCAGCAGCTAAGGAGAAGAGGGCGTGAGGCATGACTTCATTAGCTTGTAGTCAGCGTTGTGCTGGTTCAGCTGCTCTGCCCAAGTATGTGCTTGGTTTCGTCATATGGGCTGCACAGCAACTTAGGATTATATCTGTAAATGTCAGCATCAAGCCTGCGGATGCGTGACCGCGGTCGGCCTGGGTCGCTGCCTGCCAGCCGCAGGTCACCGTCCAGCATTGGTAGCGGTTGAACGTGCCTCAGGGGTCCTGCTGACGCCTTCACGTGCTCGCCACACCTCAGATGCCCCCGTGCTGAACGCCGGGATGGTTGGAGAGCCATAAAAGAGTAAGCAATCCATGGAATTTCCTTAAAGACGCAAGTTGTGGCAGCCATCGATGGCAGATGAGGTCGTACAGCAGAGGGAAGAGCGAGTGGGACCCGGGGCCTGGGGCCCTGGGGCCGTGCCTCAGATCAGTAGCGACAGCACCAGCCCACTTCCTTATTTAATTGGCTTAATTTGTCATCAATCCGACAAGTGAAAGGATGTGGAAGGGCAGACGTTTCCAGAAACCCAGCGGGTTGGTTTCTCTGTGTCCATCTATATAATCTGTAGGGTTGTGCTGGGGAGGTGAACTGCGCCTTTGCACCGTACCCTACTGTTTAAAATGCAGTGAGATGGCTGGAGGCCGCATGCGGGGGGTGTGCATGCTCTCACCCCCGTTCTCCGACGCGTCCCTGCGAGTCTCTGCCGCTTCCTCGGCCGGTCTTTTCTGAACCGACACTGACGTCTCTCTGGTGAACCGTGTCCCGTCGAGGCCCACCGGGCCCCGGGGCCTTAAATGTCCTGTTGTCTGTTTCACATAAATTCCATTTCCAAAGGCTGTAGTGTATGAACAAAGCTGGAAAAAAACCATGCAAAATAGTCATAATAAAAAGTTTTACAGTGTGATTAAATCTCTGTATATCAAAAGGCTACACAGTGATACGAACCCGTTTACCTTGTTAGCTGTAGTCATGTTACATTTTAATCTCAAGGTCTGATTAAAATGCGAAAGACTAATGCTCATTATTCCCTGGGCTTTCAGAGTGCAGGCTAAGCCCCCCCTCCCACCTCCCC
>JAAGVU020000036.1:19879003-19908932 GCA_011763525.2 Mormyrus iriodes | reverse complement strand
TAAGTATGCCCACCCCCGCCCGGCGCCTCTCTCCGCTGGCAACTCCAGAGTGGAAAAGGGTCCAACCCCCCTCAAGGGGGAACCATCTGAATTGTTGGAAATGGAATCTGTGATGAGTTTTGGCTTATGATGGGCCAGGGTGGGGGGGGTGGGGTGAGGCTTTGGTCCCCATTCACACTTAACTGTGTGGTTCAGTGTCATTGAACTCGACGGCTGACAGAAATTCGTCTCAAATTAACGCTGGTTACATTAAAATACGACTCCTGTAGTCAGGAAGGACCCAGAAGAGCTTCATGAGAGAGATGCAGTCTGTATGGAGGAGCCGTCTGGGGGCCTTTTTCCTGCAGGGCAGGACATATCCACAGTGCCCCCTATCTGCTGTAATAGGGACAGTCATTCATGAGCGGGGCTCAGCCCCAGGGCTGATGATAGTGATGGTGGTGGTGATAAGGTCACCTTCCTTCCCAGCTGGCCCCCGCCGTCCCTGTGGCAGGAGTAATGGATTTTAATCACGTGCCATAATGGGCCTTAATGAAACCAAAGGTTATTAACAAGCTTATTGGCCCTGCGGAGTCCCTCGGGGTGTCACATCGCTGCCACCTGTGGCCTGCGATGGGAATGCAGTACAATGAAGATGATGGGTCTTGATGGGGACAGTTCACGCTGTCCTCAGGAACGTGACGGGGTCAGGTGCAACCTCTGCACTGTTCTGCGCATTGGAGACCTTTTCGTATGAATAAATAGTGCATTTTTTTCAACTTTGAATGGATTCCCATAACCCTGTTTTGTACCGATGTCTATTAAGTCTTTAACGACCATTTTAAAATACAGTAATTAACTCCAGGTGAGATGTAGGTGTGTTAATTTTATTATCCATTATCCATGTCGATCATCTGTGTTAGCGGGTGTGTGTGGCTGTACGCACCGGCGGATACGCGCGCTCCATAGCGCATACACACCGGCACGCTCTCCAGACACACGGCCTTTGCTTAGGTTATCCTGTTATTTTCAGTTTCCCCTGTACTGCCCCCGTCATCTGTCACCCTTTCAGCCCAATCGATGAAGTAATTCAGCTAAGAACCGCCATCTGGAAATAGATAAGATGTATTTTTAGGGTTTCGAATCATGAAAAAGCGCATCGTCACCGTGGTTTGTGGGGCGGATCTGCATGTTTAAGTCTCACTGCAGCTCATTTGCTGTTAATGTGCTGATAATAATAAGTAATTAGGACATTCGGAATAAGCGATGGCAGATTGGCCCCTGTAGTGAGACACAATGGCATGGTCCCCCGCCTGCCCGGCTTCCCCCTTCGGGGCCACTGTGATATCTGCACAGCTGGCTCTCCCTAACATGTTGTCAGTGATCCTCCGTGCCATCTCATTGGTCGTCCTGGTCCGTGAAAAGCACATCTGCCCCGCCCCTCAGAGGGTGCGGACCCGCCTGACAAGTGTCTGCAGCAGGTCTGACCGGCATGCCACTCTGCGCCGCCTGTCGGTAGTGAGCGTGCTGGGAGTCTTCCCAGCGAGACGCCATCTGCTTTTCACAGAAGAGTGGATTTGCTGTGCTGCAGGTTTCTAAGGGTTTGCCCCCCCCCATGGGACTAGTGCTGGGGAAAATGTCAAGAGGAGGGACACCGAAACCAGCTGTGTCTGGCTGCCCCTTGGCAATGCTCCTAAACACCAACCAGAAAGGCTCTCAGAGGCAGCCCCCTCTGGTGGATTCCATCCCTCGGTGAGACTGGGATCCTGGGCAGGTTAGGTTTACTGAGATTAATGGGTCAGGGTCAGGGTTCAGACTAATTAGTTAAATTAATGGCTTGAACCACTGCTCATCAGGATACACCCCCGCCTCATGTCATGGCCACAGCTAGACCCCCCCAATGCTTTGGTCAGAGCAAAGGCAGCTGATCAGGTCAGACTCGCCGCTGAGTCACACATCAGATGCTTTCGAGAGGAACTAGCTCTCCTGGTACAGAGTCGGCCTCAGGCATGTGGGAGCCATCCAGCAGTACCTCCTCTCGGGTGCCAGAACAAACACCCGTCATGTTCACACACCACAAGAATAAAAGAAGAAGAAAGAGAGGCGTGCTTTTGAAATTGATTCTTTTTTTGATGATTGAGGGCCTGAGCTGTGTCGTGCCGTGATGGAGGTGCTGAATGAACGCCGGCTGATTGGTTCTGACGAGCTTCCGCGTGAGTGACTGCCCGCTTGGCTCAGCCCACGCTCTGAATTCAGATAAACGTATGTGTTCTTCTTCTCAGACATTCATATGCTGCCACAATGTGGAGAACGTTGAAAAATGCTCAATAAAACAATGTATGAAAGACGCTGGTCCCAGGAGGTGTTACGTATGTCCCGTACAGTCAAACTTCTGAGATGGACGGATGGGTCTGAGACATCGTGGACGTCCACTCTGCCTCTTTGCACGAAGATGAGTTTTTTCCATGGCAATGTGATACGATGGCTGCCCGAGTTTTTAATAAACTGGACACGGATAGATGCGGGCAACGTCTGCCTTATTTAATAGCCTGATTTAACAGAAGCTGACGGCGGGCGGTGATACTCTGTCCTGTTTGTGTCGGCGTTATTTGAATCGGATCTTAGATGGTTTTCAGCTGGTGGATCTCTGGTGTCTGAGGACCCTGATACTCGCTGCCGTGACGCCAAGAGCGCAGGAGAGCCACACAGCTGAATGGCCACTGTGGACTCGGTGCCCGCTATTTGACAGATTCCAGGATGTTCAGCACTCTGTTTACTGTGCAGCGCGGCACTCTGCTACACGCTATCTGTCACGGCAGCCCAGGCAGTCTCGCTTGAGAAGACATACGGAGTGATGTGGTAAGAGGAGCCGCCTCTCAGAATGAGGCATGCGGCCGCGGGGTCCGAGCCGGACGCTTCGGGTGAGGGGAGGCTAGCATGGCGGTATGCTAACGATATGCTAATGCCGTCACCCACGTCGCGCTGGAGAAAATGAGAAAATGATTCATCCCATTTGGACTTTGGAGCCCAGGGTGTGTTGGGCTTGTGTGGCAGGGATTCGGGCAGACAGATGGTCTTAATTTACAATCTTAGGGATGCAGTGGGGGGGCTGCTATCCCCATTGGCCTCAGGGTGAATTCCCACGGGAGCCTCCATCTATCTTAAGGAGTTTGTATGCACAGCTCAGAGTGCTGGGCACGCAGTTAGACACGCGCTGCGCTACGACCGGACCCCGGGTGTGTCGTTTGTGACAGAGCAATGACTGACTCAGGCTGTGCCATACAGATGACAGGGCTGCTCTGCCAGTGTAATTGTGTTTTGGGGGGTGTGGGGGGCAGCGCCACGGGGAAGTGGGTTTGATTCCGTCTGTGTTTGCGTTTCCTATGGGTACTCTCATTGCACTGAAGGGACCTATGCTTTATGGACAGGGTGTGCGTGTGGGTATTCTCACTAAGATAATGTTGCGTATAGACCAGTAGGTGGTGCAGTGATTAAGAACTGAAGTAGAAATTGAAGGTTTGTTCGACACAAGTTGGCCTGCTTAAGTCCCACTGCCTTAGGGGACACAGCACAGGGTCTTTGCCTGTGCCGGACCCTCCTGTCGCATTAAAACCACAGGGTCTGTGCCTGCGCCGGACCCTCCTGTTGCATTTGCAGCACAGGGTCTGTGCCTGCGCCGGACCCTCCTGTCGCATTAGCAGCACAGGGTCTTTGCCTGCGCCGGACCCTCCTGTAGCATTAGAAGCACAGGATCTTGTGCCTGTGCTAGACCCTCCTGTCGCATTAGCAGGCCTCCATCCCAGTACTGCTGCTTCTCTTTCAGTTCTTCCTTGTTGAAAGGGTTGACTAACAAACCGTGTTTATGGCTGGGCGGATTGGAAAAGACAGAGATCTGCTCCTCACTCCACAGAACTCTAATAATCCCATCCAACCCACAGCATCCCACGGAAATATAAAAGCCTCATTAATTGAAGCCCAACAACATGCAGCTTTGGGGGCCTGGAGGGGGGGGGGTAGCAGGGCCAGGGGGGGTAATGGAAGCCTGCAGCCCCTTCCTTTCAAAAAGTAACACCGATCTCCAGAATTGGATAATGGAGAGAGAATGAGATCAAAAATGGCGAGGAGGCGAGATCAAAGGCAGCTCTGGGTCTCTGCAGCACTTAGAGATGGGAGTCGGAGAAGCGGGAGGTGGGAACGCCAAGCCAAGCGTGCGTCAGAGCCTCCCCCCGATCCCCCCTGCAGAAGCGTTATTGCAGTAGCCTAGCTTGTGTGGAATTTCTCTAGGCAGAATATGGATGCCTGAAAGTGTTTGTTTTACAAATGGGTGCTTCAAAGCACTGAGCCGGTTTGCCTCCAAAGACCTGGCCAGAGGGTCAGACTCCCGCACTCGGCTTGGCTTTTTGGCTTGGAGGTGGCTGCAGGATCTCAGGGACTTTGTTCAACGTATGTCTCCTGTTTACCATTGGGGGGGGCTGATATTTATGTGGTCCTCGATTCAGGATGTCAGAATGAATAAGTGTAGCCAGGGGGGGTTATTTTCTCAGCTGGAAACATATTGCGATACTCCTAGCAAACTTCACCCTGACTCATCAAAGCTCATATTTTTATCTGTCCCCCCCCCCCAACTCATATGATACAGCACAGTCCTGGGGGGTGAGTCTAACACTGTTAGGCCTGTTATTAAATCTGGAGGCTGCCCCCCCAGTGGCTCTGGCCCAGCAGTGGGGGAGGCGTCTGCTTGGGGTGGCTCAGTAGGGCTTCTCATCTCTGTGTACATTTTTCTGGAGGCCTGCTCTGACTCCACAGGAGCACTCTTTTTTTGTGCGGTCGTGTTTTTCCCCTGAACCTCAGTCCACAGGAACGCCGGGGAGCAACGCAGTCAGAATCAGCTTCATGACAGGCCTCCAGCCATAACCGGGGGCTCTGGCTTCAGCACATCATGCTCCCCCAGCTTCACAGCTGGCTGCTGTCACATTCCCCTATTCCTCTTATCTTGCTGAGTTTCTAGCCACACCTGTGCTGCGACTGCTGCCCTCATGTCTGCGTCATTTTCACTCTGCAGCTTCCTCTGTCTTTCTTCTGTCTCCTAGTCTCCACCCGCAAACTCAGCGCCCCCCACTGGCGGATGCAGAACATGGCACAGGAGTCCGTGGACAGCTCTGATGATGAGTTTTTCGATGCCAGAGGTAAATATCGCCGCGTCTCTCTTGTAGATCACTTATGCTTGTCCAGTGGGGGTGTGGCCATTGGGGGTGTGGCCAGTGGGGGTGTGGCCATTGGGGGTGTGGCCTCTCTTGATCTCGGGTCACCACCTTCTCCCCCCCTCCCCGATCGTGCTGTGGTATGGAAGTATATTTACATCTAAGGTAATTGTAAAAATACAAAAAAAAGAGTAAAAAATTAATTACAAATCCAAAATCATATTTGTAAATCCATAACTTGACCTGCAGGCAAGGAGTTTGTAAGTACACTTCAGCTGTGACATTTACAATAACAGTTTCGTGTCGCACTGCACCTGTCGTTCTGAACATGTCGCACTGCACCTGTCGCTCTGAACATGTCGCACTGCACCTGTCACACTCTAGGTTTACAGATCTTCATTTTACGAGAGTAATTTAGACAGATTGCAACTGTTTATGTGCAATTGATTTGTAGGTGTAGGTAAACCTCAGTTACTAACTGCCTTGTTAAAGTTTGTCAATGTAAACCGGAAGCCGTACATTTTGTTGGCACATTACTGAACCCAGTTTATTTAGTTATCCAGGATTCCAGTCATTCATTCATTACACTGTTTTTATCGTAACAGATTACTACACCCATTCAGCAGATTTGTGTTCTGTATTTAGGTAGCTTGCTAGGTATATATTATACTCTGTTATACTATATATTATATATTATATTATATTCATCCACTCACTCTGAACTTGTATCTTCTAGTTAAGATAACTTCTCCTTCCAGCTCAACCCCCTCAGTTCGCACATCAGAATTTGACAGCAATGAGATTTTTTTGTCAAAACACATCGGCCACCGGCTGCATAACTGTCTTCACGTAACTGGTGATTCGTAAATGTAGCACTGAAGGTGTAACTCGTGAAACACATTCGCAACTTTAAATATGGTTGTGCATTTCATAGAATTACCAGATCTTCAGGTCATTAAAGTACCATCACTTCTGATGTGAATTTCTGACCCAGCACCCCCAGACTCCTCAAGCCTCCTTCCAAGCGCAGCTACATCCTGGAGGACACATCTGGGATCTGGGCTGGGAAATTCACTCTTGTGGGCGGGTGGGGGCTGATTACCAGTCTGATAATGGGAAGACACCCCCCAGGGCGCCTGGAGGATGTGGCACCACCAGAACTGTCCAGCTGCTATTTTACCTGTCGTGAATTTCTTGACCTCTCGCCCCCACCCAATTATGGCGCCTCCTATCAGACGTGCTGTGATTTATGTGCCAGCTCATGACAGGCAGCAGCAGCATGTGGCATGATGGTTTGCTTGGTGTAGCTGCAGTGGTACGCTCTGCAGAGCTGGCCTGGGGCAGAGTGGCTGGGCCTCATAAGCTGAGGGCTCCCAGCACGGACTTTGACGTTCGTTTCTGATAAACATGGTCACTGACGTGGTTGCTGTGGAGCCGGGAGCTACTGTAGGAATAAATTAATTTGATTGGATCGGATTGGGACAAGGCACCTTGGAAAACAAATGAACGGGTTACAGCCGATTCCATGAATCGCAAGGCATCACCTTCTGGGGACAGTCAGGACTTGTTTATACCTACTGGCACTGCCAGTGACAGAAGGCTGGGTCCCTGGTGACCATCCCCCTGTTGGTACAAACATTTTACAAGCTCACTGAGCACTTAGCTTGAGGGAAGCACTGATCTGATAAGCCAGGCCTAAACAAACGAGTCGCAGCCCTGCCGAGCTCCTGTTTTTTCTCTGCCTGCCCAAGGAGCTGTCGACTTTCCACGAGGAATCGATATTTCTCATTTGCTAAAAAGTGAACGTTTCCTTTGGTGCTATAAAGACAATGTCAGGAATAAATTAGGAGATGCCTTTGGTGTCGGACGAATTCGTGAAGAGCAGGATAAGCTCGGACTCAGTCTGCTTCTGCCTTCTGTCTTTGATTGCTGCTGAAATAGTTTTTAGGAACAATGATCCCTTCTTAAAGGAAAGGTCAGTCCGCATTGTGCAGAATCCCAAAATAAACATCGGAAAAGGCTGAGAGGAACGGCTTGGGGGCCAGGCAGCAGCGCCGGCGTGTTTTGTAATGCTTTTGGTGATCAAAGCGGGTGTCAGGCTTTTTCCGGATATCCATTTGGAATGATTATTATCGCTCAGGGCCGCGGTGTGTTCCATGAGAAGCTCGCGCAGTTGCATTGCCATGGCAACCAGAGACCCTGGACCGACAGGTAACCCGGTTAATGACACCCAGCTGGCTCATGTTAGCTTTCAGTGCTTGTTAGGCTGTTGAGCTGCTGGCTGGGGGGCGAGACCCAGGAAGGCATCTCTATACGTGCCCTTAGGGGCCCTTGCCATATTATAAAATCACATCGTTTATTTAATCAGGGTGAGCAGATAATCCATGTCTGGGAGACACTTTGGGCTACTTCCGGTTTTACAAACTGCGGTATAACTAATAGTCTTATGTGCTCAGCTAAATAGTTCAGTTCTTCTTGTGCTCTGACTAGTTTGTTTCCTTGAGTGAAAGACTCATTAACGTTAGTTACATATGCATGATTATAGGAGACTGACCAATCAACACACAGCAAGAACTCAGTGCTTAAGTGAAAATCCAGGTCCTTGTATTTGAAATGGTAGTTTGCAGGTCCTATCCTACCTCAAAGTGTCCTCCCTGACTTGGATTATCTGGTCACCCTAATTTAATCTTTGCTGTCCCAGATCAGTGTTGTCTTATCAGCCTCCCCCTCTTGTGTAAAATATTTACCTTTGCTGTGTTAAATTATGAGTAATTGAATTATTTGATTAATGCATCTTTTTATAAATCCATACATGTCTAAATGTTGGGCAGCTCTGTCTTTTTGTCGTGGATGACCTCAAGCACTGTTTTGTCAGGCAGGTCGTGAGGCACTATTTCTTAAAACAGCTGACGTTTAAACAGTCTTTCTGCAGAAATTGATTAAATGGGCCTCCCGCGTTAATCGTTGCTGGGTAATGAATCAGCAGCCAGCTTAGCTGAGTGGGGAGGGATGGGGTGGGGGGGGGTGCCAAAAGAATCACCGCAGACAATTAGCCCCAATCATTTCCCGGAAATTTCAGATTAAGTCTGATGTTTTGTCATGCCTAAAGAGTTCTGCAGGTTTTTTGAAACCTGCCTTTAAAATAGACATGGTAGCTGATAATCCTGGTTCTGCTCCTCTTCCCGGCCCACGGGCTGCCTGTCAGGGGGGGGCTGACATGCTTTTGCTGCGTGGACGTGTTTGCAGTGCCATCGCGGACTCCGACGGCAGCCGGCATTTTGTCACACGTACCTGCGCACACGCTCTAACGGCGGCCTCCGGGGCACACCGTCACCCGGCGCGCGCGCGTGTGTGTGTGTGTGTGTGTGTGTGTGTGTGTGTGTGTGCGTATGTGTGTGTGTGTGTGTGTGTGTGTGTGTGTGTGTGTGAGCCGCCTTGCCTGCAGTAGCTCTTCAATTCACACCCTGGTGAAAGAATTCTGGGATTTAAACGTCTGAGGTCCAGTTCAGACTTGCCGCACTGAGTCAGTATGAAGAGCATTAAACTCTGCTGTCTTGCTGCCTGGGGGTGAGGTGACACCCTGATGATCCGGGCGCCTGTGCAGATGAAGCTGCATGTCTCTCTCCCCCCCAAATGGCTGCTGCCTCCCAACTTGGCACAGAGACGTGCTTTAACACTTAGACCACCTGCCCTGTTCCACTCCTCGCTAAAGTTGTGTCAGACTGCGTATAGCGCCCCCTCATGATCTGAACTGCTGTCTTCAGTTCAACAGAAGGGCAGTGTGTAGCTCATTGAGCTGGGAATCTCTATCTGAACGGTGGTTAGTTTGAATCCCATCATTGAGTTTCCTCACTTTTGCATCACTTTGGACTAAAGCTCAGCTAAACAGATCGATGTAAATGTCAGCTTTTAGCTTCCGAAGGCGCCCGTGCTCCCTTACAGACGCGAAACGCGACACACTGGTGACCCAGTGCTATATGTAATGGGTAGACAATAGAGAATGGAGCCTGAATTATTGAATTGTCTGTTTTGAGTGTTTCTGTTTTGTTATCATTCTGGCTGATACATGTCGTCCAGCCCCAGAGATCGGCCAAGTTTGCCGAAATTCAAGTGAGTGCAGCCCCCCCCCTCCCCCCCCGAGTCCACACAGGGTCTCTCTGAGCCCCCAGGGAAGCCTGTGTCCATCAGCCGCCCTCACTTCTCAAAGATCATGGCTGTGCTGCGGCACCATCCAGGAAGGTGCTGTTACAATAGACAGGCTGTGTAGCAGACGGGGGTCTTGTTCCCGGCGCTCACTGTGAGCCTGTGATCTTGAAGAGTCTTAGAGTTAAAGTGTTATTGGACGTCCAATACTGTCAGCATGCCCGGGGGGGGACAGCCAGTTGACCTCGGACCCCCAGAGGTTTTTATTCTCCCTACTTGGGCGTTTTTGGTTCCTCTCCTCCGTTGTCATCTAGCTTTCTTTCTTTCATTTCTTTGTCTTTCCTTTTCCCTGTTTTGTATTCCTCTCTCTTAATGATGTAATGTATCACAGCACACCCATGTGAAACGCTTTGGGGCGACTCTCTTGTGAAAGGCGCTATATAAAAATAAATTGAATTGAATTGAATTCCGGGCTGACCGGTGAGATTAATAGAGAGCCCCAGCTCACCCTGTGCATGGCTCGCAAGGGGTGTCCCATGTCCCATGTGAACACTAGGCGGGTGGGGTGGGGGGGGGTAAGATGGGAGAGGGTTTGGCACACTAAACGACAATCACAGCTTTGCTAATGACCTTCCAGGCCACTCGCACTGTGCACACAAATCCTGTAAACTCACCTAGATGGCAGATGAGGGCAGTAAGACTCGGGTCTCTGGCAATAATAACCTTGCTCAGGAGCAGAAAAGCACAGCCGCACTGTACTTAGCAGGGATTTTCTGGTGACTTACTGTGTTTACTGCTGCGGCACTATGTCTCCAGCATCTGGATGTCAGTTAGCTAGCATTCCTCCACTTAGCTAGCACTCCACAGGGGCATAGAGCAGGGCTGAGCAGCATTAGACACATGCTAACTTCGGCAAAGGAGGGGGGCAGAGCACTTTGACGAGCGGCCACCCCCACTCCGAGCATGTCTGCTTGGGCTTTCACTTAACCCTCTGTGACTGATGCCCCACCCTCGCTGCTGAGCGAATGCCGTGTCATGCTGACATATACATCTTAGCCAGAATGGTGCGCCGGGCAAGCCTGCATATCTTTAATCCCTGCGGGGAGCGCGGTCACTCTCAGTGCTGAATGCCATGAGACTGGGGCTCCCGCTCGGCCGTGGGACTGACTGCCTCTGTGCCACACCACGGGGCACGTTTACCAGCCGCTGGACCGTGCCTCCAGCATTGTGGGAGGAGATCGCCGTCTGGGTTGTCCTGGGGTTTGCAGGCTGTTGGTGTATTTTTAGATAAATTGCTCTCAAGGTGAATAAAATGTACCTGGAACATTCTAGAGTAATTTACGTTAAGGACCTTAAAGGGCCTGTCCTGGGAAATATCCCAGCAGCCTCATCTCATTAACTGATACCTGTTTATGTAGGAATATGAAATAATATTATTTTTAAATGACGTGTTCTCGCTTTTTTAGAGCTATTTCTATGTATACTTCACTCTTCAGTGAGGGGGGGTGGGGGAGGGTACATTTCTGTAGCCCTCTGAGGGCACAGGTCAGTTGCCGGCTGCCAGTGAGGCCGTGAGGCATTAGCCAGTTGGAAGATGGTGTGAGAGACTGGAAGCAGCCGATTGGCTTCTTGAATAGAGACCACGCCCCTTAGCCAGCAGACTGCTTCACCGGATTATTCACCCTAACCTGTTTACTTACTATCTCGTAGAGCTCGGTCACACAGCGTTCATAAGCTGGATTTCATTAAACGTCGGACAACCTCGGAAATACGATCATCCTTCTTGGGCCCCCAGGGCTGGTGTTGCCCCCTCCAATTAACCCCCCTCCGTCACGTTGGCAGATGCTGTTATCACCCACCGTCTCGAACATTAAATTTCTGGCTCTTTTATTCAGTGTTATTTAATTGTTCTCCTCTTGGGCTCAGTTAGCGAGTCCACATTAAAACTGCGTGTAGATGAGTGTGCACACGTACAATCAGGCACAAACTGAGTTTGCATCATCAGTTTTTAACAAAAACTTCTGATATCTTTTTTTTTTTTGTCCTCATAGCGTCATTTTTTCAGAGGACACATTCTCAGTATTTGGGATCTCAAAACACTTTCCCGTCTCTGGAGGGTGTGGCCACAGGATGTCCTGATTTTGGAGGGTGACTGGGGCAGTTGGCAGGGTGTATCCAAGGGGCTAGGGGACTGTCTCTGACCTGCCATGGCCTGGGTGCTCACCTTTTGCTAGGGAGTCTTGGGGTTGCTGGTGTCTATAGAACTTCCTGGAGGACTGCCCTGGCACGAGCAGCTGGAGCTTCTCAGAGGAGGCCTGAGCTCCAGGTCAAGGCCACGGCCCACTCTGCCTTCTCCTCCTTCTCCGCTGTCTCTGCCTTCTCCTCCTTCTCTGCCATCTCTGCCTTCGTCTCTTTTTCCTCCATCTCCGTTGTCTCTGCCTTATCCTCCTTCTCTGGCATCTCCGCCTTCTCTTCCTTCTCCACTGTCTCCGACGTCTCCTCCTCTCCACCTTCGTCTCCTTCTCCTCCATCTCCGTCCTCTCTGCCTTCTCCTCCTTCTCCGGCATCTCTGCCTTCTCCTTCTTCTTCGGCATCTCCGCCTTCTCTTCCCTCTCCGCTGTCTCCGCCTTCTCTACCTCTCAGCCTTCTTCTCCTTCTCCTCCATCTCCGTCGTCTCTGCCTTCTCCTCCTTCTCCGTCATCTCTGCATTCTCCTCCTTCTCCGGCATCTCTGTCTTCTCTTCCCTCTCTGCTGTCTCCGACGTCTCCTCCTCTCCGCCTTCGTCTCCTTCTCCTCCATCTCCGTCGTCTCTGCCTTCTCCTCCTTCTCCGGCATCTCCGCCTTCTCTTCCCTCTCCGCTGTCTCCGCCTTCTCTTCCTCTCCGCCTTCGTCTCCTTCTCCGACATCTCCGTCGTCTCTGCCTTCTCCTCCTTCTCCGCCATCACCGCCTTCTCCTCCTTCTCTGACGTCTCTTCCTGCTTCTCCTTCTCCACCATCTCTTCCTGCTTCTCCTTCTCCACCGTCTCTGCCTTCTCCTCCTTCTCCGATGTCTCCTCCTCTCCGCCTTCGTCTCCTTGTCCGCCGTCTCTGCCTTCTCCATGCGGATGTCTGGCTGTTTGTGTTTTTATTCCTCGTTGTATGTTTTTATGGCACAGGAATATCAGCAGAGTAAGATCGCTGTGCGGTTTGCTGTCTGTCAGCATATCCCAGCACTCTGGCTCTGCTTCCTGAACCCTCTTCAGGTGCTTTTATGTTCCCTGGAGTTGGAAACAGATTGGGGGGGCGTGTGCGGTTGAGGCAGCCGCATGCCGCTCGCGTGTGCACCCGTAATGCATGGAGGAGCTCGATTCGTTTCCCGTGCCTCCTGAGGGAGATCGGTCTGATTGCCTGTCAGGATTCCTTCAGACACGATTCTTCCCGGGTCTTGCTGCCGACAGGCTGGATTTGGGATCCGGCTCTGTGGTTCTGTGTCACGCAGCATACTGAACTGGAGCGGGTCTTGGTTTCTCGGCATCCGGCCGTCGTATATCAGAGTGAATCGGCTCCGTCGCACCGAAACAGGATATCCTCGATTGGCGTGTTTTACTGCGGTAACGGCAGAGGGCTCACCGCTGTGCCAATCTTCCTGGCACTCCGCAGCATACAGATAGATTACAGCATCGGCCCTGTGTCCCCACTGCCTGCTAATGGGGGGGCTTATGGGTTCCATGGCTCCCTGCCAGTGGGGGGGCGGGAATGCGCCAGCACTGGGTGGGGCAGGCAGCCCAGACGGCCCATTTCCAATTAAGGGAAGTGGGCAAGAGACCGGCCTCCGTGTTTGTTACCCTGTTTGGAGTCACCGCAGGTGGAGTAACCGCTATGGAAGTGTAACCATATTCATACACCCACTGGTATATTCTCCATCCTTGTTGAAATAAACATAATATGGAACTCAGTGGTTTTTGTGAAACTGTCCACAATCTGCGGCTGTTGGAGGAAAATGGAGACTGGGGTCTATTTAAATAAGCGCATTGGCTCCTGTCTGTGTGTTTTTCCTAATTACGCACCCTTGCCGTGTGATAACAGCAGCATTGTGCGTGTGGCTGGGGGGGAGGGCCCTAGCTGCCCTCCGTCACGCCTGAGAAAGCCGCAGGTGTGGAACAAGTCCGCGCTTACCGCTTCCACCTGCTGATCCTGCACAGTGCTGCCCCCAGCTGGCCGTCACGTGTCGGTGCATAGCCTTTAAATCGAAGTTGGGCTTGAGTCAGAGTGCAGCAATCGGCCGTCGGTGTTACAGAGACACAGCGTGATACCCGGCCCTGCTTTATGTATCAATTAGCTGCCAGCTTAACGTGCCGATCGCTCGCGGCTTCATTTTGTGTTGAGCAGGATCAGTGAGATGATTAAAAAAACAGGAATATTTTGCCATTGAGATAATAATGTGCAGGACGGGCTGTGGGTGAAAAAAGCCGATAGGCTGCGGGGAGCAGTGGGATCATTACTAGCAGGTATTTGTCTCGGGGCGTGGCGTGCCCTGTCCATCATGCATCTGGCGGAAGGAGGCCATCTCCACCGTCCCTGAAGAGCCTGGAGAAGCAAGAGGTCCCGCATGGAATTGGCTGCTTGTTAGCGTGGGTTCCAGAAGATTCTGCTTGGAGCCTTTAAATGAGTATAAAAAGCTGCTGACGCACCAACTAACGGTGACCCTGGGAACGTGCCCCTGCTCTGACCCCCCGACCTCCGTATTCCTCCATCTCCCTCTCTCTCCGCTCCTTCCCCTCGATCTCAAACAACATCTGTTACGTCTCAACCGCCCAGCGCCCTCTTCCTTGTTCTTTGAATTAAAATCTCTGGGTAATCCGTCTGCCTCTAAGCTCAATCCCGAGCCTGACCTGTAGGAAGGCTGTGGTGTGTGTGCTTGGTTGGCTTGTCCTTCCCTCGCGGCCTACACCCCGTGCCTGCTTTTCTTCTCCACTTTAAACAGATCCCCCACCCCGGGGGCGGCTGGCTCCACTCCCCTGTGCGCTGTGTCATGACTCATCACTTCTCACTATTTGTTTTTAAGTCTTCTGCCTAACGAGCAGGAGAGTGTGGGCTTCGAGGGTGCGGCAGGCAGTGCGCGCACGGGTGTGTGTGTGTGCGTGCGTGTGTGTGTATACGTGTGTGTGGGTGTGTGTGTGTGCGTGTGTGTGTGTGTGCGTGCGTGTGTGTGTACGTGTGTGTGCGCGTGTGTGCATGCGTGTGTGCGTGCGTGTGTGTGTGTGTGTGCGTGCGTGTGTGTGTACGTGTGTACGTGCGTGTGTGCGTACGTGTGTGTGTGCATGCGTGTGCGTGCATGTGTGTGCGTGTGTGTGTGTGTGTGCGTGTGTTTGTGCATGTGTGTGTGTGTGCGTATGTGTGTGTGGGCCGGTGACTGTGAGTTGGGCATGTTTTGCTCCACTGTAAGCGTGTCAGCATGACTGAACCGAGCGGATGCAGTGGGAAGGCAGCCCCAGGGTGTCACTCAGCCACATCCCCTCATCGCAGATCGTGACAGCCTGGCATTTTACCCTGTGGTGGCCTGAGGTGGCGAGGGCTGCCATGTGGGGTTACCCCTGGGCTGATCTCCACGGATAAAGGACTCGGTTCGGCGGTCGCCTTCCCTTCCAGGCTGCTCACACTGAGTTTGATTCATGCCCTGCTGCGCCCTTTATTTGTCCTCATCCTGCTCTCTCTCCCCGGCTGAGCAGATGTTCCGGAGGGAAAGAGCGCCATCCTCATCGGAATGAGCCAGTGGAATTCCAACGACCTGGTGGAGCAGATCGAAACCCTGGGCCATATGGACCCGAGCCAAGGTAGCGGGCCCTGGGGTCCAGAGCTACATACTGAACCATATGCACAACATGACAACATGACAACATGCAACATGTACACGTAACAGGCCCCCGCAACATGTACACGTAACAGGCACGGGCAACATGTACATGTAACAGGCCCACGCAATATGTATACACGACATACACGCACACAGAGGAAAGCAGCGATTTATACAGAAGTCCTAAATGACTCCTGTGAGCCATTACGTCTGTGTCTTTACCAGCATACCTGATTCCATTGTTCAACTAACCCTTGCTCTGTCCCGCGCTCACAGTCAGTTGCGGTTACTCACAGACACTCACAGTCACACATGGTCATTCACAGTCACTCATGGTCAGTCATGATCAGTCACAATCACAAATGGTCACAGATGGTCATTTGTGGTCATGTGGTCACTCACAGTCACACATGGTCAGTCACGATCACACAATTCCTCATGGTCCTTCACAGACTCTCACAGTCAGACATGGTCAGTTACGGTCGCTCACAGTCCCTCACAGTCAGACATGGTCAGTCAGGGTCCCTCACAGTCCCTCACAGTCCCTCACAGTCACACAGGGTCAGTCAGGGTCCCTCAAAGTCAGGCATGGTCATTCAGGGTCCCTCACAGTCACACAGGGTCACACATAGTCAGTCATGATCAGTCGCAATCACAAATGGTCACAGATGGTCATTTGTGGTCATGTGGTCACTCACAGTGACACATGGTCAGTCACATTATTCCTCATGGTCCCTCATAGTCCCTCACAGTCACACAGGGTCATTCAGGGTCCCTCACAGTCCCTCATGGTCACACATGGTCAGTCAGTGTTCCTCACAGTCCCTCACAGTCAGACATGATCAGTCAGGTTTCCTCATGGTCCCTCCCTCTTGGTCAGTCAGGGTCCCTCATGGTCCCTCACAATCCCTCTTAGTCAGTGAGGGTCCCTCATGGTCACACATGGTCAGTCAGGGTCCCTCACAGTCTTTCACAGTCCCTCATGGTCAGTCAGGGTCCCTCACGGTCCCTCATGGTCAGTCAGGGTCCCTCACGGTCCCTCACAATCCCTCTTGGTCAGTCAGGGTCCCTCACGGTCCCTCATGATCATACATAGTCAGTCAGGGTCCCTCACAATACCTCATGGTCAGTCGGTGTCCCTCACTGTCCCTCACCGTCCCTCATGGTCCCTGTCCCCCGTGCAGACGTCTCTCTCATTCCCTCGCAGATGCACATGCCAGCACAGCTAGCGAGATCCTGTTTGTTACCGCAGGATTGTCCTTTAAAATTTCACAGCTTATCGTGTCTGCATTCTGTGTAATATCTGTTTGTTTTCCTTGGTAAATGCCAACAAGAGCGTGAGTCACATGCCAGTTTTACCATGCGGCGCGTTGTTTAGTGCGGAAAGAGATGTGGCATTTCAGAGGTGTCCCAGGGACTCACGCTGAAGTAACACTCCCGCGGGATCACAAGTGTCCGTCTGTTTGAGCTCTTCGCTGTTTGTTCCAGAAAATAGAAGCTGATGAATCACCTAAATGAATCCGTTTACATTGTGAGTCACCTTCAGTGCCCACAAATCTAATGAGAAACAGTCATAACAAATGTGACTTTCGGTGCTGTTCTTTCCTCACGTTTCTCCCTTTTTGCTCTGCTGTGTGCTCCCCAGTCTGCAGATATCGTTCCCCTTTCTTAAACTCGGTTCCCAGGATGTTAATCCCCAAACGGCCATTCGGTGAGTCTGTGTGAAACGCCGCACAGAATCCCATCTAGCCCCTTCCTGACTGGAGCAGCAAATCAAGTCATGTGACATGGGGATGGCCTGGGAACCGTACCGTTATTTTAGGATTACAGCCAGAATTGAAGGCGCGTGGAAAGTAGGAAAGGGTGGTGTTTTGGGGGGGGTAAGAGGTGGGCAGAGAGAGCCAGAAAGTGTGTTGGGGCAAAGTCCAGAAAACAATCTGGACTATGGGCTTTGAGCGTGACCTGCGTATAGCTTCTGCTTTGGCTGGTTATAAGGTAAGGGGTGCGCACTCACACGGCACACTGCCGCACGACAAACCACCTCAGGGATGAGAACCTGAGTGCAGCCATGCAGTGGGTGATTCCTCAGCACCACACAAGTCCGAATGGACCAGTGTGAGTTTTTTTTCCCTAGTGGCTGGGGCACCAATCTTGCCACCAACCCTCAAATTTCCCTGTAAGTCGGAGGACCTCCTCGCAGTACTGGATGTAGATTAACGTCATACCCAAGGTGAAGCAGTTGCTGGTTAAGGGCCTTGCTCAAGGGCCCAACGGAGTAGGATCACTCCTGGCATTCACGGGATTCAACAACCTTCCGATCGCTGGGAAAGATCCTGAGCCTCAGAGCCACGACTCCGCCCCTTATTTTCTTTATTTGCTTATGCCTCAGGGTCAAACCTCCCCCAGCAGCGCAGTGGTGCTTGTAGGGCAGCCCTGGTCCTGGGGGGCATTGTAACGTGTATCTGAGGGCACATGCATTGCCATTCCGGCTCTCAGCCGTTACCGAATACGGCTTATTATTAAAGTGCAAAACGTGTCAGACATCGTGTGTGTACACCAGTGACCGGCAGGGCATTATGTGTCAGATAAGAGCAGGCCACGCTGTCTGATTCCTGATCATTTTTGGGGGGGGGGGTTGAATGAAGATTCGCCTCCCCGTTTCGGTGAATAAGCAGACATTTTTATTATTATGTATTTGCAAAAAACAATTAGATTTTACATCTATTCATCTGGCTGTGATCCAAGCCGACTGGTGCAGTCGTCATGGTACAATGCAATTAACACAAACAAGTGGGAGTGATAATACTCATTACCATGATCATTAGCATTTTTTAATCATGCCACTGCATTTCCGGCTTTACTGACTGTGCGCTGACTCACTCTGGCCTTTTAAGTCAAGGTGGGTAGAGATTGGGGTGAAGAGCACATCCCTGACCCACTAGGGTGGGGGCTCAGAAAAGACACTGGGAGAGGGTGGAAGAGCTGGTCACTCAACTTCAGCACCCCCTGGGACGTCTGCTCCCCCCTGCGATCAGAAATCTACCCCAGAAGTTTCTCCAGGAACAATGAGCGACAGGAGGGATGAGCGTGTGACCTCAGCAAGTCCCTAACCAGACTTCATCATCTCCGTATTTTTTCTTCCTGAAAACAGTGAGTTAATTCTGGGTATATCTGAAGTTCCCAGTGTCCACTGGAGGGGAATCGGGCTCTGAGACCCAGGTTTGGATCTACTGAACCTCCCCGAACTGCTTCAGTAAGAAATCTTGTGTAAATGGGTAAAATAATGCAAAATTATTGTGAGGTGTCTGCCTACCCGTGGTACTGACACGGCAGAGGGGATTATCCTCCACAGGAAAGTGAAAGTAAAGAAAGGGCTGAAGGATTTAAGGAGAGGCCAGCAGGGGGCGCCGTGTGCAGGAGGGGAGACCTGGTGGGGCTGGGCGTCCATGAGCTGTGTGGCTGCTAGAGCCGGCCTGGGGAAACCTGGCAGTAACAGAGTCACGGCGTGGTGTGGGGGGATCCGCATGGATGTGACAGGTGGTCAGTATGCCAACCCTCCCCCACAAGGCTGCCCATTGTGTGCCTGCTTTCTCCTCTCTGCAAGAGCACCCCCTGCACCCCCCACAAGGTGAGGCGGTGTTTCCGTGGGCGGCGGGCCCGTGTGGCTGCCCTCATATACATTTCCTCGCACCCTGGAGCGTTTTGTCCCTCATCTGCCCCCAGCCACCACCCTCGTCCCTCTTAGTTTGACGCAGTTCCCTGTGGTGCCAAAAAGAGCCGTCTGACACCTCGGATGCCTGGGGCTTGGCGTGGACGGAGAGAGCAGTGGGGGCCCTGCTGCCTCTGTGCTGTGTCGAGGTGGGGGTGCTGCAGTGCTCAGAGAGGGACAGGCAGCCCTGCTGGTAAGGGAGTGCAGGGGCAGCCGGCCAATTGGCTTTAGCACCAATTGGAATTAGCATTTTTTCACATAAATCTAGATTTTAGACAGACAACATGGCCCCCCACTGTAAGATTATCCCCTCCAGGGTTGCTGTGTGTACATGGCTGTTGTGTTAATATGAAAGGGTCACGGGTCCAACAGACCCAGACTCTCTCTCCCTCCCTCTCTCCATCATTGCAGACCCAGACTCTCTCTCTCTCCCTCTCTCCATCATTGCAGACCCAGACCCCCTGAGTGTCTGGTGTTACAAACAGGAAGGGGTGTGGGGGAGCCTCTGTGGCAAGGTGAGAGTCAGTGTTATGCAGTGTGTCTGCAGATCAGGCAGACGCAGGCAGAGCCACTGTGGTCCGCTCACTGCTGTCCTGACGGGGGAATCGCAGGGATCACAGTGCTGCGATCTCACACGTTCAGAGCTATAATACGCAGCCCCCGCTGTGAGGGGTGATGAAGTACATGCCTGGCGTATTTCTTGGATGTGACTCAGTTTTGGCCCTGAGGGTGGCAAGTTTCCTGATTAATTCAGGCTTCCAGGGTTCATGTGAATTATAGTGTTTAAGCTCAAATTTCAATTTCATTTTGGTTCTCTTTCATTTGAGGGAACAAATTAGGCTGTGGAGATCGGCATGTCCTGCTAGGGCGAGGGGCACAGTGGGTCTGGATCCTATCCCAGAATGCACAGGGCTCCAGGCAGGAGCTGTCATGAGGTACACAAACTAATTTGGAAACACTAATTTACATGCACGTTCTAAGCATATACACACAACAGCAAATACTGGGGGTAAACATCCCCCCTCCCCCTGCCTCCTACAACCCAGTGTACAGGCTGCCTTGGGGTGTGTGCGGTTGTCAGGAGGTGAGCGGCTCGCGGTCAGGAGGCGAGCGGCTCAGGGTGGGGAGGCGAGCGGCTCGGGGTGAGGAGGCGAGCGGCTCGCGGTCGGGAACAAGCATTCGGGGAGACAGCGGGGACAAGGTGGGCCGTACCACCAGGGGCAGAAGGCTGAGGCAGGGCATACCGCCAAGGAGAAACTCTCTTCCGGATATATTTTCAAGATCCAAAAGTGCCACCAGCCCCGCACAGGCATCTGATGATGTAGTCACCCTGGGCGTCACACCCTGTTACACCACATGGGGTGCCATTTGGCAGTATGGACTCCCACTTTGGATGTTAGCATGTTAAATGGGTTCGTTAGGCTCTTAGTGTCGTATTGCTGTGCGTTTGCGGCAGAGGCATGACAGTTTAGCCATCATTAATTTCACATACATGCCCCCTCCTCATATCGCCGCATCGAGCTTCAGCCTTAGCAGAAACGCAAAGCATTCATTTATTTCCGCAAGACTCGGCTGTGTTTTTAATTATCCGTGTGAAAGTGTGAAATCCCCGGCTGGGTGTCGTGCTGCAACAACACATCGGGAGTCACACGGCTCTTAATTACGATTCCCGGCAGAGCTGCTTGCCTGTCCTGGGGGGCGGGGGGGATCCAACTAAAAGGGAGGCAGCTGAAGCTTTGGCACAGAGACGGAGGGGGTGGGTGTGGGAGCCTTTGGCCCCCCGATGGCATAGGCTGACCAGAGCAGCCGCCACCCGATGGTGTAGGTAGACCGGAGCAGCCAATGTCTGATGGCGTGGGTAGACCTGAGCAGCTGCCACCGAATGGCATAGGCAGACCTGAGCAGCCGCTGTCCAATGGCGCAGGCAGACCCGAGCAGCTGCGACCCGATGGCGTAGGCAGACTGGAGCATCCACTGCCCAATGGCATAGGCAGACCAGAGCAGCCGCTGCCCGATGGCGTAGGGAGACCAGAGCAGCCAATGCCCGATGGCGTAGGGAGACCAGAGCAGACCCTGCCCGATGGCGTAGGCAGACCAGAGCAACCGCTGCCCGATGGCGTAGGGAGACCAGAGCAGCTGCGACCGATGGTGTAGGCAGACCTGAGTAGCTGCCACCGAATTGCATAGACAGACCTGAGCAGCCGCTGTCTGATGGCGCAGGCAGACCCGAGCAGCTGCGACCCGATGGCGTAGGCAGACTGGAGCATCCACTGCCCGATGGCATAGGCAGACCAGGGCAGCCGCTGCCCAATGGCGTAGGCAGACCAGAGCAGCCGCTGCCCGATGGCGTAGGGAGACCAGAGCAGCTGTGACCAATGGCGTAGGCAGACTGGAGCAGCCGCTGTCTGACGGCATAGGCAGACCCGAGAAGCTGCGACCCGATGGCGTAGGCAGACCTGATCAGCCGCTGTCTGATGGCATAGGCAGACCCGAGCAGCTGCCACCTACTTACTGCCGCCTGGTGCCTCCTAACCGCCACTCTGTATTAGTATCCTCGCACCTGTTTTGCGAGGAGGTGGGTGATATGTCCTCTAAATAACACTGATATTTAAATGAGGGTGAGGCTTTATTCCTGTTATGCTCTTCTTTCCTGGAACAATGCGATCAGGATCCATGGATCAATGTGAAGGAATTTCTGTATTGAAAGACACAGGTTCATGCAGCCAGGAGGGGCTTCTTGTGAACAATCCGGATGAATGAGCACCAGCTGTCGGTGCCAAACTCTCATGCTAACGCCCTTCTCTCTTCTGGCCCGCCCCCTGCTCTTTACCCCACCCAGAGACCCTGTATCGTCTGGGCCGGCCCCGCTGTGCCCCCCAGGGCAGCATTGACGGTCTGGAGGACCTGGAGGTAAACAGCGAAATCCTCCCCCCCCATCAACCACTTCATTTACTTAAAAACTGCACATTTCAGCAACACCTGCTTTTCCTGAGATTTGTGATTTTGTAAATTTTGGCACACATTCTGTCAGCACCCTTCTCACCCTCTGTAAATGCCACTTCTCCCCCCAGAAGAAATGCAAGACTCATGTTCTGCTGCTGGTGGTCCACGGCGGGAACATCCTGGACACGGCAGGCGCCAGCCTGGGCTCCAAGGCGGGGGACACGGGCACGCTGGCTGCCGTGCTGGAGAGGGTGGCCAGGGCACACTTCCGTGCGGCCGCGGACCACATGACCGTCAGGATGGTGGCGGGGCCAGCTGCCTGCGCTGAGGCCTTCTCTCTGCTGTCACAGTGAGTGGAGGGGGCGTGGGGGGGCGGGCAGAGGGTGAGAAATATCCCTGGACCTCGTGTGGCCTGAGGGCGGACAGAGTTTTAGCCTTGTTCTCGTGCCTTTGCTCATGTGGCTGTTCTGTGTTCCTGAAGACAAACCCTGTTAAATATACATTTATGATGATGCAGAGCTTTTATAAGAGCGTGGGGCTCTTTCATATGACAGCCCAGCTCTGTGTGATGAGGATTTCTGCCGCCCCCCGCCCTCAACCAGGCTTTGATATCTTCAAAGTAGAGCCCTGCATTGGGACTGGGATCCCACGGGATCTTGCGGGAGCGGGTGGTTTTAAGGTTGCCGTGGGCGGGAGCGGGCGGTTTTAAGGTTGCCGCAGGCGGGAGCGGGCGGCTAAAAACAGACAGCGGGTCCCAAGATTGTTGGCAGGATGGAGAGTGCAACTGATCTTGGTAATTAAATTAAGGCTGGAGAGAATGAAACTAAAGAAAAGAGTGGAAAATCAGATATCTGGAAAAGCTTTAAATCGCTTTCCTGTGCTGTCAAAGCTTGTGTGGTTTGTTCTGACTGTACCTGCATCCAGTGCGCCATCGGAGAGGCATTTAGTGTCTGCGGCGCATTAATAGTCTTTGGTCTCAGTTTACATGTGTATTTGCGATTCAAAGCTGAGAGGTTTTTGTTGAATTTGTTCTTATTTATTCGGTTCTTGTTCTGCTGGAATAAAACATTCGATGCATGTAAACGTATTTCATCGCACAGTATATCAATTAATGGGTCTGCGGGTGCGGGCGGGGTCGGACACAAATATTGTGGAAGCGGGAGGGAGCGGGATTAAAGAAATAGTCCCGCGCAGGTCTCTACTTCAAAGCTCTTCAGTGAGCACCAAGGGTCCAGCACCAGCAGACATTGGGGGGGGGGGACTTAGTGACTGGGGGAGGATTTTGACTAGAGAGGTGCGCTTAGCTCGATGGCTAAGCAAGGGCTTAAAAAGTATACAACAGGACACTTTCTTGTTGGGGGGTGTGCAAGCACCCGGGTTATGCGGGGCACTTTGTCAAGCTAATTTGCATCATCTCACTAATAAAGAAGACTTAGTTACTTTTCTGTTTGGAATAAAGTTACAGAGGGTTGCTCGAAGTTTAAAAAAAAAAAAATTCTCTCACACCAAGCCCCAGCAACATAGGCATTAAGTTACAGGACACGCTTGTGAGTGGTTAATGCAGTCCCCGCAGGATTCCAGACAGCGGGGCAGTGTTCTGAGAGATGGGGGGCTCTCAGGAGGTGGAAGAGGAGTGAGCCCCCGATGAGAAAATCACCCTGGAAATGCTCCTGCTGGGGCTTTTACTGCCGGTGTGATTCGGGGGGGGTGAGTCACCTGGCAGGATGTTTTCTCCATGGCAACGCCACTCTTACCTTTCGCCGAAGCGTTTCAGCTGAAGTACCTGACACAAAGGTACCGCGATTCCTGATATCACTTCCTGCCCTGATTCTAACCCTGGAGCTCTGTTGCCCTTTGAGGGGGTGAACCCTTTGGAGGAGGGGGAAGTGCTGTTAATTAAGGATCGGTTTGTCTGTATGGAAGGATAATCTGTCGCCTTCCCGTGAGCAGCATCACCGTGCTCCTCCTGAGTCAGCTGGAACACCGAGCTCCAACCGATCGCAGATGATGGGAGCCATTAATCGAGGACGGGCCGGCCCAGCGCTCCGGAGGCTTCCATGACCTGTTTTCTAATGCCGTGACGCTTATTATGCTCGGGTCGAGCTGGGTGGGAGGCTGGCAAGGCGGCCACTCCATGGCCACAGTCATGGTCTCTGCAGTCGGGCCCCAGTTTGGCAGGCGTGCAGTCAGACTGAGGGACACCCTCGCCCTGAAGCGGAGAGCTGCTACGGGGGTTGGCTGTGTGTCTCCAAGATGTTCGTCTTCTCAGCCCGGGACAGGAGACCAGCTGTCTGCAGTGTGTTGGCCCCTCGGCTGCTCTTTGTTTCTCTCTGTTGGACTTTTACTACAGCCTCTTGTCACAGGCGCTGAGAGCCCTTGTGCTTTCTGGCATTTTCCAACGGTGGGGTGCCCCCCCCATGCCTGTACCTGGGCTGCTCAGCCCCCAAATGCCGAGTTGTTTTCAAAATAATGGAGGGGACAAGTCACTGATGTTACTTTTGCCAGCGGAAGCTTTCCGTGATGCAGGCCAGCCAGACACGTAGCACCCCCTACAGGGCCAGCAGTGCTCTCACAATCCAAGGCACGGCTTACATGGCAGGGCGCACTGCAGATGGGGACCTCGGGGCCTGGGCTACCGTAGCCCCAGCACCCTCCAGTCGTGTGCCTATGCATTCTGGGATTTTGCGTCCTATCCTGCTGTCCTTTATCCCCACCAGCCTGAACCCATACAGCTATGATGAAAGCTGTGTCTCCAGCAGTGTGGACCACCTTCCCCTGGCTGCACTGCCCCTGTTGGCCATCGCCTCACCCCGCTACCAGGATTCCGTGGCCACTGTCATCGCCCGTGCTAACCAGATCTACCACACCTTCCTGCAATCCCCGGAGGGGCAGGGCTTCTCTGGCCAGGTGAGGCACCGACACCCCAAAGGGGAGGGATTTCTTGGCACATATCCAGCAATGGTTGATGTTTTCAGCTCTGACTTTAGAGGGTCGTTTGCTTTCCAAATCTAGGCAATCAAATAGGATTTAGCAGCTGCACCTTTAACCCTGGGTGTGTGACGACCCCACAAGTCTGTGTGTGTGTGTGCGTAGGTTAGGTATAAATTACATTGTGGGGACCAAATAACCCCACAATGTGATAAAAACCTATTAATTTTATGTCGTTGGGACCATTTTTTCAGTCCCTAAAAGGGAATACTAATTTTTATAAAAATCTGTGACTACAATCAAAAAACCTAAAAATGCTAAAAGCCTTGTATTTTGTTTGGCTACTTATGGTTAATGTCACGATCGCGGGGCTGACGGCGAGGCATGACGCAGGCAGGCAGGACACAGTCCAAGACAGGAGCGTGTGTACCAGTAACCACCCCGTTTCCCTGTGGGAAACATTGGGAGCAAACTTGAAGGGCAGGGCTGGATGTGACAGTTAAGGTTAAGGCTGGGCAGGGGGTAACGGTGTCATTGTGGGGTTTAGGGTTTTGCCCATAGCGATGAATGGAGAGTCCCCACAAAAATATAGACACCTAATATCTGTGTGTGTGTGTGTGTGTGTGTATGTGTGTGTGCGTGTCTTTGTGTGTGTGTCTGTGTGTGTGTGTCTGTGTGTGTGTCTGTGTGTGTGCGTGTGTGTGTCTGTGTGTGTGTGTGTGTGTGTGAGACGCTGACGTTACGCAGTTTCCAGTTCCTCCAGGACCACTTCACCCATTTCAACCAAAGCTACGAGGTGCTCCTTCAGCCAGACCTCCGAGGCCGCATATTCATTTCAGGCTTGGCAGGCAGCCAGGCCCGTAAAGCACCACTAAGGGCTTGGAATTGATCAATCTGGGCAAAGGGCACCGGGGGGGTAGGGGGCCTGCCCTCATACTGCTAGAGGTTTACATCTGGGAACTTGACTTTTAAAAACATGGGGCAGTGTGAGCTTGAATCACCAGCTGGGGCAGGAGGGGGAGGGGGGCATCGATTTACTCCTCGACCAAAGACATGTGTCAGACATGTCAACACGCAGGAGGGCAAGTTACATTCAATTATTTAGCAACTGTTTTTCTCCAAAGTGAGGAAAACTTTGGGTCATAAGGATTTGAACCCATAGCCTTGCGGGTATGAGCACAGCCTGCCTGTTATGAGCACAGCTACTCCAGGTATGTGCACCACCATGTCAATTATGAGCACAGCCTGCCGGATATCAGCACAGCCTTCTGGGTATGAGCACAGCTTTCTAGGCATGTGCATAGCCATGTGGGTATGAGCACAGCCTGCCGGGTATGAGCACAGTCGCACATTGCTTCCTCGCATCAGTCACAGCAATAGGTTTTACAGTCACTGAGGTCAACCTTGAAATATATATTTTTTTAATTAATGCAGCTGAACCCATGCATCCCTCATCTATCCATCCCTCATCTATCCATCCCTCATCTATCCATCCATCCCTCCATTTTCAGCACCTACTCATGTTTCCCTGGGGCCAAACAAGGCAGCAGGAGGTTGAACCTGCTTAATCCTGCCTGGTTTCCATTCTGCTTCCTATTGCCCTGAAGCTCACTGAGGTCCAGGTTCACCTTCCTCACGCTGTGGTGCATCATGGGGAACTCGAGCAGAAATCAGCCCAGCAGCAAACTTCATTTTCTGGTGTTTTCCTCCCCACCGAGGTGTTAGCTGAGACCAGGAGGCATGTCCCCAGTTTGTGTGCTTGATCTGTGCTGTCCCACCCCCACCCCCAACCTTGCACTAGGTGTGCCTGATGGCCGACTGTGTCGGGGGAGTCCTGTGCTTCGACGCTCTCTGCTTCAGCAGCCAGCAGCACGGCAGCCCCGGAGACGTCAGCAGGAACGACAGCATCGAGAGCCTGAAGGTAGGGGTGGGGCTCCACCTCCGACTCCAACCCCCCCCCCACCCCACGCACAGGCAGTCTGACAGAGCACTGGCCCAGCTTATGCTTGTAGGCTAGAAACAGGAAACAGGAAGCATGAGTTACAGATACTGCTTTCTGTGCGTTATAAAGGCTTCAGGATCCACCTGTCCGTCCCATCATCCTCAGTGTGTCCTGAGCAGCACCCAGACCCCTGCCGCTGTTAGCGGATGTTCGCACCCAGTCCCCTGCCGCTGTAAGCGGATGTTCGCACCCAGACCCCTGCTGCTGTTAGCGGATGTTCGCACCCAGACCCCTGCCGCTGTTAGTGGATGTTTGCACCCAGACCCCTGCCGCTGTTAGCGGATGTTCGCACCAAGACCCCTGCCGCTGTTAGCGGATGTTCGCATCCAGACCCCTGCCGTTGTTAGCGGATATTCGCACCCAGACCCCTGCCGCTGTTAGCGGATGTTCGCACCCAGACCCCTGCCGCTGTTAGCGGATGTTCGCACCCAGACCCCTGCCGCTGTTAGCGGATGTTCGCACGTGTCACTAACAGCGGTGTTCTTTGTCCCCACGTCGCTCTTGCTGTGGGAAGCTTTTAATTACGTTTGGGCCATGTGGTGTGGGCGGCCTTCAGCCCGCCAGGCCTGGGGGGGGCTGCTCCCTATCTTGCATCTCTTAGTGCGTCCTCGACCTGCAGGATGAACCCCCTACACGCGGAGAGCCCAGCTGCAGCCTGAGCACCAGCAAGCGTCTCAGCAAGAGCAACATTGACATCTCGGCCCCCGGCGGCAGAGCTCCCCCCAAGAAGCCACTGACTCGCAAGCAGAGCGACACATACAACAGAGGCAACTCCAGCACCTTCTTTGGCAGGCAAGTGACCCCCCCCAACCCAACCAGTGCCTCCAACACGATGGCGACCAGTGAAGATTATTGATGAGTCATAATAAGAGGGTTTTAAAAATTGGAAGCCATTTTTATTAATAATAAAAATATACAATAAGAATCTGAGCTTCTCCTCGCTTGTCAGCTGTTCTTTTTGGAGGATTTTGTCTTATATAGATTTATTTAATTGCTGAGTTATTAAACAGCCACATTTTGTAGTGAGCAGTGGGAAGTGAGCAGTGTGGAGTAAAGAGTATGAAGTGAGAGTGTGCAGTGAAAATGTAGAGTGAGAGTGGAGAGTGAGCAGAGGGGAATGAGGAGTGAGAATGTGCAGTGAGGAGTGAGAGTGAGGAGTGTGGAATGAGATGTGAACAGTGGTTAGTGATGAGTGAGCAATGTGAAGAGAGAGTGCACTTTGAGGAGTGAGCAGTGTGGAGTAATAGTGAGGAGTAGCAGTGAGCAGTAGGGAGTGTGGAGTGAGCAGTGAGGAGTGAGCTGTGAGGAGTGTCGTATCGGGGCCCCTGACTACTCCCACAATGAGCTCTGTTCTGTTTCCCAAGCCCCATATCGGCGACCTCGCCTGCTGTATGTCTACCTGTGTTTTATCAGGTTAATTAGCTGGACTTTGAGCATCTATTAATGTGCTCATGCGTTTGTTTAACACATATTTGTCTGCTGATCTACGTTCTGCAGTACAAATGAATTAATCGGTTTTCCCTCTGGAATTATAAGGGCTACAGTATTTACTGTGACTTCTTGCCTGCTGCATTTGTTTCATAGGAAACGTCACTTTCTTCAAACCTGTCTATTGAAATTTGCAGCACGTCCCCCACCCCCCCAACCCGGCGTCCCCTGCTGCCCCCCTCTTCTGTCTGCTGCTGAAAATAGCCCTGTTTTTGTCTGAGGCTAGCAGGTGTGGATGCCCAGTATCTGCAGATGAACACCCCCCCAGCCGGTCACCTTCCTAAACCCCCCCATTCCTGTCATCTTGCTGAGGTGGTCAGGCCAGGCTTATGCCCTTGTTTCAGGAATACCTCGCAGGCTGTCTGGGTGTTGGTGCCAGTGTGGGCAGGGCACTGTGGCCCCGGGCCCCTGGTCACTCCCGTGCAGCAGGCCACTCTGCAGAGGCGGGGTGGCTGTCTGACACAGACGAGACCATATCAGGCTACATGTTGAGTTTCAGTTTGACTTGGTTTTGAATTTGACCGGGAGGATACCATGGTTCTGGTTGGTGAGTAATTGATAGCATTTATCCGCCATCAAATTCCAGGGTCCATGAGGCATGCTGGGTAGTGGCCACTGTGCCCTCTGAGGGCCGAGCGCTTTCGCCCTCCCTGTCCTCCCCTCTCTCTTGCGGCCGGTGCCCTGGGCGGGCTGCATCCGTTTGCTGATGAAGGGCTCTTTCTCCTCTTCAGCTCTCAGCGTTCCGCTGGACACTGGAAAAGGTGTTTTTGGCTGGAAAAGGTGTTTTGGCTGGAATGGAGGGCTGTGTTTAATGTTAGGCTCTGCTGGTCACACGCTTGGTGTTCCTGGTTCAGCCTGCGTCTGTGGCTAAGTGGTGCTCACCGATCCAGCATCTGGATGTCCCCTGGCTGCTGACAGGTCCAGAACCAGTGATAACTGACTTAGATGGTCAGATTACTGGACTCAAGCTCATCTAAGTCCCTGAGTGGGGAATTCTAGTTTTAATGCTGTACTTACTGTCAGTATATTTTCATTTTATCTGCCGGAACGTGGTCCCCGTTCAATTCTGGTTTGATTAGAATTAAATGTCTTTTTAATACATTCTCAGTCTGTGTTGGATTAGCTTCTCAGGGCGTTTGATCTTCCTTTCCTTTAAAAACAGTTCCAGTGGCGTTTTGGTTAATGCGTGGCCTCGCTGTGGTCTGGGGCTGGGGGGTGGGGGGGGGGGCGGTTTAAGCTGTAGCCTCCAGCCCCTCAGCATTTCTGACTTAATGGCTGATTTATGGTCGGCTCACTCCCCCCTTTATTTTTGTTGCTGAGTTTGATCATGCGTCACTGTTAAAAGACTGTTGTACTTCCTGGGCAGAGAGTCAGTCCTGCTCTGCGCCGCCCTTTATGCCCCTCGCTGCTCCCCCAGGTACAGCAGCCTGGATGTGGGTGTGTTCACGACCCGGGTTGGATACGCGTCCATCCCTCCCGCTGGGTGCATTCCTTGGCTGTCACTGTTTACATCTCTTACGTCTCGCATTTCCAACGTTCCACATTCTTTGTTTGATGTAGGTTAATTTAGAAATGCAGGTACTAGTCCATCCATCCATCCATCCATTCTCTACCGCTTATCCGGGATCGGGTCGCGGGGGCAGCAATCTAAGCAGGGATGCCCAAACCTCCCTCTCATTGGCCACCTCCTCCAGCTCCACCGG
>JAAGVU020000036.1:19850157-19864805 GCA_011763525.2 Mormyrus iriodes | reverse complement strand
ACTGTATAACCCCACCCCCGCAGACACACACACACACACACACACACACACACACACACACACACACACACACACACAGGGGAATTGAGCCGAATCTGCTTCCTTATAAATAATCATGAGGGAGTCTGAGATAAAGTTGCTATTATTAGCAACTAGGAGGACGTTTTTTATTCAAAGCCGGCCTCCGCCCATTATTCCATTGGAGGGCTTTTCTATAAACACGGGGCATCCGGGGAAGACAGTTATCTGCCTCTGCACTCCGAGACGCATTCCCAGGCCCTTGGCCATCCCATGAAGATGCAGAGGCTGTGGATCAGCGAGGCGCTGTGTGCCGAGGGGGGGAGCAGGGTATGGCTTTGGGGGGGTGCTTTGGCCTGATCAGGGACGTGGGTCACGTGGCTGACAGAGAATTTTATCATTCTGATTTGATCTCTTCTTATCTACCCACGCAGCTCCCCAAGATGAATTACGAACCCTGCCGAAATTTCCTCCCATTTGGCAAGAGGCGTGTTTGGCTCGCCACGCCGTTAGGCTGGGGGGGCGGGGAGGTACCTGCTCCGGCCGGGCCATGCTGGCACGTAAGCTGCTTAACACATCTCCCCTATACTGATTCGGAAACTCGTGGGCACGCAGAAAACCACAGGAACAAGAGAAAAGCAACAGATCGCTCCATGGCTGAGCAGCGCCGCTGAATCGAGCGATTAGTCCGTGAGTTACCCTGGAAAATGCGCCAGTAAATCGCTGGGAGATACGACGGTTCCAAGTCTGTCCGATGAAATTCAACGAAATGAATCCAGTAGAGTATTTTTATTTTGGTTCCTTGTAATTTCTGATCAAACAAACAAGGCTGCTGGTGTGAGCTGGGAGTCGGTCCCTGGGGGAGATTCACTGGGAGGTTTTTGGGCAGCTGGAGAGCTGAGATTCCCAGGTCCAGCTGGTTTGCTTGTGCAATGATTGCCCTACAGAAAGGGGGCGCCACTGACTCCTGCAATAATATTCTGATATTCCAGTTGTATGTGTATGTACAGATATGTATACAGGTGTGTTCCTCTCTGAGCCAACATCCCCAGCACTGTTACTGACCCTGGGTCCTCGTAACCTGTTACTATACTGCACCAGCCCAATGTTGGTTAAACCCTCCTGGTGGACAGGTGGGGCTGACCTGCATTTGGCTCCCTTGACCCCTGTTTTTTAACCTCTGGGTGCCATGTTGGGGGGGGGGTTTCACAGGCGGGGCAGGGTGTGTCACAGTCAGGCGACCCGCGACTGTGTGCTCACGTGCTGAAAAGAATCGGCACAATTTGCCAAGTCGCTTTTGGGGTGGAGGGGGGCTTTTTTTGTAGTGCTGGGCTGTGTTTCCTGTGACATCATTAAAAATACTCAGCAGGGGCGGCGCTAATGGGGAGATGTTTTGCGGTTGTGCTGGATTGAGAGCAAGTTATTGTAGGAAAACTGCAACACAGCACCTGTCCTGATGGATGGAAGATGATCAAGACAGACATAATGACTGTTTTAAGAATCTTCTCATTTACTGTCATATCGATACCAGCAGTAGAGGGGAGTTCCTACTCTCGAGTGACGATTTGACAGTTTGGGGACTCTGGGTTACCTTCGGTGTCCGCCTGTCCAGTGGATGGTCCCTGTCATGTCATGTGATCCAGTGCCCAGCCAATAGGATGGCCCCTGTTGTGCTCACACTTATTTTTATATGAGGAATAATTTTGTGTATAGTATTTCAAAATATTTTAAAGACGTGTTTTTGAATTGTGTTGTTTAAATGGAAACTTGTTAGAGTGTTATTTTTGGCCTTAAATTGTATTTTGACGTCCTGGAAAGAGGAATGTTGTATAATCCTTTATGCTTGACCAAAGTATGATAGTTTTACATCTATGACAAAGTGAACCATGCCCGACTATATATGTACTGTTTCTTCTGTATTTTCTGTAGGCGCATATAAAGTACACGTGGACTATTTTAAAACGCCAAGCTCAAGTGTGCATATGTGTGTGAGATGATGGTTGCTTTAAGCTGGACGACCATGGAAGACTGAAGGCCCCCCTTACTGGTTAAGGTGGTCACTGTGGAATAAGAAATATTATTAATTAAAGTTAAATCTGACAATGGACCAAGTTTAATCGGATCGCACTCTCTGGGGATTGCCAGCTTGGGTAATGTTCCCTGACTCACAAACTCAGGTTCCCAGGTCATCAGTGAGAGTTTGCCAGTGTCCTGGAGAACAGGAATTTATCATCGGATGGTGCAGAGGTCCATCTGTAAAATGCCAGATGGCTGGACGTGCTGAGAGGCCCTGCAGATGCAGATGGGGGTGACACATGCCAAAGGTAACGAGCTGGGAATAATAAAGTGATCAGTGGGCCTCCTTAAGTAGATCGTTACTGCACTCCTGAGATCGTGTACATATCCAAAATGTTCTCGCCCAAGGACACACCTCATGGGATTAGTTCACACAAAATCTGTTTAAATTAATGACCAAGGGGCCCACATCAAGTCCACGTATGAAGTAGGTTCTCTATGAGATTTAAAATTTAACCCCGTTTTCACATATTGAAGCTTTATTTTTTCTAACACAAAATGTAAAAATGCACGTAAAGGTATGATTCTGCTGATCAAGGTCAGGTCCTGTGACAACATCCCTACAGAGACATTACACAGGTAACCTTTGCCTTTACATGTCTAAATCAGAGCTGACCGTCTGGCCAGGCTCCTCCCAAACGGCGCTCTTAGGGGACGGCAGACGGAAAAGTCAGTCAGAAATCGTATTTCTTATACCTGGAGTCTGGCACCACGAACGCCGTCCTAAAGCGAAACTCCCCGCGCTAACAGAGGGTGTAAAATGTCTTCGCAGAATTATTGTAAATAATAAGGACTATAAGTCAACGATATACCGCTTTCACCTGCACATAACTCAGCCGATCATAGTCTTAGCAATTTTTAAGCATAACATGTATATTTCCTTATATATGTTTGAACAAAGATACTGAACAGGGAAACGCCCGAAGGCCAGACATCTGAGACAAGCCTTCTCCGAGGACCCCATGTGACTCCCGCAGTGCCCGTTTGGGGGGCATGTTTGGCGTGGCTCACCGATGGAGGCTTCTAAGGCCTTACGTAAGGCTCTCTGGCTAAGGGCGTCTGCCAAATGCTATAAACATAAACAGTGTGAATGTAAATGTACTGGACATGCTCCTGCTGTTCTCAGGTCTCCCAAGCGTCTGAAGCACACTGCACGTGGACAGCCCGTAAGACCACTGCCCCCACTCCGCCAGTCTTAACAGAAGCTCCGCAGGCCGGTGGCTCTGTCCCTGTGTTGGGTTCGGGGGTGGGGGTGGGGAGAAATGTGAGAATCTTAAAAATCCCAGTTAAAACCAAAGTGGAGGATCTAAGCTTTAGGAGATTCATTTATGCGTCTCAATCGTCCATCTTTAGGGCCCAAAATGGTGCGAACTCTTCTGCCAGAATGAGGATCGGAGCTTCCCAACCCCAAACCAAAAGGGGGCGTCAAAGGGCCTTCAATGGCCTCACCTTGGGCCCTGGCACCGCTGGTTAAGTTCTGTGTTTAAATGCAGGTTTTGTTTCAAGCGCATCTCTCTCAGAACAAAGCTAACTAATGTAGCGCTTTGTCAAGAAGGCAGGACTTTTCGCAGCCACAGAAACACCTCTATGGCCCAGTTCAGGGGAACTGAACCGTTACTGACCCGCTAAATATCTGAGAGACCCTGCCTTTTACTGGCTGCGGACAGCATTGACATCCATCAGCACAGCTAGTGAAGGGGCTCAGTACGAACACAGAAACATGGGCGCAGATGTGTGGGGCAGCCTATGATGTCACGCCCCGATCGCCATCACTGCCAGACCAGAGTATAAACATGAGTGACACTGCGGGAAGCACATGCGCGCGCACACACACGCACGCGCACACACACACATGCACACAAATTACACTGCTGAGCCTCTCAAATAATTATGGCAAAATCAATAAGGTCACTGGGATCTATTGGTAAACAGTCTGCTGTAGGACAGTGCGTGCTGCCCCTGCTGCCCGCGACCTGCCAGGCCGTCCTGTAAGAAGGCACGTACATTAGCCGTGTCACACGAACCCGCTGCCCACATTCGGAAGCTGAACAGCTGTTGCACCGCCTGAATGTGGGTCAGCGAGGCCTGCAAGCCGAAGAGGCTGATCTGGAGAAAAGGGCAGAAAAAAAACAGGAAATTCCAGAGATCCCAAGAGGGGCCTTGACCCTAATGCGGAATTCCCCAGAGCCTTATGAGCCTGTATGCTGCCACCATTAAAGCTATTCTTTGTATGTAACAGGCCGGGTTATTAGAGTGAAACAAATATTTTTCTCAGAGACGATTCATGTTCACAGTGCTGCCTCTAAAGCTGAATGTGCTTATTCATTACCTCATTACTACTTATGGCCCTCTGAAGCTGAACATGCTTATTCATTAACTCATTACTGCTTATGGCCATCTGAAGCTGAAAATGCTTATTCATTACCTCATTACTGCTTATGGCCATCTGAAGCTGAAAATGCTTATTCATTACCTCATTACTGCCTATGGTCCTCTGAAGCTGAAAATGCTTATTCATTACCTCATTACTGCTTATGGCCCCCTGAAGCTGAATATGTTTATTCATTACCTCATTACTGCTTATGGCCCCCTGAAGCTGAAAATGCTTATTCATTAACTCATTACTGCTTATGGCCCCCTGAAGCTGAGCATGCTTATTCATCACCTCATTACTGCTTATTGCCCTCTGAAGCTGAATATGCTTATTCATTACGTCATTACTGCTTATGGCCCCCTGAAGCTGAATATGCTTATTCATTACCTCATTACTGCCTATGGCCCTCTGAAGCTGAACATGCTTATTCATTACCTCATTACTGCTTATGGCCCTCTGAAGCTGAGCATGCTTATTCATTACCTCATTACTGCTTATGGCCCTCTGAAGCTGAGCATGCTTATTCATTACCTCATTACTGCTTATGGCCCTCTGAAGCTGAACATGCTTATTCATTAACTCATTACTGCTTATGGCCATCTGAAGCTGAAAATGGTTATTCATTACCTCATTACTGCCTATGGCCCTCTGAAGCTGAAAATGCTTATTCATTACCTCATTACTGCTTATGGCCCCGTGAAGCTGAATATGTTTATTCATTACCTCATTACTGCTTATGGCCCCCTGAAGCTGAAAATGCTTATTCATCACCTCATTACTGCTTATTGCCCTCTGAAGCTGAATATGCTTATTCATTACGTCATTACTGCCTATGGCCCTCTGAAGCTGAACATGCTTATTCATTACCTCTGTTGGGGAGTTCACTCAAGGACTGTATGGGTCTGGTGAGAATCAGGTCGTGTCAGAGCGCAAGGAACACACCAACGTGGAGAGGAGATGTGCTTTACTGAAGGACATACGAAGCCATGGGCCTCTTCAATACAGAGTGCAGTTGGGCACCAGATTACGAGCAGAGATACAGACATGGATATGGATGAATGTGGACTTAGGTATCTAGGTGTGTTTAGGTGTGTATGTGTGTGGGTTTATGGGTGTGGTATTTGGACATTCACGCACATGGACTGACTCTGAACATAAGTCTTAGCTTAAGTCTAACATTTAACTTCCCCTTCGCGTGTGCACTGAAAAGAGTCCATGCGGCAACAAAACTGTCAGCCTTTCATACAACCTCATTACTGCTTATTGCTGTTCTAACTTTCACAGAACGTGCAGCCGCAACAGTTTCAAACCAGGTTTTATGGTGAATTCATCTCAGGAGGTTCATGCCTCGACGCAGACTAAAAATAAACCCAGGGTCTCCACTCACGCTTCATCTGTCCAGTCAAAAGCTGGCGAGAGTCCCTCGAGGTTTCTGAGGTCACTGGACAGAGAGTCCATGTCCTGCTCGAAGTGCCTGAGGAGGAAGGGGGAGAGAGAGACACAGAGAGAGAGAGAGACAGACAGAGATCCAGTAAACTTCTCATAAAATAATATGGAGGTGTGATTTTTCCAAGCAGGGTGGGGATTTGCCCGTGTTTTCTCTCCATGTTAGAGCTTCGTAACTCCTGTGGTCCTGGGCCTCAGGAGAAGTGAACGGGTTGCTCCGAGCCACCACCCTCACTAGCTGTCTCCTGGAGAACATGGAGGACCCATCCTGGTGGCGCGTGGTGCGGGCACCAGACGCTCATCCCACCCCAGACGCCTCTTCTCCAGCTTCTGGGGGGGCAAACTGTGTATTGTGCCAAGAAAAGAGCCGAGAACAAGCAGCTTGAATGTATATGTACAAATGAAATTGCCATAACTTTCCTGCCATTTACAAAACAACAGGTTCATCCGCCCTTTAAATGTGAATGGTACCGCCATGAATGCGAAAGGCCGGCGCTGGGCCTCGGGGGCCGGGTCCGCTTCAGACTCCCTGAGGAGCGTGTGGGACCTCCAGCCGCCGACGGCAGCGCCCTGCGACAGCATTCCGATCACCTGCAGGGGTGTCCGACGTTAAACGCTGCAGCCGCGCATTACATTATCTAATACTGCATGCATGATTAGAATCCAAAGTTCAATCATGATCGGTGCTCCTGATTAGCAGTTAATCACCCAAACAGATTTCCGATACCGTGGAAATAATAAGCGCCTTAAATGCAGATATCGCCCCTCCGGCTTAGCGCACGTGCGCCGTTTAAGAGAAGTTGTTTATCAATCCCCAACCAGTTTAACACACTTCCCAGTAGTCACTTTAGTGGCTCCATTTGGCTCAAAGCAGCATGTGAGTAATGTCATATGATTTTATAAGGTAATCTCTCTCATCACGATCACATCCATGATCACCCGAGCCATGGCTCTCAGTCCAGGTCCTGACACGTTACAGCGTCTGGGGAACCTTTAGTCACTGCAGCCTGCAAGGACACAGAGAACAAGTACGGAGGACCGAGCAAAATGACACAAATATTACTGCTTTTTGTTTTTAAACACAAGGAAAGAAATCGGTGTATAAACACATTAGAGAAAAGTAACGATTAATTTTTGTTACCATACATTCAATTAAAGAATTGATTACAATGAAATTAAATGTTCAATTAAGCTTTTTTGTTTGTGTGCCTTGGGGCACTTAATTGCACATCTCGTTAATTAGCACGAAGGCTGCTTTGCTTTGATCGTTTGCTTAAAGGGCACCGAGTAGCCAAATTAATCTTGGATGAATAAATAAACCCTAACCCAACCAATCCTGCCGGCAAAGGATTTCGTTATGGCTGTTTTACCGACGTGCGGGGAATCCAGACAAATATTATGCATAACCGGTCAATCAAAGGTAATTCATTGAGCGTTAGGAGGGAACTAACAGCCTTTCCTTCGGACCCGCGGCAAATGGATTGTAGAGTATTCAAAAAAGGAAAATTTAATCATTAATGGAATTAATGGAACATAGAATTACTGCGTTTTTACGGTTCTGCTTTAATTGGAATTGATTTATTCCTGGAACATGAACAGGTCATTTTGTGCCCAAATATTGGCTTTAATTATAAGGACGAGCTACAGTATGGCGATCCAGCCAGTCTTTCGGGTCTTGAACTCTGGATGCCTCCTGGTTATTGATTCTAATCTCACCCCAGCCCCGAGTGCAGTCTGCCAATCCTCATCTTTTTGGGTTTCTTCACGTTCGGTTCTTTCCGAACTGCCCCGAGTGCATCACCGCCTACTGTAAACCTGAACGTAAAAATCGACCGGTTTTTTTCCCACGTTTTTGTGAAAATGTGAAGGCGCCTTCTTGCACAGGGAAATGACGTTAAGTAGCCGTCCTCTTTTGACTTTTTATTTTTCCCCAGTAACATTGCGACTTTTTCAACGGCGCCGTGATGTTTCAAATCTCTCTTCCGGAAGGGCTGCATTTAAGACTCTGCCTTCGCACTGTATTTGATTTGTGGTATGAGGCCAGCTTATGTCTAAGGATGAGCGCCTATGGACAACATACGGGACAATTGCGACATCTGGCGGTGAAGATTGAAATCGGGCGGAATTTTAATGTGAGTGAAAATTTCTTAACTCCTTTTGGCATGGTACAGGTACTTTGGAATTCTTCTCTTCGCCTACCCTGTCGTGTGTGTGTGCCATAGTGCAGGGTCAGCTGATGCGTGGGACCCCTGGAGCTGGGGGTTAAGGGCCTCGCTCAAGGGCCCACAGACAAGTGACTATTGTGCTGAAGCCAGGGCTCAAACCAGAAATCTCGTGATCAGACAGAGGCTTAGTCTGCTGAGCCAGTCCCTGCCCCTGGCTTTGGCATGTCAGATTTTTGTGTGAAAATTCTTAAGCATATCTAAGGTTCATAAATCTGGCACATTAAACATCTCATTTCTCACAACAGGTTCTTAAAATCATAACTGATGTCTGCACATACAAATCTGTAGCCAAAGCTCTTGAGGGCAGATCAGACTGGCTTTGCAAGGATGCAAATCTTCACCTCAGATAATGTATGCGTCTCATTTGCCAATAAACTCTAAATGCTTTAAATGGAAATACTTATGTTCTTGTTTTTAAATAGTCTTATCTAGCTGCCAAATTCCAGAGCATCTGAACAAAAGAATTTGTTGGACAAGGCTAAGATACAACATCTTGGTTTGACTTCTAGTATACTGCTATGGGGGTGTTCAGGGGAGTGAGAGATCCTGCCAGTGTTGGCTCACTCAGAAGCGGGGGGTTAACCTTCCAAAATCAACCTCAGATCAACTACTTTCAGAAACCTCTGTTTCAGACAGAGGTCCAGGCTGAGCAGAAAATGACTATCCTGGGACACTGTGCATCACATTCATTGACTGACTACATTCCTGGAAAAGGGAACTGGGCACCTGTTCTGTGCAGACCCACTGGAAAGGAGATGCTGGGTTTAGCAGACCGGTCACCAAATAAAAAGATAACTGGCATGTTACATGTTGGCACAAAGGAACCTGCTGAAATTGTACAGAGTGGCCACTTACTGAGCAAGAATGGAAGTTGAAAGGTTAGTTATACCTAACTGGTGTTAATGTTTGACCTTTTGATTCCAAATTTACAGTTAATATATGGACCAGAACTTTTCCATAAGTCACATGACCGTTTCACAAGTCACATGACACTGCACTTTCCTAATGTGGTAATTTCAACTAAAGTTATTGAATGTAGATCCTTGGTACCAGATTGATTCTGTACGGCCTAACAAATAAGCACAGGCTGATGGCTGACTGCATGTCCCCGTTCATGTCATATTCAGAAGTTTCCGTGACTCGTCATACAAGCCCTGCAGGTTCAGCCTTTTGTCATGTGTCTTTGCGTCATGAGCTGTGACCCCTGTGGCTTGAAACCTGTCTTCTGCTTTTTCCTCATTTCCCTGAGGAGACCGGAACTTCCCAGGCCCGTAAATAAGCCGGTTAGCATGAACAGGCGCCGCTAGTTTCTCTGTTTTGTGACATTGGCTTTCCTGAGACGTGTCATGGGACTGAATGTAAGGGTCAAAGGTCATCAGCTGAAGCTATAGTGCAGACTTTTGTTGTTATCTTTCAAATGATTATGATAATGATTAAAAGCACAGGATGGGGTGGCCATCCTTGCTTGGGTCTGAGATTAGCAGGACAAGAGCACGGGCCGCCCATCTTCAGGGAGTTGAGAGGCAGGGAGCAGAGAGGCGTGAAGACTCTTGGTGCTGATGGACTTGCTCGCGTGCAGCCTCCTTTAATGAGTAATCGCCTTAATGTTTCGTTAGCGGAGGTACGGTCCTGCACTACACAGGCACTCTCCGTGGACGAGCATGAGCAGCGGTGTGTGGACCTCAGGTGAAGACCAGCCCCCAGAGGCACCGCAGAGGAGCGACCGGCTGTTTCGCTGGCGCTGGGCAAGGCTCTGGGTACCCCTGCTGTACCGTGAGGAATTTTACGAAGTTCTATGCCTCACTGGACCCCTGGTAAGGTTTGGCTGTGCTTTCCTCACACTGAGAGCGGGAGGGAGAGACTTTCAGCAGTGCAGAGATGAAGAGCTCACCTCCTTTTCCTGCCCAGTTTAGCTCCATGTTTGATTCCAGCCATTTAACATTTGCTTATTCAAAGTCAACTTTATTTTATTGCCGTCGTGTACATGCACTGTAAGACGAGGCTGTTAAGGGGAGACTGCGAGCCGTAGGCGCCCCCCACCTCCCAGATCCAGTTAAGCATTACGCGGTCAGCCATGTGTTTCCACATGAGTGATCTTATTGACGTGAGATGAATGACCTTCTGACCCCGGCTCCCGTGACGAGGTTCCCTGCGGTCCTCAACATTCCATCCCAGGCGACTCCCGCCACTCCAGCTCCCCACGACATCCTCTCCTACAGCTGCAGAGGGTCTCTCTTCTCAAACCAACTTGCTCTTTTCCTAGCTGTTATCCCGGATCCTTCATTTCCTGCTCTCATTTGTCACCACATTATTCTGTGGGCGTCTGGGGAACACAGAGCTGGCTGGATATGCCCTGGCCTCAGCGGTGAGTCTGGCTGAACCCCCCCCACCAGGCCCCAGCAGCAGAGTGATCCAAAGCCTTGATGGAATATCGATGGGGTTTTCTTTCCAGACCATAAATGTCACTGCTGCAGCGACAGGAAGTGGCCTCTCCCTGGCTTGTGACACACTGGTGTCTCAGGTAAGGGTGTGTCTCTTTGCTTGGACCGAGCTGAAGAATGTATAGCCTCGGAATAACATTTTCTCACACCCTGAAAAAAGTCACAGCTGATTTAGAAGCACTGATTAGCTTATCTTCCTGTTCCTGGATTAGCTTAGCTCATGGTACCAGGCCTGGGTCAACTTAACTCATATCAGAGCATATCTCACAGACCTCCGATTACTACTCACCACTATGTCCCTCTCTGTCAACCCCAGACTTTTGGGGGGAAGAACTTGAAGCGTGTGGGGGAGGTGTTACAGCGCAGCGTTCTCATCCTGCTGCTCTTCTGCCTCCCATGCTGGGCCCTGCTCCTCAACACTGAATGCATCCTCCTTAACCTGTGGCAGGAGCCCCAGGTGGCCCGGTGAGTGACTGAAGCCCCGGCCCAGTCGCAAGCCGCCCGACGTGGACATCACTGACACGCCGGGTCCTGAGGCCACCACGATGGTCAGCTTCCTAAGGCTTTCTCTTTTCTCTCTGTATTAATACACATTCAGGTATACTCAGCTGTACGTGACTGCGTTCCTGCCTGCAGTGCCGGTGAGTCCATGTGAGATGGGCATAGCTTCAGAAGAAATGTGCCTGGTCTTACGGGCCGTATTTGGGCTCAGTGAAAGCTCTCCCTCTCTCTCCTGCCCTCTCTTTGCAGGCATTTTTCCTGCATCAGTTACAGGTGTCTTACCTCCAGAATCAGGTACAGTAAACACATGCACCTGCCGCTAGTCACATGGCCTCGACAGTAAATCGTTTTAGCATACACAAAAGCAATCCTCGGAGGACGGGAGAAAATGTACAGGAGTGTGTTTCTCAGTCATATTTAAAAAAAGATGAAAATTAGATCCTTACAGTGGAATGATGGAGCATCCTGAATCCAGGCACGAGAAATCGCCTCTGACGGCGGCTCACGCGAGTCCCGGAAATCAATCTCACGGGAGCCTTAGAAAAGTCTTATGAACCCGCCTAGGGGTGCTATTAGATGTCAGCCTCTTGGTTCTTTATTGATCTTTACCTTGCATCAAAATATTATTTTAGGTTAAACTATTCAGGGAAGAAGGTACTTTACTGAACACTCGCCTGAAATTCAGTCTTGGCTAAAAAATGTGAGTGAAGTTACCGCTGGTGTTTCCTTCCAGGAGGTGAACTTAATTAAGCCGCTAAAATCCTTTCGATCGTGGCGTGTTTAGGGGCCCCCGCAGCCCCCTTGCGCAGAGGTGCCAGCGCTTATCCCACGATGTTTGTGCTCAGGGCATCATCCTGCCGCAGATGTACGTTGCCGCAGCTGCCAACATCCTCAACATAGCAACAAACTACATCCTGCTGATGTGGCTGGACCTAGGAGTGAAGTTGGTGCTTTCTCTGACTTCCATTTAATCTCTAAACTATCAAGACACACTGACATGATGTGCAGTATCCACTTACGACCAGTATGTGGTGTAGTGGCTAAGGGCCAGATTCTGATTTGATTTTGCTTTGAAAAATATTCATTATTTCCAGACTTAGAAATTGACCTTTAAGTGTGCCGTTAGCCAAACGAAATTCTGCAATAGAAGTTTTCAGAAGTGGGGTCAGGGGGTGCCCATGTGCAGAGCGCAGTTACCAGCTGTAACCAGTAGGAGTGATTCGTCTGTGTGACAGGGGCTCGGCCGTGGCCAACAGCCTGTCTCAGATCTACATCTCCCTGTTGCTGTTCCTCTACATCCGCTGGAAACAGCTACACAGGAAGACATGGGCAGGTGAGCAGAGTACTTGACACACGCAGGCGCTGACTCGGACAGACCCAACCACCTGCCTGTGTCTATGGGCTGACAGGTATGCGTCACATGACCTCTTAGTGGCCAATGGGGTGCAAAGGTCACCAGGTAATTTACCTCCAAATGGTGCAGCTGAGGAGAGCTGATGCGTTTGTAAACATTCACATTTTCATCTCTCTCGTGAGTTAGATTGTTAACCACATGTGCCTGAAACAAATATGCACAAAATCGAACTTAAGAGGCAGCCACTTCTGAAATGACCCTTCTAGCCCCTGTGGTGGGTCTGCGTCCGCTGTAAAGCTGCATTAATGTGGCCACATGCCCCCGGCGGAGCCCACTGGGCACCTCCACACTAACTCAAATCCCCCTCCCAGGCTGGTCCAGCGCTGCCTTGCAGGAGTGGGGTGCCTACATGAGACTGGCCCTACCCAGTACGCTGATGACCTGCTTTGAGTGGTGGCTCTATGAGATAGGAGGATTTCTGGCAGGTAGGAAGGAAGCAGCCCTGAGGTCAAAGGGCAGGTTCTTGCCAGGCTGTCCACAGGCCAATAAGGTATAATATTACATCATAGTCTTGACTGGAAAACCAGTTTAACCACATTTCTTCCTTTGCTCTTTCCATCACAAGGCATGCTGGGAGAGCTGGATGTGGCAGCCCAGCACATCGTCCTTACCCTGGCATTCATCACCTACATGGTACGCCTGTTAGCGCTGTCGCTAATGCCCAGATCATAACGAAGCCGCGTTTCCTAAAGGGTGCGTCCCAAAATGCTGCAGGTCCCCCCTCACACTCCAGCTTTGCTACAGGGGTACTTTTACGTCCCTGAGTGGGCTCAGAGGGGTACTTTTACGTCCCTGAGTGGGCTCAGAGGGGCCACGTTCGAGTGCAGCAGGAGATGAGTCATTTACCATTATCTCTGAGTCAAAAACGCAGGCTGCAAATTCATGATATTTGGAGACCATTTCCTGCAGATTCGATGAAGATGGAGAATGTTTGGTTCTCAGACGCATTCCAGTGAAGCAGCTGTCAGTTCTGTTGTCAGTTTCGTGTATGTGGCCCCCGCAGTTCCCGCTGGGCGTCCATGCCGCTGCCTGTGTCCGGGTGGGGAACTCCCTAGGTGCCGGTGACACCATGAGGGCCATCGTCACCAGCAAAGTGTCCCTCATCCTCGCCGGTGAGGAGTGAGACTCCCTGTCCCCATCCTGCTCCTGCCTCCTGCTCACATCCTGCAGTTACACACCTCCATCGAAGCTCCATGCAGCTTCACAGCAGATCCATTCATCCACTCCATTCATCCCCATTTAACTTCCAGGATCTCTATGAAAGGAACATCGGAAGCTCCATTAAAGGCGGTTCACTTAACTGCTGCTCTGAATATTCACCTTTTCAAGCTTGCAGCCTTTTTTCTGAATGTTTGTCTGCAAGAAAATCAGACTCCATTTAAGGAATGAAGGCCATTGACATGCATGCAGAGGCTTTTTATAACAAATTTCTGCACTCATCTATGCTTTACCCAATAGAGGTTTTTCTTCCTTTGAGACGTCTTGCCTTCGCCTTTCCCCAGGCATTATGGCCGTGTTTGAGGGCATCATCCTGGGCTCGACAAAATCAGTGATCGGCTTCATGTTCACTGCAGACCAGTATGTTTGGTGACTTCACTGTAAATTTATTACAATTATTTAAGTTTGAAGTGAGTGAAATCTCTACGAAAGTTTATACTGTAACTGGCCCTGTAATGTCTCACAGCCTGTCTGTCCGAGTCTGACTGTCTCTTTCTGTCTGCCTGCCTATCTGACTGTGTGTCTGTCTGTTTTCAGGGCCATTGTGGAGCTGACCTCTCAGATTTTAAGTGTCTACATAATCCTGCAGTTTTTCGACGGGCTTGTGGTAGGGAATAGTTTTTATTAACAATCTTCATTTTATTTTTCTAACCCTCCTGTTAGATTGTAATTGTAGCTCATTCATATTGTTTTCCATTCCTCGTTTACATAAAGAGATGTGAAAATGTTACTATTTTTCCTGCAACAAATATATATGACACAAATTAATACATATCTGCATGTTCTCTTCTCTTGCCAAAGTATTTTTTGGCAAAAGTAAATATTTAGATGAGAAATTGTGTGTGTGTGTGTGTGTGTGTGTGTGTGTGTGTGTCTCTCTCTCTCTCTCTCTCTCTCTCTCTCTCTCTCTCTCTCTCTCTCTCTCTCTCTCTCTC
>JAAGVU020000036.1:19836944-19847828 GCA_011763525.2 Mormyrus iriodes | reverse complement strand
CCATTAAAAATTTTGAAAAAAGATAACTCCCCACTTTTTTTCCAACAAAACCATTCCCAAAGGGTTAAAAAAAAAAACCAAAACCCCAAAATTTTAAAAACTGTCCCCCCCCCCCCCCCCCCCAGGATCTCTCTAAAGCAGGACACTCACATCTCGTGCTGTGACATCAAAGGAGCTGCGGTTGAAGGCGATTTTTTTTTTAATTTCAAGGAACAGATCATTAAAAACTCACTGGTTAAAGTGAGTTAGAAAATAAGTAAGATGACAAAATCTATGAAAATGCAGCTCTAGTACAGCAGGGTGAGCTGGAAGCAGGTAGGGTAACAGCACCACCGTTTCCATACACACATGCCCTGCCAGAACCCACCCGGTCGGCAAAATACGACCAGGGGCACACCCCTCCCCAAAGCAATTGATCACAGCCCACTGGCTACTTACCAGCTGACCCTGATCCATCCAATCAGCTTTATGCATTTATACAGGGTTAGCTGAGTCTGGCATGCGATCCTGAAGCCATGGTGTTTGGTGGGGATTGGGCCGTCTTAAGGTTTGTGTGTAGCGTTCCGGTGGTGTTTTGCGTAGTAGCTGGTAACCATGATAAGCAATGTTCCAGAGCAGCGCCAGGTCTACACAGCTCCTGTAAGCTCCTCAGACTGCACCTCTCCCAGGTAAGTTTTTCAGTCAGTACAGCACCTGCACAAGGAACGGTCCATTTAACTGCTGTGAGCAGCATCAATTAACATCCAGCTGAACCCAACACAATGGCTTGTTGGCCTACTGGGTCGGTCCACTGTACTAAAGACCTGTGGCCTCAGCTTAGGGAAGCACTTCACTTCTTGTCCTGATTCTAGGGGGTAACCTCATAGCACTGCAAAAATTACCAGTGACCAAAATTGTGGAAAAGTTTCCAATTTTTAGACATTGCAGAACTTCATTCCAGTTTATTTAATCATCCAGTGTATTTATTGAAGCTTAATGCCAAAACCATCAAGCATTTCCACAAGTTTGGCCACTATTGTGTATGCGTGTGTCTTCTAACCGTTTATCCTGGTTAGGGTCAGAGGGGAGCTTATCTCAGGCAGCACAGGATGCCCACACAGAAATGGCGGTTCGCTGTAGGGCTCATGCACGGTGAGCTGTCCAGAGGTATGGCTTAGCCTCACTGCGTATCTTTGGCCTGTGCGACCTGCCAATAAACGGAGAGTAGAAGCTTCAAACCCTCAGAGCTGGAGGCGTGAGGCAACAGTGGGGGTCACCCCAGGTGGGCAGCTGTGCATTTAAATCTAAAACTGAATTAGTAATTAAAGAGCATTACTGGAATCAACCAGAAGTGTGAGGAGGGTCATCGCAGGCACCTGCCAGCATATTCTTACAGACCACTGCAGCTGATACCATCATACAGAGTTACAGGAATTGTACATGCACTGCCAGCTGTACATGCTCCTGTTCACACTGGGCGGCCCGGGCTCGCTATCCACTCGAGAATGCACTCGGGGTGGAAACAAAGCAATCTCAGCCCACTGTTGTAATTCCAATTGGTTTTCCCATTATTTTCCTAATAGTCTACTGATGAGAGATGGCATTTAATTAGCAATTCATATCCTCTAAAAACAAGTGCTTGTGGTGGATATTCATTGTGTAGCGGCACATGCAATCACATCATTATTCCTGAGTGATTTATTTCAACTGCAGTCACTTACTCCAATCCGCTGAGGAGCTAAATGTTTCCTCATGCCAGGATTCCTGTCGGATCGCCACGAGCCCAAGCTGCCTCTAATACTTCCGTTACACCCATTTGCTCGTTCCCCCGGCCTGTCCCTGAGGGCAGCGCACAAGACTGGTGAGGACTTACTGAGTGAGAGTGCATAGCTGTGGATTTCATGAGAACAGTATAAAGCAATTGCAAACTAATTTAAGCAAACGGATCAGGAAGAAGTCAATTCATTGTGTTCTGAGAGCTCTTCACAAGACAAAAGCGACCAAATGTTCATCTCAAATTTCCTGACAAGATGATCTGTGCTAAACAGAAACCAAATCTACTAGGGTGAGTTTGGAGCCTATTTGAGGTTTTTGTAAGTAGCATCAGTCAGGAATTTCCCATAACCAGCATCTCACTATGCTCAGCAGCCAGGTGGATGATCCCGATAGAACATACAGCAGCCATGTCACAAAGCCTACTGGACTGACACTTTACATCTTTATTTTACAAAGAAATTCAAAAACAAGACAGGCAATACAACTTTCAAACAAACCATGATAAGGGCAGCAAAGAGGACCAGTCTGTCCTTAACCTCTGTGCTCCCTTCATTTCTTCACTCTTCTCTTCACACATCGGGAAAGATGGGAGAAATGATAACCAGGCTAGCCGAAGGTTTCATCAGTCAGACTGCTTTATCCCGCCCCCGCTGGTCACATGTCAGTTCCCATTGGGTTAACCAAGTGTGACTGGCAGCACAGGGTCCCACCCACAGCATGCTTCCAGACTTCCATCCTGCCACCACTAAGTCCCACCCCAAAGGGGAGTGGCCTTTCACTTGGGGGCAGTGCCACTGTGCTGCTGCTGCTGCTGCTCCGCCAGGGCCTGCTGCAGCCGCATGCGCTTGCGGGAGTAATGCTGCCAGTGCAGGAGCTGCTGCTCGTCGATGAATTTGGCGCACTGAGCGTTGACCAGCTCCTTGCGGAAGTGCTCGTACTGCAGCAGCTCCAGCATGTGCAGGCTCTGGGGGTACCTGTGGATGATGCAGAGCAAGGGAGGAACACTGTTAACTGCTGGCTATAACAGAATCCAGTCAGTCAGATCCATCATAGGACATTATGTGAGGAATGGCACTAACTTCAGGTACTTGGCGTAATCGGGATCCTTCCAGTACAGGAGATACTTAAGGTAGTTTACAAATGGCTTCTCTCGCAGGTAGCCCCGCTGTGCTAAAACTGGCAAAGAAAAGCAAAAATCGCACTGCTGAAACTGTCAGGTAAATTAACTACAGAAAACGCAAGACGCTGATGATCGAGAGGATTTTACGGACCGTTTCTTACGCAATGCCAAATAATAGCAGTCATTTTCCAGATGTGAACAGCAGCCCAACAGTCCACGTATTTGACTAATCGGACTGCGGAGTTTTGACCAGCAGGGTACATTTCCGGTTCAAAAAGCCAAAATCCAGACCAAGATTTTGTTACAACCAACTAACTGAGCATAAAGAGTCACAGTCAGAGTACTTAACTGGTTGGTTCAAACAAAACTATGGTCTGGATATTTACTGTCTGGTCCTGAAACGTTCACCTCCGGCTCTGACAGGCAAAGCGTGGACGGGTCGGTGAGGCGCATGCGTACAGAACGTGGACGGGTCGGTGAGGCGCATGCGTACAGAGCGCGGACGGGTCGGTGAGGCGCATACGTACAGTTTAGGTAATTGGGATTGGCGAGGCACTGGACGAACTCGAGCTCCGACTGGAAGCGGGTCTTCGCCTGCTCCTCTGTACGAGGGGGACAGTGACGGCGACAGGCGTGATACATACGGAATCCTTAAGCAAGGCGGAACCCTGCGAAACACACAGTCTGCAAGGCGAACCTCAGAGTTCACTGGCGGGTATCGCGGATCGCTGAGGTTCAAACACAAACGGATAATTATGACAGACAGTAACACAAACCTGTTTCCATTACCCCGGCCATGGACAGCAGCTCTGCGGCGGATAGCCAATTGCAAAAAATGGCTCCAAAGGGTTATTTTAAGATTACCAAACGCTGAAGACAGCTAATTGGGGTGATCAGATTATTCAAAATACAACGTTAAAGACCGTAACAAAAGAGAACGATCATCTAAGCCGCCATTTTCTCGGGAAAAAACGACGTTTTGGGGAACTGGCCCTTGATTGGACAGAAGGCCGCGCATGGAGGCTTATGATTGGTCATGTTAAACGTGATTTTGTGCGAAGCTCTCGCGATACCCTGATAATGCCATGAGACTTAACGCCGGTCGGGTGTGTTTCCATGTGTGGCCATTAGGTGGAGACTTTCGATTGCTAATTTTGACAAGCGAAGCACCGCTCCAAATACGCGCACATTTGAAGTTGTTGTAAGAGCTTGGAGTAGCATTGCAAACCTGTTCGGGACTATAATTATATGTAATTTCATCCGTTTTTCTGAGTGGCAAAACTCAATTCACTAGGTAGCACCGGAAGGTGTTTACGTGATCTTTTCAGGATGTGCTTTTAAACACGTTTTGGAAGCAAGGCCAGGTTTGTGATGATTTTATTTAAATGTCATTAATATGATTGGTAAATTGAATTACATTAAACCAGGGCTATGCAACTCTCGGTCCCCAAGATCCCCTGCTGATTTTGCAGCCTTCTTTCACCTGTGAGCTGGGTGTGAAGCCTCTGGCCAATCAGAACCAGTCATTATTAAACCAACTTCCTGGGAGAACTGGAAACACGGCCTGGATTTGGAATGGAGGTGCAGCGCTGAATAGCCCTGCATTAGGCTGTGTAGTGTTCACCTAAAACTGTTATTTTTTGGAATGATGGGAAAGGGGAAGTGAAATGTAATAAAATCAAAAAAGTAAATATTAGTAATGTAACATGTAACGTATAGTCAGTAAGTCATGTTTCCTACTTTCGTTACAGCAAAGGCGAAGCTAACTGGTAATGTTTGTGTCTCCTCTACAGGTATGCCAGGTAACACTAACACACCTCTTTTCATTCTGGGTCAGAACACCCAGCTGCTTCTCTTCTATTCACAGGACGCACTAATGAGCTCTTCCACAGGGAATCATTTTTCATGGCTTTTCATTGTTCCCTTGTCATGTGCTTGATTGTTATCTATGTTGCGTTACCTTTGTGCCTTTGCATGTCTGCATACATCACTGGAGTAAGTCAGGTTAAGCACATTCTCAGGGGGTACACCCCCCCCCCGTCCCTCCTGGGAACCTGGGTCCAGGTAGTCCACTGTTGCCCACCCCCACCCCCCCCCCCCACTGTTTATATGGCTGGATATAGTGTTTTAGCCAGTATATCCAGAAGACTGAAATCTCTTTCTGGGAAGGGCGTGTGTAACACCTGATGCAATCATATGTCATCAAATATTTTTAAATGCTCAGCAAACATTGCATCTTGAAGACTGAAGATAGTTGGGCAGGTCGTGACCCATATTTTCCTCAAACTGCAACAGGCAGAACACTGTAATCACTTTTGTTACGACACTTAAGTGTTTAAACACTTGGTGACACAGGACATAATGTGCGTGCATCTGTTCCTGTGGGGCAGTGGGTACTCGGACTTGCATTACAGGGAAGGGAGAGGCTGGATAATTACTCACTTCTTCCTTTGTGGCGACACCAGGTGCCAGTGACTGGGCTGTAACCACAGCTCTACTAGGGCTTCCACAGCTCATGCAGGCTTTGATTGTATGGCTGAACCCAAACAGGGTGTGTGGTCAAACTCAAGGGAGGGATTCCGTCAGATTCCATTTCTATCCAGCCTTTATCTTTTCTTGCATTTCCTCTTTGACGGACTGTAGCTCCGCTAAGGTCCGCTGAATGTTAAGACATTTTAGAGGTGAGATGGCCATCAGTGCTATGAACAACCAGAACACTGTAACAACTGAGAAATGAATACACAGAGCCCTGTTCTGAATGTGTGATATGTGGGTGTCCAAGTCTGGGGTGACATGGATCTACAGAATATTCCGGAGATAGAACCCGCTAACCGCCTGAGATTTAGCAGGGCTAGCTGCAGCAGGAGACTGACTGTCGCCGTCAGCACTGAGGATGTCTGAGCTCCTGTTGATGTAAGCACGTCATGGCGTCTTCTAGCTTGAGTGCATGATTGCAGGCTGTGTCTGGACCACAAGGAGGGAGTGTTGTGTCCTTAGCTTCCCAAGACCAGCTGAAGAAGGTTTAAAGTCTTAGTGACCGCCTGGTTATGAGGACATGGCTGCGTCACTCCTGCACGCCGACACGGGGTCAGGCCATAGGCAACTGGGCAAAGACTGGCTGTGCTTGTTTGGTAATATGTAAGTTCAGTCATAAGTGTTCAGGGGTAGTCAGCAGTACTTTGCATTGGGAAATGCCATGCACCTCAATGCCACATCTCTACAAGCAACTTATTTTCTTAATCCAACTAAATCTCGGAGAAATCCACTTGTATTTAGTCATGCATGGCCAACCTTGTAAACATGTATTTCATTTTGCGCACTCCATGTTCCTGGTGGGGGTGGGGGTGGGTGTGATGGCGCTTTGCTAAGTCGGTACTCCTTCAGAAGATGTCGCCTTAGGCGGCAGCCTATATCAGCTAAAGGTTTGACGGCATCGATGAGAAGTGAAATTATTTCTATAAATTGTACAAATATATAGAAATAACAAACCACCAATTGTAACAAAATCTGCATGGACATTTTATTTAAAGCCTTAATTACAAGGTTGTTAGATAAACATGCATACAGAATGTGCAGCTTAGTTACTTAAGTCAACTATCTTATGGTGAAATATCGGCAATCACAGCTTCCTTAATAAGCCTATTAATAGTCAATTTATTGTATGATAAGAGCATTGAACTTAAAATATAGACAGGTTTGCCTTAAGATGGAGAGAAAGTAGATCAATGAAATTCAGCCTGGAACATGTGTTTTGTGTGCCACACGGCCTCTGGGCTGTGACCCGGTGCAGTGTGCAGCCTGTACCGATCGTGCAATCATTAGTGTCTCTAGTGGTTAATTTCTTATAAGCTGATCAGCACATATTCAATTCACCATACGACACTCAGACCTAAAATATATATTTTTGACACCTGGATACCTTTGCGAAATGGGTAATATACGGGATCTTTGTGAGCGGTTTTTAAGGCTGATATAAATGTTTCCGAAACCTGACGCATAACTAAGAAAAATTAAAGGAGCAGCGAAACCAAAGCAGCAGCCATGCTGAGGCAGCCGGTGACTCCGCGCAGGGAGCGCCGAGGGGAGCCTGGCTGCGCAGCGCTGAGGAAGGCCACGCCCGCCCTGCAAACTCATAATGCAGAGTGGGAAATGCATGTAAGTCTTACTGCTGCTCGGATCTGAATGGGCTATTTTCTAAACTATTCAACTTTATACTTTATAAAGACTTAACATCAACCACTCAACCTGAGCATGAGTGACAGCGTGGAGCTCCTGTTATCATCATGACGCTTGATCACCGCCATGCGCCCTTTCCCGATGGGACTGTTGCATGTGTGTCCCCCACCCCCGACAGGACAAATTCGCCCCCCACAATATCAAATTCCTTCTGATGGAAAGTATGGCACGTCCCAAAATAAAATAACGTGGTTATCCAGAATTTTTATTCATTGTCATGAAAGTGCTCGACGATTGGCTGTAAAATGCACAGTTGTGACTAATGTGTAATCATTTTAATTCTCACTTGATTTTCTTGATTGTCTTTTTTTCCCCAGATCGGCCTAGAAATCCCAGATGTCGGAGTCAAATCAAATATTTACAAAAAATCCACTATAGGTCATCTTGAGGGCTTTCAATGGGTAACAAAAATAAGAGATTTTCAAAAGTGCAAAAGGGTAAAACCATCCAACTAGAAGTGCAGACAACTCTCCCGACGCGGAGGCTGCTGACAGGTGGCTGATGGATGGTCTTTGTAATAATTTGGTCGAGTCCGGGTAGCGCAGCCATGTCAGAGTGAGGCGGCCTGCTTACGTCTGAGCTGCAGATCACATGGGGGTCCAAGCTGAAGTTTTTTTTTGTTTTTTTTGTGGCACAGACAAGTTTCCCACAGCTCATGCAGAGGCACATCTCTGTAGTGCCCCTGCAGGTCAGCTGTGGTACAGTGAAAGCCCCATCGAGGTCCTCGGCCACTCGAGGAAGGGTGCCCTCTGCTGGCCTTCACACCCTTGTGCTGTTGGCCCAGGCTGGAAAGGTGTCCAGCTGGAACATAACCTTGCCCCAGGTGTTGATGGCCAGTGTAATGCAGAAGAGGCCAATGATGTTCATGACCACGCCCACCTTGGCCTGAAAGACAGAACGTCCTGTTAGCCTGTTAGTTCCTGGAGAATCTCCACCACAGTCCTGTTACACAGTGCTGATCATATTACAGGTCAGTCCTGCTTATTCATGCAACTCACTAACATTACTGTTCTAAAAACAGCAGTTTATCTGTTTCTATACTTCAGGGAGGATACATCAAGGTCTGTCCTGGGACTGGAAACCCAGGATACAAGGTCTCATGTTTAATATGTGTGTGCATGTGGGATGGTCACTTACCATGTCTGACACCTTGAGGTAGCCATAGGAGAAGACAATGGCATTAGGGGGTGTGGCCACGGGTAGCATGAAGGCGAAAGAGGCGCTGAGAGTGCAAGGTACCATGACATAGAGTGGGTTCAATCGTATGGACTGAGACTGTAACACACAGACATCAGGGTGACTCCTAACGACTGAGACTGTAACACACATACAGCAGGGTGACTCCTAACGACTGAGACTGTAACACACATACAGCAGGGTGACTCCTAATAATTGAGACTATAACATACAGACAGCAGGGTGACTCCTAACGACTGTAACACACAGACAGCAGGGTGAATCCTAACGACTGAGACTGTAACACACAGACAGCAGGGTGACTCTTAACAACTGAGACTGTAACACACATACAGCAGGGTGACTCCTAACGACTGTAATACACAGCAGGGTGAATCCTAACGACTGAGAATGTAACACACAGACAGCAGGGTGACAACGACTGAGACTGCAACACACATACAGCCGGTTGACTCCTAACGACTGAGACTGTAACACACAGACAGCAGGGTGACTCCTAACGACTGTAATACACAGCAGGGTGAATCCAAAACGACTGAGACTGTAACACACATACAGCAGGGTGACTCCTAATGACTGAGACTGTAACACACAGACAGCAGGGTGACTCCTAACGACTGAGACTGTAACACACAGACAGCAGGGTGAATCCTAACGACTGAGACTGTAACACACAGACAGCAGGGTGACTCCTAACGACTGAGACTGTAACACAGTCACATGACTCACACACGTCAGCAAACATATTTCAACACATTTTCACTGTGTTTTCCATTGAATTTTGCAGGTATTACTTCCTGATAATTGCTGATTCAGGGTGTAATAATGTTGTAATTTGTAGGATTTAGTGTGAATCACATTTCACCTGCAGGACAAATTCACATTTAGGGATATTAATGTTTTGCAGTTTCTCGAGTCATGTTTACTGAGAGACTTCTTGCTACATTACAGACATGTAAGCTCTGATAGGGCCCCTAAGATCTGTCAGTAATCACGTAGCATTTCCGATATAAAACCCAGGTTTCAAACCTGCTGTAACTAAACCCAAACTGACATGTCATGCAAACTAAACTTACATTTACATTTTATGGTTACTGATTAAGCGTATGTCTATACTAAGATCATCACATGATCATGGGCTTGTGGCTTAATCCTACATCTCTGGCCTGTTTCCCTCTCTCCTGCTGAGGGGTTGAAAAGATTATAAGTGTGACCCCAAGTTTAAACCAGAACATTAACTGGACATGCTGCTCCTGGGCGTGGACCTCCATACATTCATGCGTTCATTCTTAGATTAAAATAAAGCTTCTCTTTACACGTACAGAAAGATTTTGCCATTTTGTAACTAAAAATCCCCTTCGACGAGCACGTCCAAGCGCACAGTCACATGTCCTGTTCCTTTCCGAGCCAATTTGTATTTCGATCACTGAGTCTCTCTCACTCTCCTTTCTCTAACGCTTGATGTGTAACAAAGGTGTCACACCGGCTGCTGTGCTGAAATTAATCCTCCACCCCCCGAATGGTTGTGCCCTGGCACACTGAAAAGGCTGTCTGTGGTGCCATCTGAGCCCCTCTCCGCCTGGCACAGTGGGGGAGGGCCTCTGCCCCATTCAGGCTTGAGGGGCTGCATAATTTGGCCAGTGCAGAATGTGGATTTGGGCCAATGAGCAGCTCTGACCCTCCCCCACCTTTCTCTTCTAGGCATCGTTTGGGGTGGATGCACGTCTCACTCTAATACTGATTTACTGTAGATGCAGAGGTCTGCACGCTGAGCTGCTCCTGAATGGTGCTGGTGTTTCTCCTGGCTGCGGTCCTGTCGAACTTCATTGCACTGCAATTATAAACCTAGAGCTCGAAAGACTGAGGCCGGCTGCTGTTAGCCCGAAAGCTGGCCCGTGGAGCTATTTTAACTGTAACTCGTAAAGTTTTACGTTCAAGTCTATAAACACAAACAGATTTTTGTCAACAAATCCTTAGTTAGATCAATAATAAATATATAACAAAATCCAACAAGATTTCTAACAAGATATACAAACAAAATTATCATTAAAAAATGGCCCCTGTCGACATGGTGATTCTCAGATTTGGCCCTCCCAGGCATGTCTTAATTAATACGTTTTTTTCTCACTGTTCGGGTCAAGGCCGCTCAGGGTTTTAAATGGCCCTATCCTACCTGCTTCCCCGTCAAAATAAGAGACCTTGTCCACATGCAGTGAATTGTCCAACTCCCGTATAGCCTGACCGTACCATGGAGGCCAGGATGGGCAGGAAGAGGGTTGCTGTGGCAACGTTGCTGGTGCACTCGGTGAAGGTGGCCACTATGAGGCAGAGCACAGTGGCGATGGCCCAGGGGGGGATACTGTGCAGGGGCATCATCTGGCTGCCCATCCACGTAGACAGACCTGAGAGCTGGAGAGAGTCCAAGCCGGCACTATCACCAGGGACACACGCGCACAGACATACACACAGACAGGCAGACACACATACACTGACACACGTGCACAGACATACACACAGACAGGCAGACACACATACACTGACACACGCGCACAGACATACACACAGACAGGCAGACA
>JAAGVU020000036.1:19811206-19823057 GCA_011763525.2 Mormyrus iriodes | reverse complement strand
CAAAATGGTTTAACTCACTATTCCACATTAATTGGTGGGATGTTATCGATGCAAAGATGTTACAAACTACGTATCCCCGAGTAGATCCCAAATTGGCAGTCGCATCATGCACTTTTATGCCGGAGCAGCGACGTGAATCGCCAAGTGTTTCCCCCTCGTGTAACGGTGATATCAGGCCTATTTAAATATGTTACTTTGTGTCGTTTGTTCGTAATATTCACATGTTTATTTGAATAACCTGCTTGACTTAAACAGGCTTTACCGATCGCACATAATGGCACACAATGGCACAGAGGAATGGTGCTCAACTCCTGGAAGCTGTGCGGGGGGAGCAAGGCTTTTAGTAACGCGAGCAGGAGCGACCGGCGGCCAGAAAGTGCGACAGCGCAGATCCTGGAGCCGGTCACGTGCAGGGGGGGCGCCCCTCGTGCGTCACGTGAGCTCCCCGACGTAACAACATGGCTCCTATCAGCAGAGCCTCCGCCGCAGCCTCCGCACGCCTGTGCCGCTGCTGAAGAGAAGCCAGCGAAGCGCTTTCGGCGGGGAGCCGCAGCCTCGGCGTCCGGCGTGCCATGGCGACGGGCGGTGCGTAGGATCAGCGGGCGGCTTGCGGAGGTGGGGCCGGCGAAGTGAGGTCTGGAAGGGGAAGGGGAAGGGGAGCGCGGCTTCCTGCTGTCAGACCCGCGGCTGCGGCCCGAATGCCCCTGTCGGCTCTGATCGCTCTGCTATCGGTACAGACAAAGCGTGCTCGGGTGCTAGATACAGATAAGGAATAATTTGCGGTCGGGCGTGACTGGGTACAGCCGAGCTATTTATGCTTTCCTGCGTGTTAAGTAACGAGGTATCTGTCTTCAGACGTGCCAGTCTAATTGCAATAATAATAAGTTGGGTCGATGAAAGTTTGCTCCGTTTAAAGTAAGGTTCTGACAAGTGGCGTGACTGCGGGGATAAGCTTCGGGTCCCTGGGCGGCGCCGAATCTCGCGGCGATCCGGTAACTTCTGTGCAGCGTTTATTAGCTTCGCCTCTATAACCGGGCAGCCTCGTAGCGCGTTCCCTTTAAGATTGAGTCATGAGGCCAACATACATATTTTCCTCCCTGTCAACAATATCGAGCCGTCTGCAGTATTTCCCCTTATGATTCCCTGAACCGTAAGGGTGGAGCTTTTAATGTCGCAGAAAGGAAACAAAGTATTGCATTCAATGCAAAATGATGGCAGTTACATAGTAGATCTGATACTGTCTGAATTTCCTGTGCCGTTGTACCTTTCACTTTCACTGGACGGCCAAGCGTGGATGCGGAGGGGGGCGGCACTCGTGCCTGGGTCCTCCCATGAAATTGTACTGATTTCTGTCCGACGCTGATGGGGAAGGAAATACAAAGAAAATATTAGGTCTTGTTCCTGCAAGACTCCTTAATCATGCTGTAAACGACTTTCTGTCTCAAACTTAGGAGAATTATAACGTCCAAACAACTTGAGTTTTTCTGAACACAAATCGTATTATTAAATTCATAAACAAAATAGTTTGAAAGAATGAATGTTTGATTAGGTTTACGGTTTATTAATTTGAGCTTTTTCCTTTTCTTGTCACAGCATACTGTCCACGCAGCCAGTCTCTCTGTCATTGTCTTCCCTGCACCCATATGGCGGTTTAAGAGTCTAAGGATCCCTCAGTCTGGGGCTCCCGTGGAGGCAAGCCACTCTTACCCGACCATCTCCTCCACTGAGAAGCGAGGGCATGGAGTGGCTGCCAGCAGCCGTAGAGAGGGACCTGGGCGTCGACCGCCGGCAGATGGGCCCCGGCCCGCGCGCCCAGGAGTTGGTGGCTTTGGTGCCCACCCGCTGGGTGTTGGCCCTGCGAGAGCGGAAGGTGACGCGCTGCGCCCGCTATGAGGCCGCGGGCGAGGTAGATGTACGCACCATACTCCAGCGTTCCCAGGCAAAGCTGCCTCTTGGCTGGACCCGCGTCTGCATCCAGGGCCTCAGGAAGAGCCAGCTGGGCTACTGGCTGACTGTGGACCCTGGGTCCCTGGGCGAGGCCTTCTCCCAGGACCCCTTCTTCAGGCTCATGCAGGAGGTGTCTGAGCGTAATTTCAGGTATTCCCCACTGGTCCTGCTGCCAAAGCACTTGAATGTTCATGTTTATTTGAGAAGTACAGTGTGAACAAACTGGCTTGTTTGTTTATTCTTAATTATATGGCATGTGCGTGTGTGTAGGTGTATGATTGATTGTCATGGAGAGCACATGCAGAGGTCATACAAAAGCAGCGACAGTAAACTTAAATTGATTTTTAAACATAGTATAGATAATCTTGAAAAGGAACTTCATTAAAATTGCAAAGTTTGCTAAGTTTTGTTTCCTATGACAAAGTTAAAATGGTTTAGCGAAACTAAAACTCTCCTGCGCTATAATGTCTGGACAGTATGAAAAAGCCTGATCTCGACCCAGCTGAATATCCATGTGCATTGCATGTGCATAACATGGGATGTCTGTATTAATATCACATGCCGTCCAGCCCTAAGTGTGGTTGGTACTTCATTTTGCATGCAGAGCCTGCATGTCACTCACTAGGAGCAAACTCGGTGAACTCTCTTAAATCAGAGTAAATAATGTTATCAGACAGACTTCTCTTGTTCATTTGTCATAGAAAATGAGAACGGTGTGAGTTTCCCTTTTATATCAAGCAGCAAAAAGGATGTAGCATGATGTGTTTGATTTCAATTCCCCTACTTGACATCACGTGTCCTACGATGTGATTATTGGGCATGCGCACATTGCAGTGACGATGCTGAAACATTATGCAGCCCTAGTGTGTCTGCGTGCGCGTGTGTGTGTGTGCGTGCGTGTGAGTAAGATCCCTATTAGTTTAACCATCGATATTGTCTGTTTTGATGGTGTATAAACCCCGGACCCTGTTTCCTGCCCCCACAGGAACTTATGGCGGGAAGCACATCGTGCCCATGTGCAGCCGTATGCCAGCATCGCTGCACACACGCAGGTGGCGGCGCTGGACTCTGTGCGTCAGGCACTGCAGACTCTCTTCTGCTGTCCCTTTGTGTCCACAGATAGGGTCTCACCTTCTCTGTCTCCAGCCAGGGAGAAAGAGAAGGATGGCCCTTTTCCGGCTGGCACCCCAACACCCGGGGTCCAAACGGACCGCCTCTGTCCCAATATGCTCCCTGCAGAAGGGCTGCTGGAGTCGGCAGAGGTTCTTTATGTGGTACTGCCGTACACCCAATACTCACTCCATGACATTGTCACCTACAGCCCAGCCAAGCTGGCAAACAGCCATGCAAAGGTTCTATTTGTGCTGTACCAGCTGTTGATGGCAGTGCGTGCTTGCCAGGCATCAGGGCTGGCCTGTGGGGAGCTCTCCCTGCACGACATCGCTGTCGACGAGCAGCTCTGCAGCCGTCTCAAGATTAGCCTGGCACACTATGAGGATTTGAGTGAGTGTAGGAGGTCTGTTAGCTGTGTCACAAGGGGACCAGCAACAGGTCAGCGGAGGGATAGCACTGGGAGGGTGAATGATTCTAACAATGGACAGGCTTGCAAGGACTGCTTAGACAGACTGAGTTTACTGGTCATGGATTGGGTCCATGGGCGTGTCAGTAACTTCCAGTACTTGATGGAGCTCAACAAGCTAGCGGGAAGGCGTGAAGGAGACCCAAACTACCACCCTGTTTTGCCCTGGGTGGTGGACTTCACTGTTCCCGGTGGGCGCTTCCGAGACCTCAGAAGGTCCAAGTTCCGGCTGAACAAAGGTGACAAGCAACTAGACTTCACCTATGAAATGACCAAAGAGGCTCTTGCTGCAGCAATTGCCAGTGGGGGCGGGGGGAGCAACTTTGGCGGAGATATTGGTGGAGCCATTGGTTCCGGGACCTCGGGACAGCCAGACCACCTACATGTGCCACACCACATCTCTGATGTATTGTCAGACATCACGTACTATGTCTACAAGGCCCGGCAGACGCCCAAGTCTGTGCTGTGTAGTCATGTTAGATCACAGTGGGAACCAAACGAGTATCCCGCCAGCATGGAGCGTATGCAGAGCTGGACCCCCGATGAGTGCATTCCTGAATTCTACACAGACCCCTCCATATTCCGCTCCATCCACCCAGACATGCCAGATCTGGAAGTACCGCCGTGGTGCAGCTCCTGCGAGGAGTTTGTGGAGATGCATTGCCAGCTCTTGGAGAGCCCAGAGGTTTCTCAACACCTGCATCACTGGATTGACCTCACATTTGGCTACAAGCTTTCGGGAAAGGAGGCCGTCAAGGCTAAGAATGTTTGTCTCCATCTGGTGGACAACCATACCCATTTGACCAGCTATGGAGTGGTGCAGCTGTTCGACCAGCCTCACCCACCCCGCCTTGCCCCTTATCAGTATGCTCCAGCTGAGCCTCCAAACTTGGGCTTGGCCTCCACCCCCTATTCTCCTTGGGAGATCCCATTCCTGGAGGCTGTGTCGGATGGAGTGGATGGAACAGTCCCTGAAGCAACTGGATGCGAGTCTAGTGGCTGGACAGTAGTTGACCGGGATGAAGACCTTGAGCAGGGTACAGAGGCTCTGGACTCTCTTGGTGCCATCCCGGCCACCACTGCAATCCCAGTAACTTCATCTGGTGCCACTGGTGGAAGGTTAATTGGGGAGCTTCAGGCTGTGCCCTTGTCTCAGTCCCCAGTCAGCTTCCCCGGTGAGGGGCCTCCTGGTGTTCCTGGCACTTTGGGGTCTGGCCTGAGGAGTTCCTTATTGCCAAAAGCCAGCAGCATGAACAGGAGGTATGGTGAGGGGAACCATGGTGCTGTGGCCAGCACAGAGGACTTCAGGATTAGCTTGCCAGATGGGTTCAACCCCTTGCAGCCTCTGGAAGAGCTAGAGAAGCTGACCATCTTTATAGTTAAGGGGCTGCATGCTCAAATTCAGGAGTCCCAGAGGGAAAACCCAGATGTTGGCCATCCCTCCCTCACCAGCCTCTTCCAGAGAGACATGCAGGCTGTGGGTGTTCTGATTGCAGAGATCTTCTTGACTCCGAAGCTGCGCTGTATGAAATCAGATGCCCCCTTGTGCGACCGCTTCAAGGCTGTGATGAAGCTTTGTACACCCAGCCTTCGGGACATACCCCTGCCCCTGCACCATGCCCTGGAAACACTACTGAACCTCCACAAACCGTCCGTGCCACTTGACCCAGGCAAGTCACAGCCTCCACCTCCATACCCCCTTCTGTTCAAATATGATCCTGTCTTTGAGGGTCTTCCCCCACCAAGCCCCTCTCAGTTGCTCAACCCTGTTTTGTCCCCACTGCCGTTCCCTGCCTACTTTCCTCTGCTACACCGCTTCATCTTCTCTTATCACGACAAGATGTGCTCCACTGGTGGCGGTCAGGGCCGTGATACTGTCTTCCACCTCTGGCAGCAGCTGGAGACCCTGCTGCAGGGTGAGATCACAGCAGAAGGTCTGGAGATCCTGCTGCCATTTGTGCTAACACTCATGTTGGAGGAGTCCACTGCAGTCTATGCGGCCTGGTACCTGTTTGAGCCCATCGCCCGGGCACTGGGTCCACGGAACGCTGCCAAGTATCTGTTGAAGCCCCTCGTGAGCGTGTACGAGAACCCCCACTGCCTGCGTGGCCGTTTCTACCTCTACACCGACTGCTTTGTGCTCCAGCTCATCGTACGCCTTGGCCTTCAGCCCTTCCTCACCTCCCTGCTGCCCCATGTCCTCCAGATACTAATCGGCTTCGAAAGCTGCAGCACCGAGACGGGTGGTGAAAGGGAGGGTCACAAGTCCTGGAGCGGAGGACCGGGGGCCCTGGGGGGGGGGGAGGAGGAGGACTATGAGGATTATAAAGGCGTGGAGGCTGGCTTGTCATCAGGGTCAATGACTGGGAAGGGTGGTGTTGGTGGAAGCAACAGTGGTGCTGTGGGGGTGGGTGATGCGGGGCTGGTGGACTACTCCTCAGGGATCAGCCTCAACGACCAGGTCTTCTTGTCTGAAGGTGAGGACTTCCAGGATGGATTCTATGTCAACAATGGCCCAGCGGGCTCAGCGCTTTCGGCAAAGCGGCAGCACCAGAATTCTGTGGGCCGGGACCCAGACCAGGAGGCCTTGAGCGTTGGCAAGCAGAGTGACAAGAGCAGCTCGAGCGAAGCTTCTGCAGGCGACGCCGACTCCAGCCGGGACCGCGCTAGCCTGAAGTCTGCGGACAGCAGCCAGGACCTGAAGCAGGCCAGCGAGGGTGAGGATGCCGGTGACCTGGAGGAAGATGAGGAGTGCGACGAGGGCAAGGAGGAGCAAGCAGCCAGCGTCCCCAGCCTGGATCTGACGCTGTCTGGGTGCACTGAGGAGTCGGAGGCCACGGTGGCTACTTTGGAGGGAGAGGCTGCAGATGGGATGGAGCAGGGGGAGCCTGGGAAAGACCTAGTGGAGGAAGAGGAAGAGGAGCACGACGCTTTTGAAGACTCTGAGGAGAAGGAGCACAAGATCCTGCTGGGTGAGTCTGCTTGTCTGCAGGAAATTAGCAACCACATACCCTTTGGAGTCCATTAGCAGTCTGAGAACATTACTGCTTAATTTGCAACATGAAATTTTAATAGTCTATCGCATGCTCATTCTCCAGACCATGCCTGATGTCAGTGCTTGTTAAAAGACCTGGGGAAGATATCAGTGCAGTCAGAACCATGTTAATATTCTGTGTTTCTGTTACTAATCAGGTTTTACGGTACTTTTCTTGCAGTCTGACCTTAACGTTTTTACCCTCTTGGGTAATAATCCAGGTCAGCATGTCAGTCAGGGTTCATTTTAAATGCCTTTTTTCCAGTGTTATTCACACATTATAACTTCTGATTTTGAAATGCAGGTTGAGCCCAAATGACCTGGAGATTCTGACTGTTGTTCTCTTGGTTCCCATTCTGGCTCCGTTCCCTGTGTCTCGCTTGATGGTTTAGCTGTTTTTTTCCTTTACGTAGACGATGTGTTTACTTAAATGCAGTGTTTTTGTTTTTGGTTTCATTTAGCTTATATTACATCCGTTCCGTTCTATCGCTCAGCCGAGGAAGACGCAGGAAAGCTGGAAAAGCCACACTAATTGTGGCCTCGTAGTACAGGAACATTTCAGTCAGACCTCGAAACACCTAAAAATCAGCTCCCCTGAGCAAATCAATGTGCTTTCAGAGCTGTTCAGAGCCAGCGTATGTGTCCACTCTCTGCAGACACTGTTTGTAAGACCGTCCGCTGGCTCGCGGCCAAGCTGGGGCCGACGGTGACGTCCCGCTATGTGGCCCGAACTCTCCTTAGGCTTCTCACCAGTTGCTACATCGGTGAGTAACACTAATGCGCACGCTACATTGCGAATTAGCATGCTAAGTGCAGCGGCGCCGCTAATGAACATGCTGTGTAGATGAATGTCGGTAATGCAGTGAGTGCCCCGTCACTAAGTTGCGGTAATTTGTAAATTGGTAGGTGACGCTAAAGTGCAAAGTGGCGGTTGATGCCAAACGTTTGTCCTCCATCAATGTGAGGTGCTAATGTTTGAGCAGCTCAGCTAGCACGTATGCTACATAAGAGCAGCACTAATGAAGGGGTATTTTGGTCGCCAGTCTGGCCACTGTCCCCGTAAACCAGGAGACATTCTGAGATGCATGTGTGTGTAACCATATTCCCCAAGGTCCAAACCAACACCAGTTTGTCCCCAATGAGTCGGACGATTGCTGCCCAGAGAGCCTGGGCAGCGTGTATGAGAAGCGGCCCGTCATGGGGGACCGGACGGCTGCGCCAGTGCTCGATTTGCTCCTCTACATCGCCCACCTGTACGGCGAGCCTGTGCTCACGTACCAGTATCTGCCGTACGTCGGCTACCTGGTAGGAGGCCTGCATACGGTCCTCACACACAGCACCCCTGCTGACAGACCCATTATCTGTCAAATCAATGTGCAAAAACATATGCTGTGATAAACACCTTTGTACCTTTGAAGATGAGAGAACAGTTTGATTTTCCCCAAAATTCGGCATCAAAAACAAGAACGAGCCTTGCGCTGCTTTGGCCCTCGTCCTCCTCCCAGGTATCCCCGCCCTCAGCGTCCCGCCTGAACACGCGGAAAGAGGCCGGCTTACTGGCTGCAGTGCTGCTCACCCAAAAGATCGTGGTGTTCCTGTCTGACACCACGCTGATGGACATGCTGATGAAGATCAACCAGGATGTGCTTCTGCCGCTGCTCGACCTGCTCACCTCTCCCAAGATGGGGTATGGCCCTCGAAAACCTACCCCTCGACGGTCCCTCACCCCGTCACATTGCACTCTGTTCTCTTGATCCTCTCGACTCAAGCGACATTACTTGATCTCTCTACGCGTGCTCCCGTGTGGTTCGTCTCCCCAGGTTCCCCAGCGGTGTGCAGACGCGCTCAGCCATCTGCCTGAAGACCCTCGGCCTGGTGGCTCTCATCTGCCTGCGTATTGGCCGGGAGATGGTGCAGCAGCACATGGCCGATACCCTCAGCCGTTTCTTCCGTGTCTTCTCCCTCCTGCATGAGCTGCGGACACAGGTAGCACCCGACTTCCTGGAACTGCAGGCTTCCTGTGCCCGGGCACTTCCTGGAGCCAGCTGTCTGCACCCCTAAGCCTCCCGCCTCTGAAAGAACACGTGACCTTTACCCTGGCGCAGGCTGGTGTGGCTGCCCACCGCGAGGCTGGCGAGGGCACTGTGGTAGACCTGCGCTCGCCGGGTGGCTCGGAGGTCACGTACGAGCTGGCAGTGCTGGAAGAGCTGCAGGCTGTGTTCAGCCCGGCCATGGCCTATGCTGCCTACGTCCCGTTCTACTGCCTCATTGGTGAGGTCGCCGGCGTGTCGATCCTGCATTACGCAAATCAGTTTGGGGATCGAGATTAAAGCCACCGCAAATGGTCCAGACTGGAGCGCAATGGGAGATACTGGGGGAATTGCCTTATGCTGTCGGTCATAGCCTGGTTTAACATAACCGGCATGTTAACCCAATTTGTGATGTACCGGATAGAATGGACCCTCTTCTCCCACTGTTGCCATCAAACAGTGGTTACTGCTGTGATGAGGGTGGTGGGTAGGTGAATTATTAGAATTACGTTCTACTCGGTCAGCTGGAGTGTTTTTTTTCTCCAGCTTTTCGATATGGACCGATGGAGTCGATGTTTGCGTAATAGTATTTGTGTTTTTCTGCCGATTTAAGGCTAACTGGAGCCTGTCCTCGCTCTCGCAGGTGACGGCCCAATCCGCAAGCTGGTCCCAAACCACGAACTGGTGTGGAGCTTGGCTCAGCCCTTCCAGGAGCGGGTCAGTCCAGGGAGCCCAGATGCCACCTCAGGGGCAGGGTCCAAGCCAGAGCCGCTGGCCCCATTGCCTTGTTCCTCCTCGCCCTCCCCCTCTTGCTCTGTCGGCTTGTCCCCGGGCCTTGGCGCCCGCTTCGGCCGCAGCCCGTTCCCGGCCCCACCCTCCACCTCCACCCCCGTGAGCAGCAGCGGTGGCGACATCATCCCTGAGTCGGGCACCTTCGGCAGCCACCTGGTGGGCAACCGGATACAGGTGCCACGGGACTCTGAGTCCGTTGGCAGCCCCGGCGTCTCCTCTCTGGACACCTGGGGGCGCCAGAACCCCAGTCACCTCACTTCGGCCGTTGTGAGCTCCGCCTGCACCGGGTCATCCTTCTCATTCTCCTCCTCGGCCTCCTCTCCCGCCTCCTCTTCCTCCTGGGTGCTGGGTCCTGCCCCTGAAGACAGCGCCCTGAAGCAGGATCTGGCACGCAGTGGCCGCGCCCTCCAGGGCAACTGGCTGGCTCACTGGCAATACGAGATCGGCCTCAGCCAGCAGGATCCCCACTTCCATTTCCACCAGATCCGCCTGCAAAGCTTCCTGGGCCACTCAGGCTCCGCCAAGTGCCTGGCGCCGCTTGCGGGTGAGGACTACTTCCTGTCAGGCAGCAAGGATAAGACGGTGCGGCTGTGGCCATTGTACAACCGCGGCGATGGTACGCGGGATACGGAGCCACGGCTCACCTACGCAGAGCATCGCAAGTCCGTGTTCTACGTCGGCCAGTTGGAGGCTCTGCAGGAGGTTGTGAGTTGTGACGGAACCGTGCACCTGTGGGACCAGTTTACAGGTGGGCACTGGGGCGTGGGGGGGCTCTGTGTGTGCTTTTTATAGCTCCTTGGTTGGAAATGCTTTGTCTGTTTGTTACGTACAGCCTGTGTATTTTAAGGCCAGCAGGTGGAGTAGTGGTTAGTGGTTTCAAGGCCCTGCATTCGAATCATGCAATGGCCCAAATCGGACAAGCACACCTCAGTGGTCAAAGGAAACTGTAACTTTAGTTCAGAGCAAATTGGATACAGTTTTGTCTAGGAAAGTATTGTTGTTTTTGTTTGGGTCCTCCAGCCAAGCTTTTTTTGGGACTCAAACTGGCAACCTTCAGGTTTACGAGGGTTCTTAACAACCACGCCACCTGCTGGCCATGTGTTGTACTTTTTCCCCTCCGGCCTGACCTGTCCACAGGCAAGCAAATCCGCTGCTACGAGGTTCTAGATGGGAAGAACCCCATCACGGCGGTCACTGCCATGCCGGCCCCACACTGCAGTGTCGTGTTTGGCAGCGCTGACTCCGTGCTCCGGTTCATCGACCCGCGCAAACCGGGTCTGCAGGTACCATCTGTCCGTCCGAGAAGCTTCACCGAGAAGCACTGCCCTCCGCTTCCACGTGCTGCGCCGAATCTCTGAAGACGTTTTTTTTTTTTTTTCTTTTTCTTTTTGGAAATATCTGATATCACTAATTTTTTCTGAGCTACACTTGTGTGGGCTTCCGAAGTACAACAGCAGCCGATTCCAGTGCAGATAAATAGTTTTTAATGTTTTATTAGAAGCTTTTTTTGTTTCTGTTAGTTTTAGGGAACTTTAATGAAAGGACAGTCGTGAGCTTTTTTATCATTTTTTTTATTTTAATTTCACTTCTTGTAAAAGGCGCACACTGTCCTGAGCACTGCCTCCTCGATGTCGCTCTTCCCCCAGCACGAGTTCCGCCTGGCCTACAGCAGCGTTGGCGCCGGGCTGATCCGCTACCTGGCCGTGAGCCCCGGCGGGCGCGCCGTGGCGGCTGGCTTCTCCTCCGGCTTCATCGTGTTGCTGGATGCCCGGACGGGCCTGGTGCTGCGCGGCTGGCCAGCACACGAGGGGGACATCCTGCAAATGAGGGTGAGGACAGGAGAAGGGCTCGTGCGTTACTCTGTGCCCCCCCTGAGCGCAGTTGTGAACATTCACCCGACACCTGTGACATCAGGGGTCTGTCCAGCGCTGAAATGGGCCTCCACCTCTGCAGAGCAGGCCTGGGGGGGTCCACACTCAGGCTGGATTTTAATATTTTAATACCTGTCATGTGGCCCCGATCCTGCGGCTGCACTTCATAGCTGTCAGCAAACCCTCCCCGCTTTGTGGCTCGTTTAGCTGAGCTCTGCCCAGAACAGGCCGGAATGTGATTTCCTGCAGCCGCTTGCGTAATGTTTCCTGGCGTTTGCTGTGATGGTGGGAGGTGCCGTTATTGTTTCCAGTGCTGTCATGTCCTGGCTTAGAAGTTTTCTAGTTCGGCCTGGTTAACTCCTCCTCTGGTCTCCCTGTGATGTCAGACAGACATACAACACGGTACTTTCTATAGAATAATCAAACTGGCTGATGGCAAACATTCAGCGGCTGGGCTGTGGTGCTCCGGCCTACCCTTTGATAAGTTCTCGCTTATGGGAAGTCTATAATCTGTCAGATGGAGTTTTGCATCATAGGCCCCGTGGACCCTCCCCCCTCCCCGCCGCCCCCCCCCGTCCCACCTGCCCACCCACGGGCG
>JAAGVU020000036.1:19769286-19811119 GCA_011763525.2 Mormyrus iriodes | reverse complement strand
CGTGGCGCCGCCCCCCGCCCCCCACCCAGCCGATCCACCTCTGTCAGCATCTCAGCTGACCACTAGTAGTATGATTCACAGGGATGTCATTATTTTTCCGGAAGCTTCCTCGATTGGGGCTCTGCGATTTTTTATTTTTTTATTTTTATTTTTTTTGTCCATAACTGCTTGTTCTGCCCACGTCCATGCACGTTTAAAATCCGAGAGGTCGAAGTTGAGCCTTTGAGACCGTCTGCCGTCCCCCTGAAACACGCTGGCCGGGTCAAGGATGATGCCTGTGCCACTGAAGGCATGAGGTTATGTAAATATGGACAGCGGTTACTCATTACAGCAGCCTCTGTCAGCTGGCCCTCGCTTGCCTGCCGCTCTGCTCTCCCCAGCTCGGCCGTCCGCTGGTGTAGGAGCAGCCCGCTGTTCATCGTCCGTAATTTCGTGCCCAGTACAGGGTGACCGTGAGCCTGGGACCTCTCCCAGCAAGCGCCAGGCAGTACACACACACACACACGCGCATAGACGCGCACAGACACACACACACACTATGGGGAAATATAGAGATTCCAGTTCTCCTAACCATGTGTGCGTTTCCTAGACTATGCGAGTAAAGGGGAAAAGCTGAAGTTAAGTCACTGCTAACCAGCTTCTGACTCATCCCCACGATTTGAGTGTGTGTTTTGTATGTCATGTGATTGTTTTCCTATACATTGCTCCCCCCAATATGGCCACCCTGGGACAGTTGACCTTAAGCCAGAGTAACAGAATTGCATGAGCTTGAAAGGGTTTAAGGTTACCGGGTATGTCTGGTTTTATGTCTCGCCCCCCCCCCCCAGGCTACAGAAGGAAACCTGGTGCTCAGCTCCTCCACAGATCACACGCTGACAGTGTGGAAGGACCTGGAGCACAAGCCGCTGCACCAGTACAAGTCGCCCTCGGAGCCCATACATGCCTTCGACCTCTATGGGGCCGAGATCGTAACGGGCACGGTGTCCAACAAGATCGGGGTGTACTCCATGGCGGACATCTCTGCGGGGCCCGTGAGCAGCACCAAGCTGAGCTCGGAGAACTTCCGCGGGACCCTCACCAGCTTGGCGGTGCTGCCCACCAAGCGACTCCTGCTCCTGGGGTCTGAAAACGGCGCCATCAGGCTCCTGGCCTAGGCTGATCCGCAGGCTCTTTTTCCAGAATGTTCTGGTTGCTTTCGTTCCAGAGGCGGGCTCCTAGCAGACAGATCTGCCAAGGGGACAAAAGCTGACCGCCCGCTTTCGAAGATGAAACCATATCATGTGGCTGCTTAGACCTCATCTAGAATGGACCAAGTCCCTCAGCCCAGAGTCAGTGACCAAACAAGAATGAGAGTCGTTTTCTACACAAGCGCAGATTGGTGTACAGAATTACTAAATGCCTGATTCCACACTTCCCCTCCACATTTTAACTCTGGATCTCATGACTGCTGACGTGGGCTGGTGACGTCCCCTGTCATGGTCCCCCTTCTTCTTTGAGTATTAATACTTCACAGAATTAGGTCAGTCGGGCTGCTCAGGAAGCTGAAGTCGAGCTGTTTTTCACAGAGTGTTTACACTTTCCTAACAGATGCATAAAGACACCAAAAAACTCAACCCTCACATACACCTCGCCGAATCGACGTGCACCCAAAGCCCACAGTAACTATGCAGTATTCCTTGATATAAATATATTTTAAGATGCGACTATGGATGTGTGTTTCTAAAGATACAGGTCAATCACCCCGGCCATTTTATTAGGTTTTGTAGTGTGACACTAAGCGTATTTTGTTCTCCACTGGAATCTATCGCTGCAATCTTAGATCTCTCTCCTGTGGAGGTGGAGCTATGGCACAAGTGCATTCTGGGCCAGCAGGACAGCCTGCAGCCACCTCCCGACTGGTGGGTGTGTAGCGCCTAGCGGAGGGCTGGTCTGGGCGCAGTGTGGCTCTCGGCGTCCTGTCCTCATCTGCAGCTTTCGGTCATAATGCGAAACACACAGAATCTCTCGACTTTTTCCAGTATTCTGATTTTTCTCCATCTGCAAGGATCCAAGGAGAAGAAGAGCTGCGGATTTTATATTTTGCATCTTGATTAATGATTTTAATGTCATTCTGGAGTAGTTTTTTTTTTTTTCCTAAAATCTTTGGAAGTCTGATTTAAACATCATTGTGCTCGCCAGTTTGTTACAAAGCCATCCGGTTCCATTGAATTGCTTTGAGAAAACATGATTTGTTGTAGTCAAACTCTAGTTCTACCCGACTGTAACTGGTTGGAAACAGTTTTGATTTTTAGTTAACTATGAATTTTCTTTTTCAGCACACTTTTCTCCATCATTCTTGTGTGGTCCATCTTATGGCAACGTGACTGATCTGTTCAATATATTTCTCCACTGAGTCACTGTTTCTTCAGAAAGTGTCCTTCCCCGTAGAAACTGTGGGTCAGCACAGGCTTGTTTGTATGGGTGTGGCCTTACATTAGCTCTCCCTTTCTCATTTATGCTTATTTGCTCATTTGGTTAAAATATCTGCCTGTTATGGGGGTGGGGGGCAGAGTGAGTTGGATGGTGAAGTGAAAGCCTTCAGCACTCCCGTTTGCGTGGCTGCAGTCCGTGGGTTGTGATCCGATATTGGATGACTCTCTGGGTTGTGGTGAGGAAAAGAGCTGTTTTGAGACCGTCTGCTGTAACATCCTTTACACTGGGCCTGTCTGGGCCCCCGCAAAGCTCACATCACCGCTGCGTACTCCAGTCCTGAGGGGGACGGCATCATTTTACACCATGGTACCAGCCAAGGGCTAAGCCGGTTTATTATACTAATCGCTCACTGATTTACTTGATAACTTCACTTACTGAGTTCCCAGCATTAGTCAGTGGTTTCAACTGGACCTGTGGCTTCAGGATTGTGGGATTCTCTCTCTCTCCTCCTGGACGGTCTTCTCGAAGCCCGTGCTGAGCCCCTGGTTATGTGGTTATGGGTCCCTGTGCTGTCTCTCGGATGCCCAAAGGCCAGCCGGCCTCCCGGGTGCTGAGCCCCTGGTTATGTGGTTATGGGTCCCTGTGCTGTCTCTCGGACGCCCAAAGGCCGGCCGGCCTCCCAGGTGCTTTCCAGAATAATTATATCCCCACTTTGTGAAATCATGTCCATAAGGAAAGATTGTTTACATGGGTTTGTCTATAAATTTGTGCCGATCCCTTTGGCTTTTGTACATACTCTCACCATGGACGCCCCGCCAGACCCCGCCGGACCCCGCCAGGATTGGCTGATGCTCCATTTAACAGCGACGCACATGTTTCCTTCATCTTGTTATATATTCCATTGGTGCATTTTAATGAAAAAAATAACCTAATGAAATACCTATTTTATTTATTAACACATTTAATAAAATATTGCTTATGCAAACATTTAAAACCTGTCTTGTCCTCTGTACTGAGCAGTGTATGGCAGGACTGCTCATGGGTGCTCTGCCTGCCGTTTCACACAAAGACCTCCCCCAGCCAGGGAATCAGTTTCAGCCTCCTTATCGTCAGCCCGTTTTCTGTGTGCATGTCTGCCTTGGGCTGTAGTGTTTGAAACGTTCTGACATGCTGCTGGAGGAGGCCGCGTGACGCCCGTCTCGGGCAGAGATCCCCGTCCTGACCCATTCTGGCGCAGGAAAACATACAGAAAACATGTAAAGGCATCTTAGCTACATAAATCAGAAAACACAAAATAAACAGATTGAAGTGGTATTCCAAACCCGCCAGGATACTGTGTGAATCGGAAAGGAAGGCTCGCTCCGCGGCGGCCGTCTGGTGGGCGGTGCTCCCCGCTGGGTGGTTTTCGATACAGTCACTATGTGCTGCTTCCTGGCTGTGTCAAATAAGAGTGACAGTTATTCCTATATTACTTGTGGAAATGTGCATGTAGTCTCCACTGTGAAGCTAACAGGTCTGGTAGTTTAGTCTCGGATTAGTTAAGAACCCCCTCAGAGTTAGCAGGCTGTGTTTTTTTCTGGTTTTGTGAAGGTGTGTCACCAAACCAACGGCCTGCTACGTTCCGCATCGACACCCAAACTCAAGGACATCTGCTGCTGATTCCTATGGAAGAAAAAAAACATATTGGGACAGGAAGTGATGTCACATTTGCTCCTTGATCATCATGAAATGTAACGTTTTTTTGTTTAATGTTTGATCCCTGATTCTGACTCAGTGTTTGCATTTACAAACCAGCAGAGGCTTAGCAAAGAGCAGATCGATGAAGGTTGATGTTTAACTGTGGGTTTGGCAGCCCTGGGGGTAGTGGGTAGGGGGTAGGCTCCTTTGCCATCTGTGAGCTGCTCTTCATTTCAGCCTGGATAGTAGGTCTCCCACCTTAAGTCTCTGAGGTAAGTGTGAATGTCAGTCCGTTCAACTACCATGACATCACTAATTTATAGCTGTCTGTGTGTTTATGAACATTTGAGCTAATAGAGAGAATTTTTAGCTCTTTGCAGCTCAACTGCTGTAAATATTCCTGCAATTTTTAATGAGGTGAATCTGTAGATTTAATATTTTTTAGGATTCCTGTTTATTTTCTCAACTTTTATTTTAATTAATTGTGTAGACAGTTGAGACCCGGCACCTAATTCGAGTGTGGAATGTAAGCCTGCATGTTAATCATGTTTTTACTGGACTGTACGTGACACTTCCTGGCTTACTTTGTGTTCAGGGAGTCATTTGACTTTGACTCCCCTGCTCTTTGCAGAGGTCCTTAGGAAACTGTTTTTTTGGTTTTAAAAGAGCATTTTCACAAGACTTGGGTAACCACCATGATCAAGTTGTAAACATTTATTGATCTCTTTGCTGAAGCATGCTGGACAAACAAAGTGTTTCAGTTGTACTATCAGATTGTGATTCCAGGCCAGTCCAGGCTGAAAGGGAAATGGATTAAGTTATCATGTGTCCTCTACAGTCCTTTTTGTGTGAGTGTAGACACTCTGTTGTTTGTCACGGGAAAGGTTAAGCTGCTCGCAAGAGTGCAGCCGTGGGCGTCCAGTGAAACGCCGAGCCCGTGTTTCCGCTCAGGGCAGCCTTGACAAAGGCTCTCATTGGAGCTTTGAGGGCTCCTGATATCATGCTTTGTGCTTGTGATTTTAAGTCAGTGTTGGGTGACAAGGTGAGAATTATAAGCTGGGCACAGTGTGTGAAGAATGTAGGACACTAACGATATTATCTGGTGTGACCATTTGCACCCTGTTTTTGGTGGAATTGAACTGTATTTAATTGACATGATTTATTTTCAAGCTTAGCCAATTCACATCCTTAGGATAATAATGTTAGACAGACTCCATCTGCGATGCTTACATCTAATGTATCTGCACATGTGTCACTTCTGTCTAAAAATATGAAACATAGAGGTTTTACTGGGGTCTTCCAGTCACTGGGCCAGTTCTTAACCAATGCGCCACCTGCTGTCTTGGAGTGGCAGTGCTTATTGTTTTCCTCCACCTTGGCTGGCATTTGGTGGCAGTCTAACTCACAGAATAGACCTTTGTCTTCCCCTCCTGGAACAATACGCTCAGGCCAGCGGATCTCGTTTCCCGTGTCCCACCTTTCACAGCCTTTAAAAGCCAGTGCAGACAGTGAAGGAGAGTGAGAGAGCAGCACGCCTGAAAGAGGGAGATTATAGAACATATAGTGCCTTGATTTTGAAAGCAGACGGGTAGGCGTGTTTGTATGTGCGTTTTCCATAACTCCACCGGTGTAATTCCACAGCGAGAGCTTTCGCGACGACGCTTGACACTTTGTGTTCGCTGTTCCTAAACAAGATGAGACAGCTGCATATTCAGATCAAATCTATTACAGGTGGCAGGTAGTTTGCTGGCTAAGTGACTGTATTGCATAATTTAGACAGTGATTTAGAAAGTCCTGTTTGACCTGGAGAGTGCTGATAGCAGCTGGCTAAGTGCAGTGCTCCACTGCTTTTAAGGGGCCACGTTTCCTAAGTTCTGCTCAGCTGCAGTGGCTTGATCGTCCCGGTTGCTTTGAGAAGTTCCAATGCTGGTGTGCTCTGTATGGATGCACTTTTTGCCACAGGTTGGACTCTGCAGTGCCATGGACCTGCGGCTTCTGGCTCTCCTGCTGATCAGCTTCCATAACCCTGCTTTGGCTGTAAGACACCTTCTCTTTCATGAATGTAGTACGCCCTGTTTTGGGCTAGAGTAGCCCCCCGTATGCTCCCCTGTGGACTGACTGCCTACTCTTCTCCAGGGTGATGGGAACGGGCCGGACGCCCATGGCGGATCAATGGGGATGCCAGTGACTGTTCTGAATCCCACCGTGTCCTGGGAGGTGCGGCAGCACGCAGACACGCCACCTGCTGTTCAGCCCGCCTTCTCGCGTCTGTCTAACCCCAAGCCTCTCCCCTGTGAGCAGGAGGTGACGGAGATGCCGGCCGTCACCCACCACGGCCAGGAGAATCCCGCTAAGGAGCTCCCTCAGGGCGTCCCCCCCCCCTCAGAGACAGCGAAGGGAGATTCCTCAGAGGAGCTGGGGGGCTGGGAAGCGTCCGTCTCCAGTGCTGAGGTCCAGAAGGAGCTGGGAAACGCAGTGATGAAATTCGGCCTGCAGCTGCTGGAGGAGCTGCCATCCACGCCGGGGCAGCCCAATGTGATGGTCTCACCGCTCAGTGTGTCCATGGCACTTTCCCAGCTGGCCCTGGGTAGGAGGCTGGGCGGCTGTGCATGCTTGTGAAATGGTTCTTTTTTCGGGGTCAAAAGCTGTCACTAAAGAATTTTTTAAAAAGGCGGTATGTGGTAGTAATGAGGAGTGAGGATTTGCAGTAGTGCGGCGAGCAGTTTGGCTGATGGAGCTGATGCCGTGTTGTAGGCGCCGTGGGTGACACAGAGAGCCAGCTCCTGAGAGCCCTGCGTGTCGACGCGCTGCCCTGCTACCACAAGGCCCTGCGAAGCCTCCTGCGTCGAGCACGTGGTGAAGCCCTGCAGGTGGCCTCCCGGCTATACCTGAAACCCGGTGAGTATGGGGGGGGGCTTTCAGCTGAAATGCATTTCCTCATTGGCGATTTTACTGGTCAGGTGAAAATGCTGTTTTAACGTACAATACAGCGTCCTGCCTCTGTTTCCACAACCGCATACGTTATGTAAGCTACCCTTATATAAAAGCACCTATTTACTCTGCATATACACCTGCTCCCAGCCTGTCGTATACATCAGATCATGCCTCAATTACAGAACTGTACCCATACAATGTAAACTGTAGTTATGTTACAAGGCTGTAGTACACGACACCGTTAGTGAATCCTAAAAACACAGCACAGTTAGCGATTGCTACAGCACGGTACACATTTAATGAGTACAGGACCGCCGCCAACCAGTGCTAGACAACAACTGAGTTACGATGCTGGCCAGCAGATGTTTGAAGAGATAGAGTGCTGATACAGACTGTGCTCGATCCACGCTTTGAATTTCTGTATTTTCCATTAAATTCAATTTAATTCAATTTACTTTTATATAAGTTGCCTCGAAGCGCTTTACATGGTATTACATGTTTGCATGGTATTCCATCCCATAAACCTAAAATTAGCTACATCAAAAGCGCAGGGGTAGTTTGCAAACCCTAGAGACTATTTAGAAGGTAAGGTAAAACTGGTACATGCTCGTAAATGCGTGTGCAGACTTGTCTCACGCCAGCCAGCTGACCGAAGTTGGTAACCCTGTTGTTAGTTAATGTGTAATTATAATTTATTGTAAATGTACTAACGGTTTCTCATGTGTAGCTCCGTTTGGCATAGCCTGTAAGAAGCGACCTGTGGGGCTCTCTCACTCCCTGGGAGGAAAGCCTAGAGTCACCCTGACATTTTCTGGCCCAGTGTCCCAATCAATTTCTGTACTTTGAAATTCATCTCTTTTTATAGGCATACTATCAGGTGACCAGCATGTTGTGCAGATTGCAGTCTCAATATCCAACAGTCCATCCATCTATCTTGTCACACACAGGACAAACAGAAAGTGCTATCGACAGCTCAGTTGGGTCTCATAGTGCCATGAAAATGAAATAGTGACACCGCTCCTTCTGCTCCTTCAGGCTTTACGGTGAAGCCGACTTTCCTACAGGGGTCACAGCAGATGTACGATTCGTACCCGGCTGACCTCAGCAGCCTGGAGGAGGTCAATGAGTGGGTGAAGGCTGCAACCCAGGGCCGGGTGACCGACTTCCTGTCCAGCCTCCCTCCCAACGTGGTCCTCATGCTCATCAATGCCGTCCACTTCAAAGGTAAGTCTTCAGCACACACCTGTTCCGGCGTGTCGCTGATGGTTAGTCTCTCTTGCATGTATTGTAGCGGGGGGTTGAACCCAACAGAACCCAACTGAACACCGTGTTCCATAGTATTGCCATCACCTACTGCTAACACCAGCATAGCAATGTAGGCCAAGGAGAATCGTTAGGGAGACGATAACTTCACTTTTCCTTCTTGGCCAAGCTCTGGTGTCACATGGCCCTCTTCAGCTAGCCTCTCCAAGGAGCTACCACGGGCCTCAGCGTCCTTGAAGCCTCGTCCTCCGTAGGGTCCCTTATTCAGCCCCTCGATCTCCCTACACAGGTGAGTGGGAGGCACGCTTCGATCCACGGTTCACCTCCAGGGACATCTTCCACGTTGATGACAAGCACGAGGTCAAGGTGGACATGATGCATGGACCCAAATATCCCTTGAGCCTTCTTGTCCACCATGAGCTGGATGCTCAGGTATAACCTTTTAGTATTTTCGGAGAAATGTACCACATTCTACCAGACTTAAAAGAAATAATAATTAACTTGAGCTAGTGTCCTACCGCCCCCAGGTCTGTTTCCTCTGTAATCCATCCAGCAGCCATCTATTTCCTGATTGCATCCCTGTTTGGCCAATCTGTGATCTCCCTGCACAGGTAGCCCACTTCCCCTTTAAGGACCATAAGAGTCTCCTGGTCGTGATGCCCACTTCGGGGAAGGTGAATGTGTCAGCTATTGCAGCTAATTTGAACATCTCCGAACTCTACGCCAGCCTCCCCGAGCCGAGGAGTATGGAGGTGAAGCTGCCGAAGTTCAGGATTGAGTACTCCCAGGAGCTGGAGCAGGCGCTGACCAGCATGGGTACGCGGAGACGCACACACAGCCAGCCGTCATTCAGAACCGCCTGAAGACTGGCTCTAAATTTCTTCCATGCATTGTCCTTCCGTGTCTCAGGGCTGGGGAAGCTCTTCTCGGGACCCAACCTATCCCGCATCGCTGAGGGCCCCCTGCTGGTCAGCAGCGTGCAGCACAAGACCAGCATGGAGCTGACGGAGGAAGGTGCGGAGGCGGCGGCCGCTACTGCCGTGTCTGTCATGCGCTGGAGCCCCTTCTTCGGCGTGAACCAGCCCTTCTTCTTTGCCCTTGTGGATGACCTGACGCAGGCCCCGGTATTCCTGGGCATCGTCAACAACCCCAACCCAGATGCTCCCCTTGAACTGAGAAGGCTGACAGGGAGACGCTTTGTCCCAGACAAGGGCGACAAGGATGACGACAAGCTGGGAGAGAAGATGGCGGAGAAGCACGGCAAGGACGGGGCCGACAAAGTGGATCCTCGCGCTAGCAAGGGCCAGCCCAAATAAGTGAGGTGTTACACGGACTGTGAGAGAGAGAGGCTTCAACCAGGCGAGAGCCGCCCTGCCTCCCATGGGGAGAGATGGTGTGTATGCATTTTACACAGAAACATGTAGATATTCATACTCCACCGCTATGATTGCTCTCAGACACTGAAACCAGCGGTTTTTCTTGGGATGTCCCACAGAGTCTAACAATTATAGTGAAATTACCAAGTGCACTTTTAGCTCAGTAAGTTTCAGCATCCATTTTATGTAAAGGTGATGCGCTTTTCCCCCACAAGAGGGCACAAATACACAGCTCAGAAATGCACACAGCGCCATCAAACCATCTTACCCGCTTTTTACCCAGGCCAAAATATCCATTTGAGAAATAATAATAAAAAATGTCTTTGTTTTGGTGATTTAATAAAAACACGAACATCCTGAGTTATCTGCTGTCTTCTGAATGTTTGCCGCTCTTGGTACATTAATGTGAAGGAAGTGCCGAAGGAATGCAGCCGTTTTAAGGGGCGTTCAACAAGGTGCTGCTGCACCCTCTGTATCTTTAATTTGGCGATATTTTAAATGGTGTGCTGACACTGAATTGACACTCGGTGACATAATGTCAAATAAATTGCTATCATACGCACCATTCTTCCGGTACACACCCCCACCACCCCCCAGCCTCTATTACTCACAAGCCCAAAATGTTACCAATACAACACACATTCTACCACTTACACATATTTCCTATGACAACTTTCTTTATTATCCAAGCAGTGATTCAAATTAAAACTGCAATTACTAATGTTATATGGTAATACTTGCTGTTTAATTTCCATAGAAGCGTAACTGCCGCCGACATTGTTACTGCGTCAGAGTGATAGACAATATTAATTCAAATCTTTCCACTCATTCATTTACAACTGATTTGAGTTTAATTGAGCCTGTTTCTTCTGTTTTTAAAAGCCACGCTCTCTTAATAGACTGCTGTTTCTTATCCTATTAAACATTAATTTTCTTTTGCAACCTGTGTAAATCAATTATATGTGTGTTTATTTTTTGTTATTTTAGTTGTATTTTAGGCGGATACAGTAAATGAAGATTTTTCTCTCTATATCAGTTCCCATAACTTAAGTAGAGCGATGAATTGGCTTTGAATGGCAAGGATCGTGCAAAACATTCCAGCAGCCTTCCACCTACTACGGGGAAATTTGGGTAAAAGCGGAAGATAATTGTGAAAATTACCTGGTTAAGCGATTCTCGCTCCCACTGATGAGCCTCTCCAAATATCCCCCACACTACAATAACCTATTTGAATATATTATGATGATATTTTACTATTTCCCTGTAGAAACTCTAAACGAGCAGTCGATTGTTTCTCAAATCAGACCTTAATAGAATTTTCTTTAGCTGGCTACGATCCGACAATGCAATACTCTCAGCACTCATTGTTTTATTGGGATAATTTTACATCTCCGGATTAATTTGTTCCAACTACATTTGTGTTTTAGGGAATTAAGAAATGATTGGGGCCAAAGGGGTAAGTCCCAAGGCGCACGTAATTATGTATGTATGAATGCCTTTGGCTTTCTGTTCATTAAAAGCAGACATGCTAGATTCCGGAACTGATTGAAAATGAATTCAAATGCATTTGGGATACTTCAAAAACCTCAACGGGTTTGCGAATTTTGCACAAGATTGATCCACAATCTAATGATCAGGTAGACTGGTTATGTTACAATGCTTCAGTGAGTAGCACGATAACCTCAGATGTGGATCGGCCCGTAAATCACCCCCAGTACGGGCGTGCGTGCCCTCCCATGGAGCGGCATCCGGTCCAGGGTGCTCCCTGTGGTAGGCTCCAGGCACACTGGGACCAGGCAGTGATGCAGAAAATCCATGGATGGAGTGTTATGTACAGTCAGCAGCACTAGCATAGCATTAAGAACAAGAACACAGAGGCGATCCTATCTGTATTTCAGTTAGAATGACCAAGGAAAGCGGTGGCGGTGGACAAATGCACAGCCAGCATTTAACAGGTAAACTCGGTAAGGCGGGGGTTGTTTCCGCGCACCAACCACAAGTCATTGTGTACCGGGGTCCACGAACCTACTGCATGTAATGCTGTTTACAGCCCAGCTCAGGAATTAGTAAAAGATTTTCCTCAGCTAACATATGGACCTGTAGTTTGTAAAATCTGCTTTCAAAAATGGGAAAAAAAGAAAATTCGGATATGCATTTTTGGATGCAGAAATGTGCCATTTGATCAAGTGAGCCAGTGAGAAGTCCCTCCTTCCTCCACAGCCCTGCCTCTCTGTCTCACACTGGGCGACAGTCGCTGCTTAATGAATAAAAAATGGCCTGCAGAAACGAAACAGAGAAGGTTGAACAAGTTGCTGTCATCTCTAGCAGAAACCCTGCTGTAATGAGGCAGAGCACTGCTGTAATTTAATTTCAGATGCAAATTTGTTAACTGATATTAGTCAAGCGCTGGCTTTTCCTGTTCTGTTTCCAGGTGCCATTATATCTATCTGGGTGAATGACACAGTTTAGCCATTGTACTGGATATTCTTTTCCTTTGATCATACACTCTGACATACAAAAGTCTGGTATTGACTGCCATGATCAAACGCAGAGAGCCGACTAGAAACGTTTCGATTCGGTACCAGGTGTCGGTACTCCTCTTGTTATTCAGCACCAGATGCCGGTACTTCCTAAAAGCACAGTTGCTAACAACGTTAGCAACTTATTGTTGGATCCATGCAATTCTTATGTAATTGCTAACGGGAGCTTATGGGAACATTATTTCCCAGAGCACAGATGAATATCTACTTGGCATAAAGCCTTCCAATCTAATGGGTTTTTGAGCGGTTAATTAAATATTAATGTGAGTTTGATACATAATTACGCCTTGTGTCTCCAACGTAAGGAAAACGACGCCTTGGCTTCTGTTAATTTGGAAGCCCTGAATTAATAATTTGTGTTAACACACTCCGCAGGCAATTAATTGTTCTCGGGTCAGCGTTATGATAATGAATCGATTTCAATACAAATTCGGCTTACCTAAACCGCGTACTAATCGGTAATAAAGGGAGGGTCGCGAAAGAACAACGATCCGCTCGCCGGCCATGAGCCCCGCCAGGGGGCGCTCACATCGGAGCGAGCAGAAAGAACTGCAGACCGAGGGGCGCAAATGAATTCACTCTGGACAATTCAGGAAAGGACAATCCGCCTTATCACACTCTCATATTACAGGAGCGTCCAACCCACTTAACATGGGGGCCACAAACTCCACACACAGGCCGGACCCCGAAAGCCCCGGAGGCCACGGTGAATCCCAAAAACCCCCACCATGCTCCCAATTGTTTTATATACATACTAATATTTTAATGTAATTTTATAGAGAAAAATGTAGGACAAAAATCTTTAGAACGGTCTGCAGGTTGGGTTTGAAAGATACACATTTTTGTTACTGTGCTTGTTTCCTACATTTTTTCTGCACAAGCGCACACAGATACAATGGACAATAAGTAACCAGGAACTTAATAAGATTGAAAGACCGTATTCCAAGCATTTAAAGAAACCTCCGCAAGGTGCGTCACTCGCATTTTCTCAGAACATACCACGTGACATTCAAACGCTTCGTTTATGTTTCGCTTTTTTGTTTATCATCATCGCGCCTCCATAAACGCTAAATGAGTATTGATAAACTAATCCTCATATGGATAGGCTAACGGACTTTGCGGAGGCATACCGTAGCCAATCCTCTTATCGTCTCAATCTGCTCCGACGTGGTGAAACGCGACCAATGGGGGGGGCGACGTCCTGACGTCAGATCCGCGCGGGTTGTTCTCGCGCGCGGAGAAGGAATTTGGCGCCACTAACGGGACGGCGAGTGGAGAGACGCGTCAGCGACATTAAGACGCAAAACAGAAAAATAAGCCGGTTGTAGCTGATCGTTTTTCAATTTAGACATGGCTGTCAAGCTGTCCGAAGGAGCCATTGAGGTACCGTGATACCAGCTTCACCCCAATGTCAATATTTCATGAGTAATGTTCGTTTTTCAGGAGAGCGCGCGACTGACAGGACTTGGCAAAGCGGCCCGTCGAGCTCAGTCCAGATTTAGTTCGTTGTCATGTTCTCTGTTATATCACAGACCTTATTTTATAAACAGTGATTCGATAGGTTTGTTTTTTGTGTATATTCTTTCTGGCTCTACCGCAATGTTGGTGTTAGCTACTTAGCCGATAGCTAATTATGCAAATAGTTTCTGTCCTTTTTTTCTAATCATTTCGATTAATGGTGGCTGATTCTGCGATGTTCGCAAAACTGGAAAGCGGTGTGTAGTTTATAGATGGACCAGGCAGGTTTTCAGTTCTTCAGTGTTGTGGTGTTCTTCGCAGGCTCTGGCGAAGGGCACCGCGGTGAGCAGCCCGGTCCTGCAAGTCGTGGTGAGTCCGGAGCGCGTTTTTACACTGAAATTTAAAATGCCTGTCAGATGCATATTAAACTCCTAATCGAAGCTGTGAAGCTTTCAGTTGCACATTTGGAAATATACGTACTTGTAAACCATACCTTAATGTGATTGCACGCATGTAAGTCTTGGACTCTCTCTTGCGTTCAGAACATCCGTAAAATGGAAGGAGGCAGCGGGCCGCCCCGGATCCGCCTGATGCTGAGCGATGGGCTCCATACCTTGTCCTGTGAGTGCGAATACACGGGCCTTTTTGCCAGCTGAGGACCCCCGGCTGTTTGTGTACACTGCTCTGAGAGTAGGCATGTGCGATGATTTTCTGATTTACCGAATAACCGGATTTGTCTTAGTAACAAACGGCGATGTTGTTTCATTGCCTCTCCTTTTGGTTTGAGTACATTTGAAGCAGCACGTGTCCCTTTCAGAGAAGTGACTTGCGATACCTTTGTTGGTTTGTGCTGTCTGTTGTTTTTAAATTAAGTCCTGTAAAATTGGTGGTACCTTTTGAAATTTGGGGCTTTTTGCTTTTAATAACTCGATGGTGTTTGGGGGCTCAGTTGTGGACTCTTGTGTGAGATGCCTGTGTTCCCCACAGCCTTCATGCTGTCCACCCAGCTGAACACCTTGGTTGAACAGGGCCTGGTGGCACCAAACTGTGTGTGTGTGTTGAAGAAGAGTGTGACCAACGTCCTGAAAGATGGCAGGTGTGCGATTCTGACCTGGGCTCCCAGTGGCTGAGTGTTCTGTCGTGTGCCTTCATCAGCATTAATACTTAAATTAAGCATGAAGAATCCTTCACTGTGAGGTGTGGCAGCTGATCTCATCTGAGTTTTGTGTTTGTCTTGGGTGTGTGTCATAGGCGTGTGGTTATCATCCTGGACCTGGAGGTGGTGCGGTCGGCTGAGGAAGTGACTGGAAAGATTGGTGAACCTGTTCCTTATGTGGAAGGTGGGTCCTTTGCTACAGAGTGACAAGCTGTACAACCAAGTGGCCAGGTGTTTGTGACTTTTGGGGGCAAAATGATTTTTAAATGAGGCTCTCTCTCACAGATGCCAGTTACAGCTTCTGAGTGTCTGAATGACATTTGTCTTAAAATGCTAAATATTTCCTGCTTCTCCATGAAATTTCAGTTGGCTTATGAAGGACCATTGGTGGAAGCTAACCTCTTCTGATAGGTCAGAATGTACACTTTTCATGCACAGAGCAGATGGAGCAAATGAAATCTTTATTTAGGGGGGAACCCAAAGAGATTTGGACTCCTCACTGAATCGGAAGGCTAAATAGCATGTAGAACTTTTGCTGCACTAAAGGGAGTTGATTGAGGTCTTCTGTATATCTTGCCGGTAGTTATGGGCTTAGCTGAGGCCTGATTAGTTTGCTAAAGGCATTCGATCCACATAGGTGCCGTTCATCTCCCAGGCTTCCAGGATTGCTGCCATTAGTGGTTTTTACGCCCCTTCAACTTCTGTACCGCAGGTCAGGTGAAGGCGCCCGCAGCATCCGGCCCGAATCCTCCGCCCCCCCGTGCCCTGCAGCCCCAGAACGGATATGAGGGTGAGTGTCATCGAGAGCATTCAGCCTCAGCTTTGGTGCCAGTACTGACATGGAGGATGTCTGGTTTTATTTAAAAAAAAAATTAAAACTGGGTTTCTGTTTACATGAATTCAGCTGCTGGCACAATTCTTTGGATCTGGGTTTCATTGTACTCCATGTCACCAGCAGGTGGCAACACACACATACACACGTTCATGCACATTTCCTGTATATCTTGATACTGTTGTACAATTCCTCCGGCCGTCAAGTATCTGTGGGGCTTAATCTTTTCCCTGTGAGCTGCAGTCTCAGATGTGCTCTGGATTCTTTTTGTCAGCACAGTTGTCGTCTTGTTTCTTCATACAGTCATGGGATCCTCAGGGCTTAATTAGCAGAAATGCAGCTGTGTGAATTGGGGGGGCTTAAGTGGGCACTTTGAACTGTAATCTGCGGTGCATGAGGCAGAAAGATGCAGTCCCTGTCTGAGTGGGAAGGGGGCGAGATGGGCAGTCAGGCCCCTGATCTCTCCTCTGTCTTTTGTGCATCTCTTCCCCCCCCTTTTTTTAACTTGCATATTGGGGCTGCATTTTTCTTTAAATTATTGTAATAAAAGTACCTTTTTGATTTCTAAAATGCTTCAGTTCTTTATAACAAATGGTTCCCTATATCTCTATGTAAATATGGGAGTAGCTCAAATAATCGCAAACAAAAAGGTGCTTTTACACTGTGCAAAGTTTTGATAGCATACCACAGCAGCATTAGTGCTATGCAGCAGCCCCTGAAGAGGAAACGCACAGGAGCTGTTCTGGGTGACGGGCTGCTGGAGCGGGCAAAACCACCCCAAGTGCTGTCTGTTCATGTACATTAAATCAGCATTAGAATAGAGAGCTTTTTAATATATTTTGTCATTGTAGCTGCTAAATAGCCTACTTTCATTATTAAAGCATTAAAGTTGTCTGCCTGCTACCTTAGAATTTCCATGTAATCGGTGTTTGAGAAAACATTTGGGCTAGAATCCGGGCTTATTCTACATTGACGGTGTCAGTGTGTGTGTTCGGGCTTGTTGGGCTAGTTGGGATCGGTGTTATTACGCAAACTGAAAGGGAAACGGACACTGAATATAAAAAATAATGCTAACTCGTGAACTGAAATAAAAATAAACTACATTTACCAAAAAAAAAGTCGGACTTTAAACTTCAAAATGTACCGCCACACTGCCTGTTTTTTTTTTTTTTTACCTTGTTTATCCACAGTATCACTCTTTTAAAAGATGCTATGGCTGCTGAGCTGTACGTTTCTTCACCGCCACTTCAGTGCTTGTTGCTTCCATGGTACACCAAACCAGTCACACGCGGCGCTCCGCTAACCCAATTTATTAAGCATAAAGATACTCCAAATTTAGGCAGATCACTGTAACTTCTGGGCATCTCAATACGCCTCTCATTAATATTTTGGGCATACTACTAATCTGCTTATCGAATTGTGAGAGTATGTAAACATCCATATGGTACCGAAAAGCCAGCGACTGTTGTCTGTAATCCGGCAGTGACACACAGTTTGTTCTTGTCAAAATGAACTGAAATGAAAAGGTCAGTTTTATTTTCTGGAGGAAAATTGTTTAGGTTAATCGATCAATCGGTAAAATAATCGCTAGATTAATTGATAGGGCTGCCACTAATGACTTTTTCTATCATGTACCCATCATGTGATGGTAGGTCTGGCAGCATGCATGTATTTGATGTGGCCTTTTTTCTGAAGGGGAAAGTCCCTCTCTGCTGATAGGTTCCGAAGCTGGTTGCTTGTCTGTCTGTGATTGACACTGCTCAGCTGTTTACAGTATTGACCCCTGGAAGCCTTAATGGGTCTGCTGGATACATGACGCCTTGCTGTGTGCCCGCTTTAAATATTCTCCCCTATTTCTAAGCTTCCATGAACAGAGGATCCAACTCTGTAAAGCCCTTCGGAAAGAGAGCCCCGTCTGCCCTCCCCTCCACCCCTGGCGGCTCTTCCAAAGTGGTTCCCATCGCCAGCCTCAACCCCTACCAGTCCAAGTGAGTGTCCCTTTGCAGCTGGTAAAGGTGCAGCTACGCTAGTCCCATATCCATGCAGGTTGCCCATTCCTTGATGCACACAGTGCTAGTGATTATTATTTATTTTGTGTGTGTGTGTGTGTGTGGTGTGGGGGGAGATACATGTCACGTGTTTATAGTGACGTTTCCTCATTGAGAAGGATTCCGTCGTACTTGACATTTGTCATCATTGTAGAAACATTCTTGCAGATATTGACTTTTTAAATGTCTGTGTGCCTTAAAGCATTTCCCAGCACAGTGTAACTCTAAGCTGAACCTTTTCTGGGGTACATTGATTTAAATTTTAGTTTCCCATATAGATTGCCTTAACGAGAAGGGACAGGCACGGCCTGGCGGTCATGATCCTTATCTGTTTCGTTCTCCTTCCTGCCCAGGTGGACCATCCGTGCTCGTGTCACCAACAAGAGTGGCATCCGCACTTGGAGCAACTCGCGCGGTGATGGCAAGCTTTTCTCCATGGAGATTGTGGATGAGAGTGTGCGTCTTCACAGTCATCTGCGTTTAATGGCCTTTATTCCTTTGTCTCATTTAGCTGACGGACTCTCTTCCCTCCTGCCCTCTCTTGGTATTTCAGGGAGAAATCAGAGTGACTGGTTTTAACCAGGAAGTGGACAAATTTTACAGCCTCATTGAGTCTGGCAAGGTGAGGTGTCATTATTCTGCTGCAACTCCTGCCTATTTAATGTTCATTAGTTCCTCATATTAACAAAACTGTTGCCGGTAATAGGCCTTCTTCCTTCCCATGAACCTTGAGACTGTATGAAGCAGGATTTGGGCTGATGCGTCTCGCACCTTCAGGTGTACTACATCTCCAAGGGGACCCTGAAGATCGCCAACAAGCAGTACACGTCCCTGAAGAACGACTACGAGATGACGCTCAATGGCGAATCCACTATCATCCCATGTGATGACGCGCAGGATGTTCCCATGGTGCAGTGCAACTTTGTGTCCATCGCTGACCTTCAGGCACGTGACAAGGATGCCATCGTGGGTAAGATGTGTGCTTCTTGTCTGGTGTCAGCTGTGATTGGCCTGTTAAGCCTGGGGATTAATGCTCCGGTTGCCAGGGAGGCCTGTTAATTACTATAAATATTGATAAACGTCTTGTGACTGATACTGATGACCGTATTAAGAGCCCGTGGCATGGATTAGCTTGTGTTTTTCCTTGCTGCTGAGGATAGGAAGGCCTGCACAAACGACTTCTAAGCTTGTGTATGTGGCATCTCTAGGCTCACTCTGGAAAACCACATCGATGCTCTTTCAGCCGTCATCCTTCCCGTCCCTGCAGCCCATCTTCCTGTGGTCTTACTGACAAGCTACTCTCTCACTAATGCCAATGGGGCCCTTGCTTGTTTTGATGTTAAACAACTCGGCCTCTGTGGTTCATAACAAAATGCCCTTGCAAGAAAGGTAGTACCCTTTTAATTTTCAGTGGACACTTGAGGAATGTCAGGGGGAAAATCTAAATCGTATTTGAGCTTTTTTGATCTGGGCCTCAATCCTTAAACTTGTTTCTCTTGGGATGTCTACAATTAATGTCAGTTATTTTGTGACCTCACGAACTGGCCCCGGAACCTTCTCTTAGCCACTGCTGACATGTGACTTGCCCCTTTGACATGCGGTGTCCATGTTTTGTCATGTCGCTTGTTGCAGGTTTGATGCGGGTTGTCTGGGACAGGTCTCCTGCATAGTGCAGTGATCACATGACCGGACTGCAGATTTTAATCATGTTTTGTGCCTAGAGTCGCGACTTCGATTCAGAGTCTCTGTTCAGTATTTAGTGCTAAAGATGGACTTACAAGTTTTCCCTAGAAGGGACCTTGCAACAGTTTTCTTTCTGAATGAGTGGAGATGGACATTCTAGCAGAATTTCCAGTCCCTCTCACTTTTGACTGGACCTTAAGAATCCCCACACTGCCTTGGCCTCAATGCACCATCCTGCTCCAGCAGGGACCTGCTGCTGCTTCTATTATGTAAAAAAGACTAAATGAATCATGCCATTGGAAAGGATTATAGCGAGTGGAGTAGTCAGGTGATCTTTGGGAAGTGGGATCTTCTCACATAGGTTATGGAAGTCTAATGACGGCGCGGGCATGGCGGCGGTGCTGATGCTGCGGCGGCCTGTGTGGTTTTCCACAGCTACATCTCCGCTGCCTTGCAGACTCGGGTCAGCTCATTATCCCACAATGGGGAGAGCGGCGTTCCCACACAAGTTAACCCAGCCCCGCAGCATCGCGGCTATGTACTGCTTGCTGACTTTGGTGTTCTGCGTCCATAGAGCACTTTGGGTAGCATCTTGGGGTTTGGTTGTCTTTGAGCTCTTCTGAGGGCTGAGTTGAGTTTCTGTTGCCAGCCGTTCGCTGAGTTTTTTGGGTGCAGCTGGCAGGTGTAGCTGACCTTGTGTCCCGTGCTCACGCAGACGTGATTGGCGTGTGCCGCAGCGTGGATGAGGTGACCCGTATCACCACCAAGTCGAGCCGTGAGGTGTCCAAGCGCACGCTGAACCTGATGGACGTATCTGGGAAGGTGGTCACGGTTACTCTCTGGGGTGAGGAGGTAAGAGTGCTTGGGTTCGCACACTGGGGGTGGCTAGAATGGATGTGATGTGGCATAGACAGGAAGTGACCGGTGGGACTAGTTACACCTCACGTCACGTGAGAAGGAAGCAGATTGGCTTGGATTCTGCTGTGGGTAGGAGGAGAAATGATTATGATTAAGCAGAGGAAGCTGGATTCCCAGACGCCACAGCAGCGATCAGTTATTGAGAGAGACCGATGGACATGCATATCTGCGATGGGGGAGATGGGCTGTCTCCTGTCTCAAACTGTGCAAGCTTACCTCGGGTTTGTTTCTGAATGCTGACTGCAGACATCCAGCTAACCAGGGTGCTGGCTGGAGATCAGTATAGTCTGTGGATGCATCACTCTTAATTGAAAGGGTGTCTTGAATCTGCGCAGCCTGCGGTCCCTGCGAGGAATGCCAAAGCCAGCATCAGGCCTGTTTAATGGAAGCCGCAGGTGTGCTTAGATTGCTCGGCATAAATGCCTCTCTGTTACCTGCTGGGGGCGTCAGTCCCCTTCCTCTGATGCCCTGCTTAAAGTCTTAGTCAGTATGGGCATCTACAAGCCTTGAAGGGAACACAGTTCGTAACCAGCAGACCCCTCAGTGCGGTATAGGGAGCGCATACATCTGCTGTCTTGTGGTGTTTTCTAGTATTTGTACTTGTCCACATTTTGATTTTGATTTTTTTTTTTTTTTTTTTTTTTTTTTTTTACCACCCCTCCTGTCTCTGTGGGCCTCCTCCCTCATGTCCAGGCAGAGAAGTTTGACGGCACCGGGCAGCCTGTTTTGGCCATTAAGGGGGCACGGCTGTCTGACTTTGGGGGGTGCTCTCTCTCTGCGCTGTTCAGCAGCACGGTCATGGTCAACCCTGATATCCCAGAAGCCTACAAGCTCAGGGGATGGTGAGTACCCTCCCCCCCTTTCTCTCACATCCTCCCTCCCTCTCTCTCCCTCTTGGTACCTTTTATTACAGAATTAGAAGTAATATTACCAAAATCCCTTTCTGTCCCATCAAAAATTTACTGTATTTCTGTTTTCCAAAAAAAAAAAACAATTATTGCTTTCTTGCTGAGGCAGCAATTTCCTTTGGTGACTTGCGGTTCTACCTGCTTAACTGAGTCTCTCTGCTGTGATTTAGGCATCTCCCTTTGAGTAAATCAGTGCTCTACCTGCTGCCCTGAAGACAGCCTCTGTCAGCTTTGGGGGGGGGGTTGTGAATTTAAAATGGCCCAGCACCTCGCAGAGCCCTTTCAGAGGTCTGCTGTGAGCTGCTCCTGCCGGCCCTTTTTCGGTGCCTTTCCCAGGCTGGTCGAGGTGAGAGGGCCAGTCTGCCGCAGCACTATGGAGAATGTGTCCATGTGTGGGTCTGGCCTTGTCAGGGCTTATGTTGGCAGAAGGGTGGATAGGGATGACGGTATGGATGGATTTGCAGCAGAGCAGTATGGCGTGGAGTTGGGGCTCAGTCAGTCCCCTGCCATGGCCGCTATGCCACGTTATTTTGGTACTTGCAGCTTCCCTCCGTTGAGCCCCGGAGTGTCCGCGTGCCGTGGCGACTGGCGCGTAGCCGCAGGAACTACTTATTCCCATGAAGAGCCCAGCGAGCGACTGGAAGGCACTGATGACTCATGCTTCTCACTCGCTCTGTCTCAGCACGTTACTCATTACCCAAGTGCTGTCATTCACAGTATTTATTAACAGTCTAAAAATAAACCCAGAGCTCCCCTCATCGTTAGATGAGGGATTTAGTCAGATTCAGGTATTTATTTTTCGCTCACCTAAGCCATCCGCCGCCCTTTGAGTTTGATCCGTACCGTGGGGCGTCCCTTGTCCCAGGGTCTAGGGGGCGGTGCTCAGTGTTGGACCCTTCTGGGTGCTGGTTTGTGTCTCATGCCCTGTTTTACCTGCTGCGTTGCCGCTTTCCAGCTGTGACAGTTCAGGATCAGTGTAAAAATGCAGATTGTAGTGTTAGTGGAAGACCTGTGATATTTGTGCCCCCGCAAAACTTAAGCTAGACAGAGTTAAGCCTGCTTGATGGTGACAGGTAATAAACAAGTTTATTCTGCTTCTGCCAGGGGTCCTCTGGTTCTGTTTTTCTCCTCGCCCCAAACCGTAACGTGGCGGGCGTGAGGCTGCTGGGGAAGTGGGCGGTTTTGCCATAAACCCACAAGCCAGATGGATTTCAGAGCCAGCCCCCATTACACTTTGCTCCTATTTTGGGCTCCTGCTCTGATAGCAGAGCAGTCCCATAAGTATGCTGAGAATATAGGAAATGTGATTTAGCGCCCAGGGAAGGCTGTGGGATCCACGCGCGCGGCTCGATGAAGGCGATTCGCTTTAAAGGTGCCGGCGATCGCATGAATCGCTCCTCATGGCGAGCCCCCGCCCGCCACCTCCTAAAAATAGCCCAGAGGGGTGTATCTCTCCTAGATGAATGATTTTGCTGCCGTGCACTGCCGCCTGATTGATGTCTACCTGTAAAGATGTTATTCCAGCAGCAGGGGGAAACGTTGGCGTGTTAGCTCGCTGATACCGACGTGCTCGTCATGCTGCATTTAAATCTCCACCTGGCGCTTCGCATGTAGTTTTGTTGCAAGCTGGTTCCCAAGGGGCCCCTTGAAATCTCAAGATGTGAAGCCCTTCTTTGTGTGTTCGCTTTTCACACATGGGAACAAATCTCCCCCCCCCCCCCCCCCGCTACCACTGTGTTGCTGCCCCTCTGTTCAGCTCCAGTGCTGTGGGTTTCGCTGGGGAGGAAGTCCAGTTGGTAGGAGGGATGAACTTTGGGAGCTGGTCCTCTGCATAGCACTCTGGGACCTAGTGGAGCTGAGCTTTCCTGGGATATGGACAGTAGTTTTGAATAAAGGTCCCATGTGCCCCCTGATTCAACACCTCTGGGGGTTATTACAGCAGGTGCCCCATATCTCTGACTCTGCTCCCAGCACCGAGGATACGGTTAAATTCTAGGTCCTGTGTTCCGCACGTGCTACCCGGCGATTTTCTCATGCTCCTCGGAGAGTTCTGCTGAGTTACAGCTGAAGGTGTGTGTTTTCATCCAGGCCGCTTTCGTCCCAAGCTGCTCTCGTAGGCCTCAGTTGACCCTGCTCCCATTTTAATGAGCTGTGTCTTTATTGGACCATTTACGGCTTGGAGTGTCTGCTCTTTGTGGATTAGAGCCTGGACCCTCTTGTGTATGCGTTTTCTTCACCACTGTGCTGTCTGTGACCCGAGATAAAGGTTGGAGAACGCTCTGCTGGGGTTGGCTTATGTAGGCCTGCTTAGCATGAGAATAAACTGTCTGAGGAGGGGCCGCGGATGACGCACCTCTGTGAGGTCGGGAGGAGACGACCAGAGGTCACTTTCCTTTATCACGGTGGCGTCTGATGCATGTTTTTCCTACTGCTGTCCGTCAGGAATCAGTCTCTGGAAGGATGGCACGCAAAGACTTGTTTCGAATTGAAAGGGCTCTTTATGGGTCCTTTTAATCTCTGCCTGGTTAATTGTCAGGCAGTGAAGCTTCCTCCTGAACATGAAGTCTGCTTTGCGTGTGACTTTAAGAGTAGCTGCTCCGTATTTCTGCTTACATTTACCGAATTAAATGTCACCAGGTGCCTTTTTTTTCCTGCACTCTGACACTGTTGTGAATTCTACAGTGTTGTAGCTGTTAATTTATGTGACCAGTGAATTTTGCTGCATTTATGAAGATACCCTGGAGCTGCCTAAACTTTCTGCTCTGAATTGGCCTTTTTACAGATGCACGCTGTGAATATCATAGCATTGCTTCCTTTAGCCTCCTAAAATATTCACTGAATTAGCAACTAGCAACTCTTAGCTTTCTAAACTTTATTCCATAGCTTCCACTGAGGACTTTACTTTTCAGTTTGCAGTGCTCACACTCCTGCTGACTGGATGGTATCTGGATCCATCAGTAGAACCTTGTCGTCTTCATTCAGTCGGCCGCCCCCTCCTGCTTATGGCCCTCCCTCCAGCTGTCGTGCGCTCAGTCATGCGTCCCCACTGGCTCCCTGTCCTGCCCATCTCTCTCCCCCATGAGTCTCTGACAGGTTTTACGCTTAAGGCAGGAGGTTTCATGGTGAGGCCTGGCTGATTACAACAGGCATGGCTGACTGCTGTTCCTTTAGGGTACTTAATCTGTGTATTTTCGGTTAATGTTTACAGTTCGAAGCTGCATTTGAAATAAACACCGTTCCTTAAGAAACTGAAGAATTACCTCGTGGACGGTGTATTCAAGCTAATTTTGTTATGCAAGCAAAACTGATCCTTTTAGGGTGTGCAGTCTTTCTCCTGTAGCTTTCAGGAAAGGGCACAAGAAAACATCTCTCTGGTGCCCTGCCTAATGCCTGGAAGTAATAAGTCTGGCCTCTGAGCACATGGAACATGAAATGGGCCAATTATACGTGACCGGCAGGGGCTTGGATTATGGCTGCTGGGCAAGGATGAGACTGAGAATACTGCTGGTGCCAGGGAAGGCTGATGTGGCATTAAGTGGTAACATGAGTTCTTCATACCTCCTGGTGGCGCCTGGGTGATGCTGTGCAGCTGTTTAACCTAGTAATGTGGCTGTAGTAGCAGTTATGTTTCACTACTGATTTAAAAGATGTGCAGGGAACCATAAGCATGCAAAGTGACCTGCTCCTTCCTCAAGTTGCCCCAGACTTTCGAAGTGAGTTTCCGCTTTGTGTGGTGCCAGTTAAGGGCTATAAACTGTCCTTTTTGGGGTTTGTGCGTATGCTTGCAGGTATGATAAGGAGGGCCATGCCCTGGACGGGATGTCTGTGACCGAGATGAGGCCGGGTGCTGGGGGCGGCGGTGCCAGCACCAACTGGAAGACCCTGGCTGACATCAAGGCGGAACACCTCGGCCATGGAGAGAAGGTGGGGATCATGCCCGAGCTGCACCTCTGTGCCTGCTGGTTGGGGGAAAGGGTGGAGCTGGGTCCCAGGAGCGATGGGGTATGTGTGGGGTAAGCAGTCGGATAATTGGCCTTTTAATGCTCATTGCACATTAACTCCATGTATTGACTTTGTATATATTTCTGCCGTTTTTGTTATCCTCTTATGTGCTGTCTGGGTAGGCATCAAGGAAGCGTTTAACAAAGTAAAGTATGGCATGGTACTGTCCTGTTTTGGCAGACACCCAGCCTCTGCCCATCCCCCCACCCCTGTGGTGATTAGCCACGGGCACTTGGGTTTTTCATTGAAACTGCTGTGCCTTATTGCAGCCAGGTTTAGGTGTCAGGGAAACATTCAAGCCTGACTCAGATCTTTGGGCTGTCGTATCTTTCCAAAAGGGGACTCTGTCTCTGTCTGTCTGTCTGTCTCTGTCTGTCTGTCTGTGCCAAATTGATATGCAAATCATCTCTCATACTGCTACAGGTCTATGGAGCAAAAAAATTCCAGAGACCAGTCATACAGCCTGATTTTTCTGATTTTTATGGTCAAAAATTAAACGCACCGATAGTTTTAGCTTTGCTGATTGTCAGTTTATCCAGCTACACCAAGGTTTTAAATACGAAACAAGCCATCTTATTATTGTTAAGACAAGAAAATTATGTGAATTGTAAGCTACATACATATTCTGCCACGGCTTGTGTCTAGATTAAGCGCTGACTCTTATGAATAACCCCAGGCTGTGGGGTGCCTTATGCAGTCAGCTTGGCTTCTCTGTACTCTCTGGTGACTGAACCTTTTCTCCTCATCATACATGTTTAAAGACGTGTTATTGGTCCTTTATCACTAATGCTGATAAATTTGTGAAACATTAGTATTGGGCGATTTTTATTGGCTAGCCGGTGTACTGCATTCAGCGTGATGCAAGCGTACCGATTCGCTGTGGAGATTAGCAGTGCTCATTCACTGAGCTTAGTAATTAAACAAAGAGAGTTTGATAAGTGACTGCCGGTGATCCCGGTCTCCGTGTATCGCCTGTCACTAGCTTGGCGCTTTTAAGAAAACACGCTGTAGAGTGTAGCGTGTGGGAAGATTAATGCCCGGCTGCCTTGGGCTGCATTATGAGAAGCGGCTGCAGGTAATCCTATGTTATATTTTATGTAATTTTTATTATGCATGTTAATAGAATCCCCCCCACCTGCTTTTTATTATATGGCTTTGTTAAAGAAACACCAAGTGAAGGATGAGCAGCCCTGGGGGTGTGGGCAGGCTGGAGAGTGGACTTCCCCGCTCTGGGGGGAGGACAGCTCTCACGGATATTTGAGTTGGAGTGTTTCTGGTGGCAGGATGCATTTTGTGTTGTTTAATCGCCCGACCACTAGGGAGCAGTGTTGGAATCCATCTTCCATATATCATCTGTTACGATCCCCTGTTTAGGGTAGGGGATCGACGGAAGGGAAAGGGAAGGAGACGGGACAGCCGGGGAACGGGCAAAGGGAACACTGGAAACGAAGGGATCTTTTTTATAGTTTTTTATTTTATCCACAAAGACGATCGCAAACGAGGTACAACAAACCACAGGAGTGACACAAGTCAAAACAACGAAGGACCACGTCCCAAACTAACCTAACACTACCCGTGAAACAAGCCGAAGCAACAAACAGTCTCAAACTTACCGTTTACGAACATTACGCTTACAAACACCAAATAACAGCCATCCACTAAATATAAATACAAAGAACACATAAATCCTGGCAGGAGCTCATAATACGAACTACAACCTAGGGTTCGTAACACATCCATTTGACTGTTCCGATGTAACGATGTAAACTGAAAGGGGAAGTAGCATACGGCTAATGTTAGCATCAGCAGACACAGCTGCCGAGTAACGTTACCACTGATGGCTGCATCCAGTCAGACGAGCTCCCCGGTGTATAGAGCTTAATAGGTAACGGCCTGAAAATATATACTGTTTGTCCGCACTCTTCTGATTTGCATGAAATAAACTTATTTAAAAAAAATGAGGTGGTGATGTGTTCTTTATACTATGAATTTTCCAAAGATTACAAAATTCTTACTTATGGTGTTGCAATCTATTGCATCGTGACTCGTGTTTCACTAGATTCCAATGCATAGCCCAGGCACCGCATGGAGGAGAGCTGCACACAGACAGCTGCCCTGCCCGTTCACTTTCCCCACTCAGGCTGGGTTTGCTCCGTGTTCCTGCTTATCATTTGCTTTCCAACTCGTTTCGCTTTTCTGCTCCATTCCTTTCCGGAGTGGAAGTCATTCATCCGAGTGTCACACTGCCTTTTTGGGCTGTGTCGTTCCTTTGATGCCGCAGATCTTATAATGGCAAGCGGAGCACTTTGCCTTTGAGTAGCTATTGATTTTTTTATTTATTTATTTTTTTTAGTGGTCTACTCAGAAATCTCACGTGTGAGTGGGGGAGTTAGCAGGAGCACTCCAGAAGAAACGGTCCTTTTAGGTCTAGAATAGTGTCGAGAATCGCCTTTGATTGCAGCCCATAGCTTATTTATTCCTCGCAGGCAATCATGCAAAACGAGTTTGAGTCTTAATGTCTGTCAGCGACGCCGGAGCAGATGCTCCACACGGTGTTTTGCCGCAGCACCTCGGCGTCTGAGAGATGCTGCTTTTTGCTGGCAAGGTGCCTAAGGCGTTCCTCGGCTTATTGCATGCTTGGTAGAGGAGAAATCGTTTTGAGGGGGCGACGTGTGGCTATTGCCACCTTGAGGTAGTAAATGGTCCCTGCTGTGTGCTGTCTGCGCTTCGGAGGCCAAATGGAGGCGCTGAATGGTTGCCTCTCATGCCCGGCGTTTCATGAACACAGCTCTGTGACTAAATGCCCGAGCTGCAGAAAAAACGGGCTGAGTGGCGCCTTTATCTAATGGCCGTTAATTAAAGCCTCTGATGTTTAGAGCCTGTAAAGCGTAAAGGCCCTCGCTTTAATGGGGACGTTCCGGCGGTGCAGTATGAAAGCAGCGTTAACCCTTTCATTTTGTCAGGAATATCACTCTGCTGAAGAGTGGGCAGTTTGTTTAAAAAAGGGAAGCATTCTGTAGAATATGACCCGTCCTGTTTTGCAGGTTTAGCTCCATGAGCCTGAGGTTAAGACGCCGCTGACCTGTAAGGCTCATTCTCAGGGAAATAAGCCGGTCTGGCTTCCCAGCCTCCTCTTGACGAAGACCTGATTTAAACATACGTGTTAATCCTCCTCCATGGCTCTTCTGTGGAGCCATTATTCCTAATGCCACCTGTCAGGTTTGCTGGCATCCTGAAATGGATGTATTTGGCGCTGTCCCTGGCATCAGAAATGTTTTTAAAGGTAGCCAGTTCTCAGCGTTGACCCTGCTATCCCCCACCCACCCACCACCGCCACCAGTTGCATAGAATTTCTATAAATATCAGTGATGACCGTGAGCCAACATAGATGGATCCTCTGCACCAGGAGAAAATTTGCTGTCTTTATTAGTCATGCTGGTGTGATCCGCTTTGCCTTGGATGACATGAGGAGAGCCTGTGCACGCACACAGTTTTTGTGATCCTCCCTCCAGCTGTGCTCGCTTCGCTGTCCTGTGAGCGTCTGTCTGGGGGACTTCTCTCTCTTTAAAGATGTGAAATCTCGTAATGATCTGGCGCTAGTGCTGGTGAAATCGTGTTTCTGTTGCAGTCTCAGATTGCACTGTGGCGTTCATGTGCTGTCGTCATTTGCAAATGAGGTTCTGTCACGCCACCTGCATGCATTGAGCAGCGCGTCCCCTCTGCCCCCCCCACCCCTTTGTTTTATCCAGGCTGATTACTTTAGCTGTGCCGCCACCATAGTCTATCTGCGGAAGGAGAACTGCCTGTACCAGGCCTGCCCCTCCCAGGCCTGCAACAAGAAGGTGGTGGACCAGCACAACGGCATGTTTCGCTGTGAGAAGTGCGACAAGGAGTTTCCCAGCTTCAAGTACCGCCTCATCCTCTCGGTGAGCTGCTTCACCAGCTGCCCCCCACGGTGTGAGAGACAGCTGTGACCTGGGGGGTCATGCTAACTGCTGCTCTGCACAGACCTTCGCCTGTCTGCTCGAAATCCGTTCATCGCACTTGTTTTGCATTCTGGCTTTTGCTCATTCTGTTCTTGCCTTAAGTGCGAAACCGCTTTTGTCTCCCCCCTTTGTAGGGCTGTGCGGAGTTAATGGATGCTTGTCTTCAGCAACAAAAAAACAGGCAAACGGGGGCACTGTTGGCCATGTCTGTGGCTGGTTTGCCTTTTTTTTTGTAATTTTTAGTGCCTACTTTTAAATATTAGAGCACTGATTAAATGTGTTTTATCTCACCACCAGGCGGTGGATGAGAGTCTGTTGTTTGCTTGGCAGTCTCTCTGGGTTTTGTAAGGATTTTTAGCGCTCCAAGCTCATCATGGTGCAGCGGGTTTTGGATTCCCAGCTCTGTGCATCTTTTAGGCACCATAGTGTTGACTTCCATCATTTGCACGTTCGGTACCAACCCACATGAAATTAGGTGGTGCTGAAGAGGAGTGATCTCTTACACTGCCCTCTCGGCTCTCTCCCCTCCTTGTGCCCCACCTTGACGACGCCCGCTCGTCTTTCACTTTAACAATGTCCTTTGTCTCCCATGCTCTCAGGCCAACATTGCGGACTTCGGGGATAACCAGTGGGTGACGTGCTTCCAGGAGAGCGCGGAAGCCATCCTGGGGCAGAACGCTGCCTACCTGGGTCAGCTCAAGGACTCGGTAAGGCTTCTCTTCCTGCTGTGGGTGACTGCAGTTGCCTTCACCTTACCTGCCTTCTGTTCTTTGCATTATAAGTATATAACCAAATGCCGCCTTTCTCCCCAGAATGAGAGTGCCTTTGACGAGGTCTTTCAACAGGCCAACTTTAAAACCTACATCTTTCGTAACAGAGTCAAGTTGGAGACCTACAATGTACGTATGGTGCAGCATGAACAGACTCATCGCCTCGGGTCAGAGACTCTCTGATCTTTTCCTCTTCACGCAAACACGCCTGCGCAGAAGCTCACCGATGGCGCTTTTTCAGTATAAAAATATCCCCCCAGGTTCATGTGTGCTTTGGGCATCGCTTCATCGTTCAGTGCATTCGTGCTCCGTGTCAATCACGTACCCCATACATTTGCAGCTACACATTCTCCATCTCCACATTCCTGCTTGTTTCAGGCCCGGTGACCTCATTCGTCTCGTTGGAGTAGTGCCGGGCCCGTGCTTTGTGCAGAACCATGTGATGTGGTGGGTGGATTGGATGGGTAGGGGCCTGATGGTTTAATGACCTGGGGGATAAGCATGGGCCTATATGTCAGCTCTTAAGGCTTTAGCGGAAGATTATATAACCTGGCAGGGAAAAACATCATGGCCACTGGGACATGTGGGCTCAGGATATGGTCCAGACTGCCTGGGGAGAGAGCGATTTTAAGGCTAAAATGACTGCAGCCAGATGAAGGGCTTATCCCCTGAATGGACCCTCCTCCCCCTGGGCATCTGCGCCCTCCCAGGTTCACTGTGAGGCACACTGCTGGCATGCTGCTCTTTGTGAGGGCAAATAAATGCTTCTCTGCGCTTTGTGTCACATCTCCATGGTGATTATTTTGTCTCATACCCGTTGATGTACTTCGTAAACCCATCTGAATGGGTCATCAGTTAAGGGCCGCTGCAACCAAGCCGCTGTAACCACCGCTAAAATCATGACTTAGAATCTTGCTGGATGGTTGCTGTGTGCAGGTTGGATGTGTTATGAGTAATGGGTATGCACCCCTTCGCTGCCCTTGTTACTTACTGAAAGGATGGATGTGGTGTTCAGTCCAGTCCTCTTAAACAGCGCATCTGTGATGCTGAGTGGCCTGTCGCCGGGCACAGTCTCCGAAGCCTTTCACAGACTGCCTTTTCAGCCTGATTTTGTCTGGCAAAACAGAGTTTGGCGATCCTTGTTTCGGGGGGTGGGGCTCTTCCTGGATTTTAACACCATCAGAGATCTTAAATGGGGCTTATAAGAGCAAAAAAGCAAGAAAAAATGAGTTGTGAAAACCTGGCGCTTCATAGCTGCTTTATGTTGATGCACAGAATAATTCAGTATGTAAGATTTCTAATTGTCAGCCTCTCTGTGGGGAAATGGCAAGACTGTAAACAGAGACTGTAGCACATTAAACTCAGGAAGCAGATTCTGCAGCAGTATTCCTGCCACTGGAAGATCTGGCCTTAGTCATGCGTATGTGCTCACTGAGGACCGTAAGGTTGGACTTTGCCCCCAGGAAGTAGGTCTAGACTGAATTGTGGAGGCGAGTCTCATGTGGAGCTTATTGAATGGCCCCCCCCCACCCCATCCACTTTTCATTTAATGTGTCCTATTGACAAGCATGCTGGTGAGTTTCTGATGTATGACCACGAAATACCAAGCAACCAGTGACGGGTAAAGGCTGCGGGCCACTGAAGCTTTGGCGGGCTTCTGTGCTGTCTGCCGCCCTCTGTTAGCTCTGCTGTGCTGTCTGCCGCCCTCTGTTAGCTCTGCTGTGCTGTCTGCCGCCCTCTGTTAGCATCCCTCCAATTCCATTTTCAAAAATGCCATTCCCATCGCTAATTTTTAGTAACTGGTTCTGCGGAACTTGTCGGTTATTTTGTTCTCATGCCCTTTTATACAAAGTCACTTACTCCATGAGTCCCGCTCCCTTTCCCGAAATGCAGTTTCTGAGCTTCTCTGATTGGTCTGAACAGCGCATTTGTCCTCACATGGTTCGAGCCTTTTTCCCCCAGAGAAAATGGGTCGGGTTGTGTTGCTAAATGTCTCTCTGCAAGCAGCAAGGGCTACATCCATAACAATGTGCTGATTTCTGTTTTAGGACGAGTCCCGGATCAAGGCCACAGTGATGGACGTGAAGCCTGTGGATCATAAGGAGTACAGCAAGCGGTTGATCACAAATATCAGGAGGCTGGCCGCCCATTAGGAACTGCCCTCTGCACTGCCTCGATGGGGGGAGGGGGGCATCATCAGGCCTTAGCTGACATTTCTGCAGAGGTCCTCTTTGGATATTAGGATGCACTTGTTTTTGGCTATCATTGTTAGTTTTCTCCCCGGAACCGTGTGATTGTGAACAATGTGTTGTCCTCTGCTTTCGCAATCCTCAGCTGCACACATATCTGTATAACCCCCAGCCCTTCAGTTGCTCCAGTCCCCTTTGATTTGAATGCAGGCAGTTTTGCAGAGGATGAGTGGCTGCGGTTTGGGGAATCTCTCTCTCTCTCTCTCTCTGTCTTTGTTATGGTCTCTGTGTTGACAGACTTTCTGTGAGTCTCCTGTGGGGCTTCTCTGCGGTGCCTTAAAGGCATGTCTCGCAGACCCCTTCGCTCGCCTTTGTGTGTCTTTATGCTTTCTCTCTGCCCCCTCAAAGTCCTATGATTTTTTTTTTTTCTAAATGAAGCTTAAAACTGCTGTAGGCAGTGTTGGGTTATACCATTATGGATGATGGGGGTGGGGTGGCTTGTGTGTTGTTACAGGTTTGAAATACGAGAATAAAATGAGTAACCACATTACACTTGCTGGCTTCTTTTTCACACATTCAATTTATTTTTTATACAGTGCCCTTTGTAAAAGGGGTGCAATCTTCAATGCAATGCAGGTCACTCCTGCAGCGTACCCTGGCCGCCGCCTGCATGCCGCGCCGCTTGGTGTAGTCTTCAATGCAGTGGCGCGGTCACTCCTGCAGCATGCCCTGGGCGCCGCCCGCCTGCCACGCTGCTCAGTGCAGTCTTTAATGCAGTGGCGCGGTCACTCCTAAAGCGTGCCCTGACCATCACAGCATGGCGGGAATGATGGTAGCTTCCTCGGGACCACGGTGAGCCCCCGAGGCCGCAGTGCCTAGTGGCTGCCTGGCTCTTTGGAGATACGAAGGTGCCACAATCTGCAATCCTCAGGGTCGCTCAGTGGCTGCAGAGCCATCGTTCTCTTCGGGGTCTTTCTGGCCCCGTCGGGTGTCGCTAATGGGCTCCCTTCCTAGCAGCTACAGACCACCTGCTGGGTAGCTTTGTGAATCCACTGTCACTAGGTCTCTCCAGACTGCTGCTTTTTGGATATCATGCTTTTTGTGAAACGGATCCATATGAAAGCCTTAGATAAGTGGACCAATTACTGCACCAAATGAGTTTGGATAAAAATCAAATCGGGAAGTGACTCGTCTAATGAGATGCGATACATCTCTCCTCACAATATGCCTGTTTTGTGGTTGTATTAATTTTGACACATTTTGGAGGAATGTCTTATGCTGATAATGCATCCCGAGCCGCCCCCCCCGTCCTGTACATGCAGGCCAGTCTGCTCAAGCTCCTTTTTTGTGCAGATTTCACGTTAGACTGGATGTTCTGAGGGTCCATTTTCTATGCACAGCGACGCCAGGCACAAGCAGGCCTGTTTAAGGATTCCATGGGTTCCCTCTCTGGCAGGCGGCCTTCCTTTGAGTGTCACTGTGGACGCGCCGGCGAGCTGTGCTCCGGCCTTGGCCTTGGAGTTCAAAGCGGGTTGGATACTCCCTGACACTGGGAATCACCAGCTGATGTCCGCAGATGGGACTTTCACTTTATTTCTGGGCTAATCTTCCAGGATCTGTTACCGAGCCAGGTTACCCCTCCTTTTTGGCTGGGGGGACCACCTCAGATCGATGTTTTTTTAGCCCTGACCCCTGCACTCCGCTCACCGCTGTGAGGGGGGAGACGCGTCTTTCCCCCAGCTTAGGCTGCTCGTCACCGGCTCTGTCATTCACGTGAAGATGGGTAATGTGTCAGGAGCTGCGTTTGTACCCACGTCACATGGCAGGGGGAGGTGCAATATAGCTAACTTAGGAAGTGTGGCTTTTTTTTTGGTTTGTTTTTTCTGTGGACAACAGAGCAGGATTTAGGTTTTTCAGGAGGGAGGTCTTCTGAAGACCCTGGATGGCTGTGTGAGGTAAGAAGGAGACCTTCAGGCTGTCTCCTCTGCCCCACTGCCGATGCCGCTAGACCGCGATGGGATTATCTCTGAGGCGAAGCCTGCTGTGCTGCCTCCAGGTCTGTTCTTTGCAGATAGCGCACGGGGGCCTGGAGCCGGGCTGCGACCCGTCACCATGGCGTGGGAGCTGTTGCAGCCTGTGCAGGCCTGGCAATGGGGGGTGCTGTCCGCCCCCCGGGAAGGCTACTCTTTCAGGGCCTGTGCCGAACCTCAGATCACCACCTGCTCCTAATTAACTCGGCCGTTTCACAGGAAATCATTCCGAACTGTTTATGCTCTTCCTCAGTTTTAGTTTTGCTGTGTTAATAAGTTGATCCTTTATGGATTTTTTTTTTTGATTCTGTAAAAATGTCTGACTGTTCCCACACAGCGTTTGTGTGCTGTAGTCTGATAAGGGGCTCTTCTGGGTTGCTGTATGGAGAATACTTGTCACAGTAAAAGGTGAATGTTGAGCTTGTGTACGGAACCCCCTCAGGCTCTGCAGCAGAAGTGTTTCAGGTGGCTGATGGGATAGGTTCCCTTTTCTGTTCTTTCGGAAGACTGCTGGAAGGAGCAGAGCTGGATGGCTGAGCATAAGGACACCTGCAGGATGCCCTACGTCAGATGACACTGCCATTACTCCATCAAAGTCCCAAACACGGGTGCGTGAGCTGCCCCCTTCCTGCACAGCCGGAGATCTAGGGTGGAGCAGCACTCTATCAGGTGCGAATGATGGAGCCTCGAGGCTCCAATCCCCACAAGCACCTTATGTTCTCATACGTGGTTTACAGGCTCCAGAGATTTTCAAACGCTTCACAAAGATCGTAATCAGGCAGTTGAGTGTAAGTTGGTCATAACTAGTCGACGTCAGTCTGTATAGGAAAAGCTATATGAGCAGTGTTCTTAGTGCTGCCTGCAAATGTCAACCCCTGACAGGCCAAAGAATGACTGACACGTGCATGTGCCGGCCCGTGTATTTCTGCTGTATGTTTCTGTCAAGGTTGGATTCTCTTCCCCCCACCCCAGGTCTGCTGTATGTCGGGAGTCGCTGGGATATCGTTCGAGATGAAGTGCCACGTCCCCTTTTGAGAGCTCCTCTGAAGATCAAAGTTGATTGAGTCTTTTGTACTGCATTTTGGAAATTCTCAGATATATAAGTGAGGCAGTTAGTGTTATGAAGCCCCGCTGTATTATCTTAATAGGAGAACCGTTTCACGTTTATTTTCACTGCCTCCTATTGCGTGTGTGTGTGTGTGTGTGTGTGTGAGAGAGAGAGAGAGAGAGAGAGACTGTGTGTCTGTGGTGTATATGTGTCTGACTGTGTTTGTGTCTGTCTGTCTGTGTGATCTCTCCCCATCTACCGTATACCCTCTGGCAGCTGGGACCTCAGATTACCTGGGGACTGGAAACACAGAAAGACTTGTCAAAATATAAAACGAAGCATTTCTGTGAGCCTGTGTATGACGTGCTGAAGTGTTAGGAGCTGGTGACACGTACTGGGTCTTGGCAGTTTGGCTGCTGATTGTGGGAGTCTCCGTCCTGTGTTCTGTCGCGAGTGATGAGTAAATGAAAGGATGGCTGTGGTGAGAGCCGGCCGCTTCGGGGCAGCTGCGGGGTCAGCCAGGGGGCTGCACCTGTGACCCGGAGGCTATAGACACGTCCCTCTGGCTCTGTGGCTTTGGCTCCTGCTTTGGTCCTGAGTGAGTCTGTCTGTCTGTGCCCCTTGCTGCCTTTTAGTCGGCGCTGGGACTCCACCAGCCAGTCCTGAGGACTTCCGCGCTGGCCTGGCTTTGCTATGATGCAGGTGATGGTGTCGATGACAGGCTGTTTGCATCAGATAATCTGAAATGGTTGTGTCTGCCCCTGCCCCCCCCACTTGTGGTCTTCTAACTGGATTCATTTACAAATGGCTCTTCAGTCTGAAGCCGGCACAGCAGCTCATCGCGCTGTGTACACTCACAACCCAAGGCCTAAGAATTTTTCTTCTGATCAGTGCTTTCACACCAAGTCGAGAGACCTGGTATGAATGAGCTCATTTTGTCCATCCTGCCTATATTTCTCTGGACTGCAAATATAAAGAGGCATCATGTGTAAATTTTTTCTGGTATCTGGGTTCCTGTGCTGGTGCTGGTGCTACTCAGGGCCGGATATCTCACAGCTACGGCTGTTAAATGCGTTGCATTCATCAGCTAATCTCGTAAACAGTTTCTTTTTTCCTGCTCTGGTAATTAATTGATGCTTAGTGTGTGACACTCAAGGAATGCTGTGAAAATTATTGACAGCTCTATTGAAGTGTCTTGTTTTTCCTGGGTGATTTTCATTAGCGGTCCTTGTTTTGACTGGTGTATGTACTAAGTAGCTCTCTGCTGCATGGAGATGGCTTAGCATCTGTAGACGCTTCCACTTGCTCCGAAAGAATCTTGAAAGAGAACACACTTGGTGACTCCTCTGCCAATTAACCAAATCCATCCTGGCCATTTGTGAAATCGGTTAGTGTAGTATACCTTGTATTCAGATGTATGTGAATGTATTCGTATCTGTGTGGCTATGACAAGTCAGATTGCTCGCTCTTGCCCCCCAAAAGCTAAGATCTCTGGGTGAAAGGCTAAAAAAATGGTGGTGGGGGCAAATTTTGGAGCATGGACAGTGCATGTGTGGCATCTAAAAAAACCTGTGTCCCGACGAGACTGCGGTGATAACAGCGGGGGGAGGCATGCACCGACAGCATATTTATCTTGGCGATGTGGGACAGCTGCACTGGGGAACTGGACTCCTTCAGTTTGCTGACTTCTACACTTAGCTGTCAAATGTGTGAAACCCACAGGAGTGCATTACAAGCAGTGCATTGTGGGAATGGCCATGGTGATGTGGGTAGGGGGTGGGATCCTCTCAATGGCTTTACCCAAAAACAGCCAGCAGGCCGGTCCTGGCTTCTGGGAGCCTTTCAGCTGAGACAGACTGTTACGTGCCCTAAGATTTTCGGTGGCTGCGTCCACCCAGCCTCCGCTTCGGTTCAGCCTCCGCCTCAATTACCAATCCGTCCGCCCAGCCTCCGCCTCAATTACCAATCCGTCCGCCCAGCCTCCGCTTTGCTTCACACTCAGCCTCGATTACCGATCCATCCATCCAGCCTCTGCTTTGCTTCACACTCTGCCTCGATTACCGATCCGTCCTCCCAGCCTCCGCCTCGATTACCGATCCGTCCGCCCAGCCTCCGCCTCGATTACCGATCCGTCCGCCCAGCCTTCGCTTTGCTTCACTCCACCTCGATTACCGATCCGTCCGTCCAGCCTCTGCTTTGCTTCACACTCTGCCTCGATTACCAATCTGTCCGCCAGCCTCCACCTCGATTTACCGATCCGTCCGCCCAGTCTCCTCTTCGCTTCAGACTCTTCCTCGATTACCGATCCGTCCTCCCAGCCTCCGCTTCGCTTCAGACTCCGCCTTGATTGCCAATCCATCTGGCCAGCTTCCGCCTCGACTACCGATACGTCCAGCCAGCCTTCGCTTCGCTTCAGACTCCGCCTCGATTACCGATCCGTCCGCCCAGCCTCCGCTTCGCTTCACGCTCTGCCTCAATTACCGATCCGTCCGCCCAGCCTCCGCTTCGCTTCACACTCTGCCTCGATTACCGATCCGTCCGCCCAGCGTCTGCTTTGCTTCAGACTCAGCCTCGATTACCGATCCGTCCGCCCAGCCTCCGCTTCGCTTCAGACTCCGCCTTGATTGCCGATCCATCTGGCCAGCTTCCGCCTCGATTACCGATCCGTCCGCCCAGCCTCCGCTTCGCTTCAGACTGCGCCTCGATTACCGATCCGTCCAGCCAGCCTCCGCTTCGCTTCACACTCCGCCTCAATTACCGATCCGTCCGCCCAGCCTCCGCTTTGCTTCAGACTCCGCCTCGAATTACCAATCCGCTTCGCCAGCCGCCCATCTACGCTCTTCACTTTCCCTGTTCTCTCTTTTGGTGTACCTGTGTATGATTTCAGATTGTTTTTGGTGTCTCGATTCTCGCCTCGCCCTTTCTCTGTACTTTTGCTATCTTTGGTTTGACTCCTCGGTTTCCTTGATCTCTTCGCCTGGTGTTTGCTCTACGTCTTCGCTTGCCCTCTGGATACCACTGCTTTGGTCTGTCTGTATGAATTGTGGTGTGTAGGGAGTGACTGACTGACTGTCATTTCTGTTTGGTGCGTTCATTTTGGTTTTTGTTTATTCGGATAGGGAGTCAGGGGAAGTGTTTGTCTTTTGTTTACGCCTTTTGTTTTTTCGCGTGTAGGTTAAATCAGTTCTGGTTACGTTCGGTAGTTGGGGTTTTGTTCATTATTTTGCCTGTGGTCACTCCCGAAGTCTTCTGCACTGGGTTGTTCGTTCTGTGCTTCTGTGTGTTTATAAAAACTATATAAAACTACAAAAAAATTACCCTTCGTCCACCAGTCTGTCCTTTCCATCCTATTCCCTTTTTCCTTACCTTTCTGTCGGCCTCCGACCGCAGACTGGAGCTCGTAACAGAGAGACTCAGAAAAACTAAGCAGAATCTCCCCCAGTGGTGCCATTATTTCCTGCTACCCACTATCTGGTTGTGGATTTTGTAAGCTGACAGAGGGGGGAGGGGAAAACACCATTGATCTTATTTCTGCTGAGGTCGAACCTGTCGGCCGTTTAGTGTGTGTGTGAAGCGGTGCCTCACAGGGAAGCAGTTTCTGAAGGACAGCTGGGAAGTGACACCCCTCCGGAGCCCGTCCGCCGCGGAAGCAGGGCGGGGGGATGCCGATCCCACCGAGTGAAGGCGGGCGGTTCTGCGCTCACTTCGATTTGTCAGGAGCCATGACAGCGCTGACAGCTGTGGGGGGGGGGGATCACATCTTGAACTCGCAGGTAATGTCGAGCCAGAGCACAGAAAGCGAGGAGGGAGCTGGAAGAGGGTGGCGAAAGCCGAAATGGACACCCGCCGTAGCTGACAATCATCACCGGCATGTCATTTTAGGCTCCGGCCCGGATGAGCCAGCCGGCTCACGGTGCCAATGTTGGGCACAACCCCCAGGGCATCTGAAAGTGCCTCTACTCTCACACCCGTGGTGCGGAGATGGTGGCCTCTTAGTGCGTCCCAATTCTATGCTGAGCCAAGTGCCTGCCTAGAGCTGAGGCATTGTGGGAAGTCCGTGGGGGGGGTGGTTTAAAAACAGTTCTTGTCAGGACGTGTTGCCAGTTTTCTGTGTGGAGGAGCTGTGCATGGGACTGTGCTGGAGGCTGCAGATTTTTGCCGGCTTTGACGGCTGAGTTCTTAGAAGCCTTTGATACTAAAGTGTGGGAACGTTCTTTGGGAAGGGAAGTGAAACAAAACACTCTATTTTCAATTTCCTTTACTATTCTGTACCCCACTCTGGGCTGGTTTCTTCTCCCTTAGTCACTTCTGTGCTGTTGATACTACTCCCTCCCCACGGCTGTCTGCCATATGCAGCATTTACCTGGACTAAACCTGTTTATGTGATATGCAGGCATGCATTTAGCTGCACTGTACCTGTATATGTAATTTGCAGGCTTGCATGCATGTCTGTGTTTTTCTGCAGTATGTATAAAATAAAGCTTGCTGGCTGTCTTTAATATGTGTTTACAGTTTCTTGCCTGTGATGCCTGCTGTTCTGGGCTGGGAAGCCAAAAGAATGCGGTCTAGTGCCTCCCTGGAGGTGTGTGTGTGTGTGTGTGTGTGTGTTTTCAGTGCTAAAAGACTGTTCCTGCTAGCACCTGCCAGACTTCTAAACCAAACTTTCTTTTGCTGGTATCTCTTTATTTACCCACTTTCACGTGTTTCCTTTCTGCCCTCTCAGGTTTCAGAGATATAAATAATGTGCAGAGTGTGATGTGAGCCCCCCACCACGCCCTGTCGCCGTGGTAACCGTGGAAAGAGCAGGATGTTCACGGCTCAATGAAGGCCCGCCGCCCTGTGCACTCCGCTTGCCTGTAGGCATCGATCGGGCTACACTCCGTGATGGTCTCAGGTGGCTTTTCGATGTACCGTGGCCTGGGTAGGAGCGCCCCTTGAGTGTGGGTACGGGGGGGGTGTTAGGTGATTGACTGACTGGAAGGCAGACAGTGAGGCACAGTGCTGATGGACTGATGCGTGGGTCAGTGCTTGGGGGGGCGGCTCCGCGTATGTTTGTGTGATGTTTTGAAGAGACTAGGTGGGGCATTTTGTTAGGAAACGCTCCCATGTGAAAGTGCACAGCTCAGCCTTCCTTGGCCACACTGGACACAGATTCTTATATATATATTTCTCTCTTGTTTAGTGCATTTGCTGCTTCCGTTTAAATGCGGCCGGATCTGATTGGTGATTTTGACCACTTTCGCCTCTGCGTTTTGACCGGTGCCTTGCCTGCTCATTAGCATTAGGCCTCTGTCGAGGGTCTTGAGTTATTCACCCCTGTGGACCTGTCCCGCCCCCCTCCCCCACCCTCCATAGCTGCAGTCCTCCCCCAACCTGCATTAGGGAGGCGCTGTATGAGCTGGTTTCTTGTCTGGAGCTGCACCGATCGGTTGATTTGATTGGTCGCCCCGTGTGCTGCGTGTGGCCGGGAGATAGCGCTGGGCTTCCATCCCCCGAGCTCTGGCTGGCATCCCTTTCGTGAAAGCAGTTAGGCAGAGGAGCGAAGCCCAGCTGATGCTGACGGTTACCATTGTCGCCGGGTGACTTGCAGCCTTTAGCTCCGCCTGGCATCTCTCTGCGATGTACATTGTAATTATGCGGAAGCGCCCCCCCTCCCTGATCCGGGGGGGTGATTTACTGTTTGTTCTTCTCATTCTCATCCTTCCCTCTCATGAGCAGCAAATGTTCTTTCTCCTGCGGTCTGGTTCCTGATGGCTCGATTGTTTGCTCCCTGGTATTGCATGCAATATAGACAAGACACGCGTGATGCGTGAAGGTATTGGGCAAAGTGGGGGTAGGAGGTGGAGGCCGCTGAATCGTTACGGTTCAGTGCAGTTCGTAGCTCAGCTATTTTTGGATCTGTACTTATGTCTAGAAGGTGCATTCAAATCGTGTGGACGGGCCGAGAAATCACTCCAGCGTTGGACCTTTGAGCCAAGTCCTTAACCCCACCTGTTCTTGGAAGGGCCACCTCCTCGTCCTGAAGCCATGGGCTCAGCGAAGCTGCGATGAGCTCTTCCCCTCCATTTCCCACCCATAGAAAGTCTGGGGTCTGTTTGGCCGTACTGTCCGGTGCAGAACTAGCAGGGATGAGGACTGAGATCGTGGTTTTAGATGCTTTAAATAAAACTTTGTGGAAAGTCATGCAGGTCAGAAAAAGGAGATTTTTTCCTCCACGCTCGGTAATCCGTGTTTGAGCTTGCTGGCTTGTGGAGCGGACCTCTGTAAAGTCATGAATATAAATTTGATCTCGTCCTGTGAGCGTTCTGAACTTGCTGAAGTTTAGCACGTTATAGCTGCTCCTCGTGTTGGGGAGGAACGGACTGTCTGTCCTTCTTGGAGCGGTTTTGGAGTGGGAACTTCACTATGCACGCATCAGGCCGTAATCAGGACACGTCGAAGATGGTGGCGTCTCCGAGGGGCGGGATATTCTTTCAAACTGTTTACTCCTACAAAGTCTGCCTGTGTGTGTGTGTGTGTGTGTGTATGTGTGTGTGTGTGTGTGTGTGTATGTATGTATGTATGTATGTATGTATGTATGTATGTATGTATGTATGTATGTAT
>JAAGVU020000036.1:19755997-19767909 GCA_011763525.2 Mormyrus iriodes | reverse complement strand
TGTATTTATGTATGTATGTATTTATGTATGTATGTATGTATGTGTGTGTGTGTGTGTGTGTGTGTATGTGTGTGTGTGTATGTCTGTCTGTCTGCCTGCCTGCCTGCCTGCATCTGTCTGTCTGTATCTGTCTGTCTGCCTGTTTGTGTCTGTATCTATCTGCCTGTCTCTGTCTGTCTGCCTGTCTCTGTCTGTCTGCCTGCATCTGTCTGTCCGTCCGTCTGCCTGTCTGCCTGCAGCTGTCTGTTCTGTACCCCCTGTGAATATTACAGCCAAATATCTGTGTGTGTGGGTGCTAATGATGTGGGTTCAGTGCTACTTACATGTTAAACCTGTTTTGATGAGTGTCTCTGTGTGTGTCTCTGTGTGTGTCTCTGTGTGTGTCTCTGTGTGTCCTCAGTAAGCTTGTACATACCTAAGCAGCTGCAGCTGTGAGTGTCACTGGTTATTTACCACCCTTACGTTCCGTGTAAAAACACCCGCAAAAGAGCCTCACTGCTGCTTTGGCTCTCAAGCTGGCAGGCTGTGCTTGTGTGCTAACAAATGTGTTGATGTATTAGTTTTTTAAATGAATTTACTGAGATCTGTGAGGAAGCACCTGATTTGCAAAGTGCTTTAAATTGTTTGTTCATTTAGTAAAAGAATTTCACAGGTCTTGAGTCTGCAAACAAAACAAAAGGCTCTGTCTTTATATAAAAGCTTGTTCTGTCAGTGTCTTCCTTTTCCATTCCTGTGCCCCTGAACACTCTTCTGAAGGCCTTCTTCACATCTCCTCTGAGCGTGTCCCTCTGATTGGCTCCCGGCTCTCTCCACTGAGCATGTCCCTCTGATTGGCTCCCGGCTCTCTCCACTGAGCGTGTCCCTCTGATTGGCTCCCAGCTCTCTCCTCTGAGCGTGTCCCTCTGATTGGCTCCCGGCTCTCTCCTCTGAGCGTGTCCCTCTGATTGGCTCCAGGCTCTCTCCTCTGAGCGTGTCCCTCTGATTGGCTCCAGGCTCTCTCCTCGGAGTGTGTCCCTCTGAATGGCTCCCTGCTCTCTCCTCTGAGCGTGTCCTTCTTGTATTTGGCACAGGGGTCATCAGTCGGCAGGTTGGATATTTAGCCTTTGCTGTGTGAGTGACAATGGGGGATTTAATGACTTGCAAAATTTGCCCTCATTCTACTCTGATCACCTTCCGCGACTCTCAGTCCCGATGGGGGGTCGTCAGTGTGCTAATGGCCTGTAGTCTGGCGCCACAGTGCAGACCACAGCAGCTTTAGCTTCTGGTACATTCCTCACTCCAGTGCTACCCTCTTAGGTTGGGGGCTTGCACCATCTAAAGAGGGATGTTATCAGTCCTGGGAGCTGGGGGGGTGTTTTTGCGTAAGAAAAAAGATGAACCTGATTGTGCATTGGGGGGGGGGTCAGATAGCAGCTTGCAATATTAGATTTGTGATTGGCTGGGGACTGAGGGACTGAGGAGCGACTGATGGAGGTATTGGCCCAGGCTGGTTTACGCTGTTAATGATGCCCCCCCGCTGCTCTGTGCCCCCTCAGCATGCCTTTCCTTCTCTAACTCTAATTTCTTAAACGCCTTGCTTTTTAATTAAACTGCACGAGTTGCGGGGAGATTTCAGACAAGCTGGGTTTGCATGCATGTGTAACCCGATACACTGAGTGTTTGCAAGTGCGAGGGGGTGCACGCGTCCCAGAGTGGCCTGGAGAGTGAGACAGGAGCCTGCGTGTGTGTGTGCATGTCTGCACTTGCATGCATGTATGCTTATGTGTCTGTGTGTGCCGTGTCCTTGTCATGTTACGCTGGGCTCATTCCCCTTCCTTCTGCTTGAATTGTTCTCCTGCTCCCCCCCCCCCCAGAGCCATGGACGAGAGGCCAGACAGGCCACAATGTACCATGCAAAGTACAGATAAATATTTCAGGAGCCTGCCAGGATTAGGTGGACGGGGAGCTGGTGGCTAAGCAGTCCACTTACAGAAACAGCTCTGCGGCCTTCATATGGGACCAGTGGACACGGTGGGGGGGTCAGGTGGCAATCAGATGTTCTTTTGGCCTCATCTGACCAGGTGCTCGGACACACAACACAGCGTGAAACGGCATCCCTTGCTCTCATACCCTCGTGGAAGAGTGTGGATTTCTCCTGCAGGCGAAGAGGACCGGTCTGCCCCTAGCGAATGAGCTTCGCTTTCTCCAGATACAGAGGGAAGCGTGATGTCGGCCGACTGGCTGCTTCGGTGGCTGTGGCCTTAAAGCGCGGTGAGGCTGCCAGGGGTGGGCCGCAGTAGGAGTGCCTGGCTGCATGGATCCTCCACTGCACACCTGTGTGTCTGTCACTCTGGCTCTGCTGGTCTCTCTCCCTGTACCGCGTCACTCTGGATCTGCTGGTCTCTCTCCCTGTACCGCGTCACTCTGGCTCTGCCGGTCTCTCTCTCTGTCACTCTGGCTCTGCCTGTCTCTTTCCCTGAACCGCGTCACTCTGGCTCTGCCGGTCTCTCTCCCTGTACCGTGTCACTCTCGCTCTGCCTGTCTCTTTCCCTGAACCGCGTCACTCTGGCTCTGCCGGTCTCCCTCCCTGAACCGCGTCACTCTGGCTCTGCCGGTCTCTCTCCCTGAACCGCGTCATTCTGGTTCTGCTGGTCTCTCTCCCTGTACCACATCACTCTGGCTCTGCCTGTCTCTCTCCCTGTACTGCGTCACTCTCAGTGCGCACTTTCCCTGGAACCCTGTATGCGTCTGTCTCCATTTTGTTTTGTCTATTTTATTTCAGCTCAGTTCGGTGTTTGTTCCTCATCCGCAAGGTGATGTCAGGTCTGTTTACGCTGTGCATCGCCCCACCCAGCACTCCTGAGCCAACCCGCTATGGGGCACAATGTCAGCCTGCTGCTCCCCCCGAATCTAAACCGCCAGTTGTTACCCCATCGTCACACTCGCCTCACCCTGTTTACCCGATGACTGGATGCTTCTTTTCTTGCTGCAGTGGTGGTCGCTTTAAATGCCCATCAGACACTTCTGACCAGTCAGGGCTCAGTGTTCTTGGTCATGTGGGTACAGATCTTTGTTTGATTAGTTAAGTCTGCAAGCATTGACTAATGATGGAAGCACAGGCCATTATCTCCACCAGCGAGCCGAAATCGCTTCTCCACGGTAAGCTGCACTGGGCAGGAATGTAGGTCACCTGACAGTGTCACCTGTAATGACTTTCCATGCCGCAGTAGAAATTCATTTAAAAGGGTCACTGGGAGAGGATGCAGGGCAGTAATTGTACCTTTTGGCTTGTGTTGTTAACTTGCCCCCTGTGGCTCTGCGTGCGGGTTTCTTTTCATGTTCGAACAGGAGAAACATTCTTGTGGCAGCAGTACGTCTGTTAAGTCTGGTGAAGGTTGGTCTGGTGCTTGCAAACTGTTACGTTTCAAGCTACGCAAATGTTTCAAGTTTCCACTTGTGGATGCAGGTGTCTTCTGAGACAATGAGCCCCAGGTGTAGATCCCACAGGTACATGAGCAGTAATAGGTAATATATATATATAATTATATGTAATATATAATAAAGGTTGTCCCGTTTCAGCTGGGCCTGGATGTAATTTGGGCTGACTGGGGTGATTGAGGTCAGCGCCTCACACTGATTGGGGGGGGGGATGCAGCCCCATCAGCTGGCGAGTAGCAGCACATCAATTTAAACGTGAATCTGGACCCATCCTCAGTCATGCATAAAACTAACCTTATTCGTTTTGCGTTTAACTGGATATATATACATATTTGGAAAAAACGTAATTGCGCACTCAACGGTGGATCAGTTTCCATCATGGCATGGAGTGGGGGGTGAGAGGGAGGGAATAGGATTTATGTTCTAGCTTTGCATTAATAGTAATAACTTGGAATATGTGCAGATTTGCTGTGACACTGATAAATGCTGCTGGTGCCTCTTAAGCGGCTCTGAGTGTCTGGGAGCCTCTGAGATGCCAGCTTTCAGCGAGTGTGTGTGAGGCCGGGCTGAAGCGACACGCGGCGAGTGTGTGTGAGGCCGGGCTGAAGCGACACGCGGCGAGTGTGTGTGAGGCCGGGTTGAAGCGACACATGGCGAGTGTGTGTGAGTCTGGGCTGAAGCGACACGCAGGCCACACTTACTTTTGCTCTCCGTCTCTGTAAATAGAGCTGAATGAGCAGATCCTGGTGTGACTGTGTGTCGGGGGGGGGGCATCTTTTACCATGTGGCATCTGATTGGGGTGGGCAGTTTGCACAGTAGGGTAGATGGAAGGGAAAATAGATGGGGGGGAACCCGGTGACAGTCTTTTTCTAATTAAAACCCAAGCCGAAAAGAGCAGGGGCCCTCAGGGCCCCCCACGATGCCCCCCCGATGCCCCCCCCCCCCCCCAGAGAGACTCAGAGGCAGGCGTCCTTAACACAAGGAGGTATATATATCTTTAATATCTTTTATAAACATCTCTGTATTATTCTTCAGTAATGACTCAAACTAAAGAAGTAGGCAGGGCTGGGCGTTACTTTCTCCTGAAAATGGTGCTGAGAACCTTACAAAAGACTAAAATAAATGTAAATAAATATTCTGCTCTCTCTCGGAAGCTGGAAACCCTGTTAATATTATTAATAGTCATTTTCATGATAACTGATGGTTACTATCGGCACAGTAATTATTCATAATAGTAGTAACGGTACAGTTTACATCAGTACAAACACAGTTTTGGGATAATCTAGCTCTGGAGGCCCGAAGGCCCCACCAGTCTGCAGAAGGGGGTGTCGCAACTCTTGTCACGCCCACCTGTTGGCCTCGCCCCTCTTGGTTACAGCACATCCCTGTTTGACACCAATACCCTGCCGATGCAGAGGTGTGTCTGAGGCCTGCACCTGCCCCCAGGCCCCCTGCACCTCCATGCCGTATTACCCTCTCTCCCGGGCATCCGTGTCACGTTTGCTGCAAAGAATCATTTTTTTGGATATACATGTTCATTTTTTATTATTTCTTAATATTTTGTAGCTACTGCCCATAATGAGGTTCTGAGATGGAGGGTGGGACGTCACCTGTGCTTTCTGTGAGATTCGAAGGCAGGCTTTTATTGAACCTGTTTTGTTATGCATGAAGTCAGATGTTCCATGGGAGGGTGACCCATGATCATTGGAATCAGGGACGTGTCGCCCTTGACCGTTCTCCCCGACAGCTACAGCCCCGCCCAAGCCCTCATTTATACTCCATGGCCAATTAAAGACCAATCAGGAATGGTGATAAGCGCTTTGATTCACTACTAGAAGAGGGCAGATTCTGCTGGGGACGGGCTTTCTCTACAGACTCTTGGGTTTGATTGGCTATTCCAAAATTTCTTAGCCTTCGTTTGGCAGAGCAGAAATGGGACAGAATTACAGGAAAAACCCAGCCAACCTTCTGAGCCGTGCCTGGCCCCTCCTGGATCTACCTGCATGCCACCTGCCACGTGTCGCACACAGTAACTGGCCGTAAAAATGAGTAACACTGTAAAGTCTTGGCATTTGATATAATTTTCTGCACATTAGTAATGGATGAGGGCTTTTCAATCCCTTTCCTGAAAGCCCAGACTCAACTTGCAGCCTGTTTCACTACTTTAGCACTTGTTTCGAGTGCTGTTTCCCCTTTAAACTGTAGATGGTGCACTAACAGTGGAGTTACGGGCACGGGGTGTGGTGTCATCGATGGTGGTCAGTGCCTGTCTAGCCCGCACCCCATGTCCTTTAGTACCTGGAAAACGAGACGCCAAGTGTCCTGTCTGACGGATGGCCGATGCTGAGAGTAGCAGCTGTTCAGCGTCTGTCTTGAATCCCATCTCAGAGTAATGAGCTCCTCACACGGATGCCGTTACGGTAAAGTTCTCTTTTGCGCCGACACACGCGCTAACACATACACACAGACAGGCCCGTGAGTGCTGGAGTTAAAGTGGGTATGAAGGCTGGATTGTTGGGAGTCAGAGATGCCCCCTGCTGGCTCAACGCAGTATGACAGAAGTTAAGGGTGCAAGGATTCCTAGCACGGCGCAGAGCAGGTGTTGGGACCGGCAGCACGTCGCCTGGTTGGTAGCCTGCAGCACTCCACTGGGGGGGTGCATAGATGTCCGGGGAGTGCACTTGTGCTTTCTGCGTGGGGGGGCCCCCTCGAGGATACCGTGATCATATTTACTGTCCTCGGGGCCGAAGTCAGGAGATAGGTACTCCTTTCCGGACATCTCCTTCAGGGCGTGCACCTCATTCTGCCCCCTGGCCTTCCCCCCCCTACCGCGCTGCCGCGTGCAGTTCCTGGGCCTCTGCGCAGAAGCCCCCCCAGGGGGCAGCCCCGAGCCGGCTCGGGGTGGGTGAGGCAAGGGGGAAGGCAGTGGGAGCCGCTCACGTCCACCATATGGCGGTGGCTGGCCCTCCTTCTTCAGGGAGACTGTGTCGGCCCCTGACCAGGGGCCCGCCTTGCTCTGGTGCAGCGACTCGGACCCTGAGCACATGGGCAGCTCCTCCCGCCGCAGTTGCTTCAGGTCACGGCCAGCCAGCCCCGGCGGCTCATGGCAGCCCACTTCTGAGGTGGAGCCCCGGAACCGCCGCAGCCAGTCCCAGAGCGGCAGTCCCCTGCAGCCGCAGTCCCAGGGGTTGTCGTTGAGCCTGAGGTACTCGAGGGCGGGCAGCTGGGCCAAGCACTCGGCGGGCAGCTGGGTCAGCGAGTTGTTGAACAGGTAGAGCGTGGTGAGGCGCCGCAGGTCGTGGAAGGCCAGCCGGTCCGCCCACTGCAGCCGGTTGTGGTGCAGCAGCAGGCGATCCAGAGCACCCAGTCCACGGAACGTGTTCTGGTGCAGGCTCCACAGGCGGTTCCCGTGCAGGAAGAGGTGGCTCAGGTTCTGCAGGTCCACAAACAGGTCGTCCTGCAGGAACTCCAGCTGGTTGTCCTGGAGGATACAGCAGGAAACCTCTGAGCCGCCATGACGTGGTAATGTGGCGTAGCGTGTCAACAGGCGTTTTAGTCACAAACCAAGTGGCTCTTAGTCATGCGTAACCAAACTGCATCAAAACGTGCCTGTTTTCGCTGCGTATGGCTCCCCACTCGTCGGACTTCGAGTGAAGCAGCCCGCTGTACAAAAGCACGCCCTCATCTCAAGGCCGAAGCAGACTTACGGACAAAACGAACAGCAAGGTCCACGGTGTGCTTTAAATATTGTATCAGAAGAGCAGAATAGCTAGCGTTAAAGGAGGCTGCGAACCGTATCTGCAGCTACACCGGTAGCTTTGGCCATAACACGCCGACCTGAGGCTTATCTCGACATGTACGTATCCCATACACATCTCAGCAGTAGCTGGGGGATTAACGTTTGTTCAGGCACGAGGTGCAAGCCGTTCTGCTCCTTACCTGTAAGTAGAGGTACTGCAGATTCCTGAGGCCCTGGAAGATTCCGGCGGGCAGGGCACTCAGGCCACAGCGGTACAGGTGCAGGGCGTGCAGCCGGCCTAGCCCGTGGAAGGTGTCTGGTGCCAGGGCCCGCAGGTGCCGATTGTCCCCCAGGTCGAGCTCCTCCAGCAGGCTGAAGCCCAGGAAGGTGGATGGCTCTATGTAGCTGATGTTGTTGGAGTAGATCCACAGGGTGACGGTGGTGGCACTGAAGTGGCCGCGCAGCAGTCTCTGGATGCGGTTGTTCTGCAGGAAGATGCGTTCGCTATCCGCCGGGATGCCCTCGGGGACCCACAGGAAGTTGTGTGCCTGGCAGCTGATGGTACTTGGTGGTGTTGTATAGCAGATGCAGTGTCGCGGGCAGGACCAGGATAGCTCCAAACCCCACAGGACCAGCAGGACCTCCAGCCCGCAGCCTGGAGCCCGCAGAGGAGGGGAGGGGGCACAGGGAACAAGGCTGGTTAGCTTTCCCGTCTGTCAGAGCTGGGTGCTGACCTGAGAGGCCTGTGTTTACATCAGCCCGGTCTCTGGGTGGTTTACAGAATTTTCCTGACGTGGAATGTGATGCTGGTGTGAATGGGCAGGAGATGTGGGAACAGTAATACTGAGAAGGCTGAACAAGACCTTGGAATGTAAAACTAAGGTCAAGAAAGGAAGTCAAGCATGACGTGGGAGTAACCTGTTAAAGCAGTGGCCAACGGCAGGCGCTGGGCGCTGCAGGACCACTGCCTGCGGCAAGCTGGGATCAGCGAGCTGTTGTGCCGAACCCTAGCGGCCCTGTCCCGTGTAAGTCTGGCCTGTGGTCTTGCTGTCTCTAAACCCAAAGTGCTTTCCTGCTCAGGCCCCGGCTTTCTAGTCTGTGCCCAGCTCCTTATCTGTATCTGCAGCTTCAGAGGATCGCTGATTAGCCCTCCCTATCCGTGTTTGCAACTAAGCTCCCTGTAATTCTTTAATCTTCATTTGGTTTCTCCTGTTGTTGATTTTGCTTAATCTGATAACCTTTATATCGGTCACTATTTTGGCTCTGCATATTAATACGCATCATGTGTCCTGGCGGCCCCCCGCTCCTCGCCCGCAGGGCAGCTATATCTGCCTCCCATCTGACCACCACAAGTCATCCTGGCTGTAAATCCTGGCCTCCACCCCACCCCCCCATGGTCAAGGGGTCTCGTAATGACCTCAGAGAAGCATATCTCTGCTTCCTTGGCATCTTGCCAGACTGTCCCAGAGGTGCAAAGCCCATCGCTGCCCTTATTGCTGGGGCTTCAGGACAGCGGCTGAAATTTCACACCATGATTAGACTCCAGCCTGTAAAACATCTGTGTGCCGCCTGCCGTCCGGCTCGCTGTTCAGAGCCTCGTTCCTGCAGGTCAGCTGTCCTGGTGTTGCCATAATCCTGTGTTTAGATTCAGGGGTGTGGACTTTCTCCCAGGAGACAGGCATCTTTATCTAAATGAAATATCTGCCTCCCGCACTGGAGAATTGTGGAGATGGCTCCCCCTACCCCTCACAGCCTGTCGCCCATGTCAGGTCCCCCCCCATCCCCCGTGGCTCTTGCCGGATGTACTAATGCTGACTCCGCTGATCAATATTGAAACAGCGCATCACGGTGAGGCCACAACAAGCAATTGGCTGTCGTTGTAAAAGCCACCTGCCTCCCTGTCTACCCGTTTACCCTGAACAAGGTCACGGGGGCCCTGGAGCCAGTCCCAGTCCCACAGGGAACAAGGCTGGCCTGCACCCTGGATCTGGCACAATACAGGCACTATAGTCAGCAGTTAACCCTATTGCTGGAGGACACCCATGTGACTCAGGGAGGGCATGCAGAGACGCGTCAGGAGGACTCCTGCCTCATGGGGGTTTAGGTGTGGCCCGTTAGGAACTGCAGCTCCTGATCTCGCTGTCTTCGTCTCTTCCCTGGCTGGAAAACCTCCCCCCTTACATGTGTAATCTCTCCCAGACTAAACAGAAGTCGCAGTCACAATAGGCAGACATCGTAAGCGCCAGCTGTGTGCCGGACCCGGTCCGCTCTGGCGCCGAAAGGTCCCGCTAGCCGATCTGCTTCGGAGCTGCTTAGGCAAACATGCGATCGGGCCGCTGCCTTGGAGGCCGGCCGTGCCTCTCAGTGTGAGCTCGCTGCATTATCACGAGGCTCCGTAAAGGCACAGGGTGATCCCGTTGATGGGGGCAGGAGAGGCAGAGGGATCACTGGGGGAGGGGGAGGAGCCCAACCCCGCCAGTGGAAAGGATTTGCCTGTCCTTATCGGAACAATGCACTTCTGGTGTCCAACTCGACAGAAAGGTTTCTCGTCGGGGAGCATGACGTTCCTCTGTCACTGGGTGTTACGCAGGACACGTACTGAGTCAGAAACATGCTACTTGGCTCCTGGGCTGCTATGGTAGATGGTGTCAGACATAAATACATAGGAGAGCACAGTGTGGGTCCCCCCCAGGTGCTTACTTCATGCTGTGAAGGTCCACTTCTATGGGTGACCATGGTAACCAGGGCTGGGCCACTCAGGTGTCATAATAAGTGTCATTAGAAGAACACCACCCAGCTGCCACCCCTGCCCCCACATTTCGTAGTCCTCCTGCTGTTGACTAACCAACTCTAATTGTTTTGAGAAATTTTAAGGTTGAACAAGCCTGTGCTATCTCACAATATTTGATACATGCTAATGTCTAGCAATTAATTAATTAAAATAGAAGAATGTGGGCAGATCCCACTGAGATAGAGAAACTTGTTTAATCTGCGGCCCAGGAGCTAATCCATTTAGATGTGCAGAGACCCCCACCACAGCCCCCCACAAATATTCCCCCCCTTTCATGTCATGGTGTCTTTTTTCCTGTTTTCTACTTTTCTTCAGTATAGGTGGTGTATCGCTTGGATGATCCTCGCACTCAGCAAGTCTACTCCCCTTGTGGGGGGAACACATTTTCAACAGCCAGCTGTAGACTGTACCATTTGAAAAAGGGAGCTCGTTTTAACCCCTTCAACTTCTGCACCTTCTAAATGTCTTCTGAGCTGAGCTGAGCTGTAGTCTATGGCTCTTTCTCAATATGCGTACTTGACTGTACTAGTTTTCTTGTGTTACATCGTCTTCCATCCCCAAAGACCAGTTCCAATACTCAAGAACAGAAGTACAGAGGATGGTAAAAATCTCCGGATGTCATTCCTGCCCTGCCCCAAATACCAAGGATGCACAGGTTGCATCTGTGCAAAATGAGACTAATCCCATGATTCATTGCACCCCAGGTTCATTCTTGGGAGGCAGGTTAGCAAGTACGGTCTTTGCGTTCTTGGTATTGATTAAACCCACTTGATTAAACAATTACTGATTTTAGTTCTCAATATGTTGTGCTTTACCTATAATGGAAGTTATAGGTACCATTTCAGCATGCTAATGTGGGTATGCTAACTAGATCGTTGTCTTGCAGGTTTGCTGTTGGTTGTTCAGAGGGAAAATAGATCTTCCTGGGAGAATGACAGCAAAGTGTCATTGAACTATATATGAATGCTTACGCACCAGGCTTGTCTTTCCTGCTGCTGTGGGTTTAGCATGCTAGCACATTCTCGGCGGTCTAGCATGTAGCGCATTCTTGGCAGTCTAGCATGTTAGCACGTTCTCTGCTGTTTAGCATGCTAGCACATTCTCGGCGGTCTAGCATGTTAGCGCATTCTCTGCTGTTTAGCATGCAGCGCATTCTTGGCAGTCTAGCATGTTAGCACGTTCTCTGCTGTTTAGCATACTAGCGCATTCTCTGCAGTCTAGCATGCTAGCACATTCTTGGCAGTCTAGCCTGTTAGTGCGTTCTCTGCTGTTTAGCATGCTACCTCGTTCTCGGCGGTCTAGTATGTAGCGTATTCTTGGCGGTCTAGCATGCTAGCGTGTTCTTGGCATACTAGCGCATTCTCTGCAGTCTAGCATGTTAGCGCATTCTTGGCAGTCTAGTATGTTAGCACGTTCTCTGCTGTTTAGCATGCTAGCACATTCTCGGCGGTCTAGTGTGTTAGCGCATTCTCTGCTGTTTAGCATGCAGCGCATTCTTGGCAGTCTAGCATGTTAGCACGTTCTCTGCTGTCTAGCATGTTAGCACGTTCTCTGCTGTTTAGCATGCTAGCACATTCTTGGCAGTCTAGCCTGTTAGCGTGTTCTCTGCAGTTTAGCGTGCTAGCACATTCTCGGCGGTCTAGCGTGTTAGCTCATTCTCTGCTTTTTAGCAAGCAGTGCATTCTTGGCAGTCTAGCATGTTAGCACGTTCTCTGCTGTCTAGCATGTTAGCACGTTCTCTGCTGTCTAGCATGTTAGCACGTTCTCTGCGGTCTAGCTTGCTAGCACATTCTCGGCGGTCTAGCATGCTAGCGCATTCTCGGCGTTCTAGCATGTTAGCGTGTTCTCTGCTGTTTAGCATGCTAGCTCGTTCTCTGCTGTTTAGCATGCTAGCTCGTTCTCGGCGGTCTAGTATGTAGCGTTTTCTTGGCGGTCTAGCATGCTAGCGTGTTCTTGGCATACTA
>JAAGVU020000036.1:19739652-19755897 GCA_011763525.2 Mormyrus iriodes | reverse complement strand
TAGCACGTTCTCTGCTGTCTAGCATGTTAGCACGTTCTCTGCTGTTTAGCATGCTAGCACATTCTTGGCAGTCTAGCGTGCTAGCACATTCTCGGCGGTCTAGCGTGTTAGCTCATTCTCTGCTTTTTAGCGTGCAGTGCATTCTTGGCAGTCTAGCATGTTAGCACGTTCTCTGCTGTCTAGCATGTTAGCACGTTCTCTGCGGTCTAGCATGCTAGCACGTTCTCTGCTGTCTAGCATGCTAGCACATTCTTGGCAGTCTAGCCTGTTAGCGCGTTCTCTGCAGTTTAGCGTGCTAGCACATTCTCGGCGGTCTAGCGTGTTAGCGCATTCTCTGCTTTTTAGCATGCTAGCACATTCTTGGCAGTCTAGCCTGTTAGCGCGTTCTCTGCTGTTTAGCATGCTAGCGCATTCGCGGCGTTCTAGCATGTTAGCGTGTTCTCTGCTGTTTAGCATGCTAGCTCGTTCTCTGCTGTTTAGCGTGCTAGCTCGTTCTCGGCGGTCTAGTATGTAGCGTTTTCTTGGCGGTCTAGCATGCTAGCGTGTTCTTGGCATACTAGCGCATTCTCGGCGGTCTAGCATGTAGCGCATTCTTGGCAGTCTAGTATGTTAGCACGTTCTCTGCTGTTTAGCATGCTAGCACATTCTCGGCGGTCTAGCATGTTAGCGTGTTCTCTGCTGTTTAGCATGCTAGCTCGTTCTCGGCGTTCTAGTATGTAGCGTATTCTTGGCGGTCTAGCATGCTAGCGTGTTCTTGGCATACTAGCGCATTCTCGGCAGTCTAGCATGTTAGCGCATTCTCGGCGGTCTAGCATGCTAGCTCGTTCTCGGCGGTCTTTGCATCTGTTTCTGAATTTATCAGTAATTTTAATGGGGTTTTTTTGTGTGTTCTTGGACTCTAAGGGTGAGTTGAGTGGAACTGGTGAAGGAATGGGGGCACGGTAAGGTGCAGTTATCGGGGGGAGCGGGGTGTGGGGGGGCAAGAAATAAAGCAGAGTGTTGAAGCGCAATAAGTCACTCTCAAAAGCCTCTGACTGACACAGCTTTGGACTGACTGGGACAGTCATGCTACTGATGTCTCCCTGAATTAATGGCTGGATCCTCGTTGTGAGGGCAGGACAGCGTGCTGTCAGTGTGCTGGATGAGATGTTTTCCCACCAGCTCATGCTGGCCACACAAACCCTGTCCCACTGTGTCCACAAGACCCCACGCTGCTTGTGACAGATGGTGCTGCTCGCTCGTCACTTAGAGAATGATTAAGGAGCCACAATCGTGGCTGATGGTTGACCCCTGCTGACCTCTGGCCAGCTTGTCACTGAATAAACAAGAGGCATGAAGGCATGGATCCTTAATCAGGCGGTATAGCGCAGCCCGGTGGAATATCAATGAAATGCACTTCTCATGAATGATCCCTAATCAGGAAGTATAGCGCAGCCCGGTGGAATATCAATGAAATGCATTTCTCATGAATGATCCCTAATCAGGAAGTATAGCGCAGCCTGGTGGAATATCAATGAAATGAGCTTCTCATGAACGATCCATAATCAGGCGGTATAGCGCAGCCCGGTGGAATATCAATGAAATGCGCTTCTTATGAATGACCTGCTTTTGCTGACAGGGAGGGGTAAAGACAAACGTAAAATAACACAAAATACATTTCCCAGGTCCCTGGGGGCCTTGATTCAGCCGCATTCTCACACAGCATTCCTGCAGTCTTGCTCGTGGCATATGAATACACTTAAATATTAATCGCACCCTCTTGGTTCCTATTTTACCTTCCATTTTATACACTTCTATCATGTCATAAGTCTTGACCTTGTTGGGTGAACATGCAGTAGAGATTAAACGGGCACGTCGGCATTCAGGAGGCAGGAGGTAGTTCTTAAGGACAGATGATTAATGATGGCGTATGAATGCAGGGTGTTTGAAACATAGTGCCTTCCTGAATTAAGATGTGCAGCTATAAGAACCAGTTTATCGGCTTGTCACGTGTGGCTCTGTGCAGTGCTCTGTGTTCCAAAGTGTCTTGCTTTATAGTAAAGGTCTTATTGGAAATGTACTTAGTAATTTAAAGTGGATATACTGGTGCACTCTGGGTAATGTAGTCATGGCCTCAAACGCAAAAGGAAAAAAAAAACATGACATAGCAAGACTGGAAGGTCAGAGAGATGCTAAGGCCTCATTAGGGATCTGCACGACATTTGCAGAAAATTGATCCTTTTCCTTGAGAAACTTCCATGAGTCATTAAGGTCTGAGAGGTGGGGACCCCTGCTGTCTCGGAGGCCTTCTGCATGGCACATCTCAGCAGGATGTAAGCAGCCTGTTCACTGAGCTGGGCCGGGATTCTGTTTGTCTGTCTGTCTGTCTGTCTGAGGCCTCTTAGCTGCACATGGACACTGAGTGCTGCTGGCTTAATGTAAAAACACTCAACTTGGATTCCAGCAGCCAGAAAAATAATATCGTTTCAGTGGGTTATTTCCTGGCGACTTCCTCCTCTGTAATTTGCGGATTTTATCTCAGTATCACCTGGAGTAAATGAGTGCAGTTTATTGCCATTTCGAGCGCACGTAAGCCGGAGCCTTGCTCGGTAATTCTGAGGCTGAGGTAAGCGCAAACACAGTGTAAACACAGCGGGGCGGGGGGGTGGTGATTATCCTGCTTCTGCGCGGAATTCCACGACAGCCACTGGTGCCACAGCACAGCTCCGTCAGGGGCTTTATCCTTCATGCTCCGAGCCCTGAAGCTGCTTTGGTGTCCGTTTCTGGGGAACCAGTCTGTGGGGTGGGGCGGGTAATGAGGTCTGCAGATTAGCATCTATACTAATAAGCCCCTCATGCACTTCAACTTAGACTCTGGGCTCTCAGACTGGGGGCAGGTACTCTGCGTCTCGGACAGCCTTCCTCGCCTGAGAAGTGGAGCCGTACTTTATTCTGATGGCTTGCTGTTTTCGGATCACGGCCCAGTCTCATTCTCTTCTCCCTACAATAGGCACTTCTAGGGAAAAGTGCCGTAGGCCAGAACCAGTTCCCTGCTCTGTGTGGTTTTGTGGGACCAGCCTCAGAACAGGCTCCCCTGTGCTGTGAATTGCATGCCTGCCTAGTGAGGTGCCTTCCTGTTATGAATGTGGGTTTGGACCTGGACCAAACGGTGAACTTGGATCTGAACCATGTTCAGCCCAGGATTAGCTGGGTTCATTACTGTCATTTTTATTCACTTAGCAGATGCTCAAGTCATAGTTGTACCTGTGTGTGAAGGTGCACATTAACTGTGGGAAATTTTAATGACCTCTCCTGTGGGTACAACAGCCGTTCCCCTCCAGCTTTGCAATGGGGGTGGGGGGGCTGGTGCCGCAGGTCGGGAAACAGCTTGTGCGAGGCCAAAACCTGGGGCGATGCGAGCCACATGGGACTTCATATGATGACAGAACGTTGGTGAAAGGCTCTCGCCAGACAGGTGTGGGGGGTGGGGGCGGAAAGGCGCCCCCCCCGTGATGGAGAATGGGCCTGAGAGTCTAAAAATAGCCGATCCATATCAGCACTGGTGTGCAACTGGATTGCGGGCGGAGACTTGGATGCCGTCTGCTGACGTATAGCATGGCGAGGATGACATGGTGGAGATGCAGGCAGAAAGAACGGTCTAGAAAGTGACATTCGCTGGATTTTAACTGAAGCTGTTTAATGGACACTAAATCTATTTAGCAATATGCCTCGCTGTGCTCGTCTTGCCTGAGTTTTGGCCACGCTCCTCACAGCCGCTATAAGCAAGTGTAAATGAGACTTTTGATGCTGTGGAAGGAGCGAGGCCCTCGGAGCAGGGCCACCCATTCATCATGCTCGTAAAAATCCCAGCCCTCAGGCACATTCTTCATTCTGGACCTTAATTATACCGGCAAGTCTATACTGCTTGAAGAATAAAATACACTTACGCGAGCCTCGTCTAAAACCAACCAACCTCCCAAACTCCTTTACGGTAATCCAGCGGTTTTCAGTTATGTTCTCCAGTGTCCTGAATATGCATCACTGTGACTGTAGCGTATTTCACTGCACTTTGGCCCTAGGCTTAGCCTTTTGTCACAGCGTGCCAGGCAGGCTGCTGTCTGTAAGATGGGCCAAGCTGGTGGGCAAAGCTACCTGGCCAACAAGACACTTTCCCAGAGTGGGAGGGTGATGCCAGGGAGTACCTAGCAGGAGATCCTTCAAAGAAAGACACTGTGATTAAGGGCTCCTCCTTTAAAGGGAAATTGCCTGGTCTTACACACTGGACTACATGGCTGCCCCCCCCCTTTTCATTTCATTGTTATTACTACTGTACATTGTAATTACCTGATCCAGCACAGCAAGTTAGTGTAATTCATTGCTTGTATTCTTGTGGTCACCCAGAAGCATGAAAAACCAAATCTGATACTGGTGCTTTATTTCCAAGATTAATGGAAATGTATGTAAATGTGACCCCCCCCCCCCCCACCACCACCACCAAGGAAATGATGTTCGTATACTGCTAAATATTTTAGAAACCACAGCTGACAGGTGCTGATCAGCCCCACACACATACACACCATGAGGCTAACCTTTGTATCAATGTCATTTCAGATGTAGCCTTCAGCATAGCCCCCCCCCCCCCCCAGCTCATGAAGAGACACGCATGCTCGTGGCACCTGCCTCGCCTCGCATATGAAACACAGGGGTCTCCTAGATTTGAAAGATAATTCAGCACTGATGAGTTTCACAGGCTCCGTCTGCGAGCGGCCGGCAGCCTCCCCTCACGCACGTGTCTGTTACGGCTGCGTTCGGAGAGGCACCATGGCGACCCTTTCTAGGCTGAGATCAAGTAGGCAAGGGCAGGAAAGGGGAGCCGAGATCCTGGGCAGAGCAGCTTTGCCAGGGTTTATACCACCTCCGAGAGAGCGGCTCACACGCACATCTCCACACGCTTGCATGTTGACGTATGCTGCACTAAGACGCATACATGAAATATCTAGCCCAGATTGTTTAAATAAAATATCGAGCAGCTGTGGATAAGTTGAACAAGATACTCATATATAGATTTAAATCAATACTCAGTTTGATTCTGCAATGAAACATGAATATCCTTACAGCTAAGAATTCATCATATGATGACATAGGCTGCAGCTTCACTCATGCATACGTGTGTGTGTGTGAGTGAGTGAGACACATATGAGTGTGAGAGAGTGAGAGAGTGCAATGGCTGTTGTAAATGTTATTAAAGAGAAGAGTAATTGTCAAGACAGCTGACAGAAGCAGGTGTGCCTTGTCGTTTAGAGTAATCCCTTTTCATTAACTCTGCTCGTCCAGGCCTTGAGAGAGTCACCATTGATCCTACTGTAATGTCAACTCATTAGGCACAGTGTAGCACCAGGCCGGCTAACCACAGCAAAAGCTGGGGGCTCCACGGACGCTGTGAACCTTGCCCCCCCCCCCAACCATCCCTTCCTTGTCAGTCTTTGCACATTCATTGCAAAAACCTCACCACCATTACTGTAACTCAATTTCCACTGTTAGCACTGAGGCAGAAACCCCTCATCCATCCCTCTCTCTCTCTCTCTCTCTCCCCCCTGTGGCATCCCTTTTTCTCAATCTGGCTCCCTTGGTGGCACCCCCCACCCCCTGACAGAGGTCATTCTCAAAGGTGGCAGTAGCTGGTGCCATGTGCTTGGCGCAGTGAAGTTTACCTTCACTGTCTTTCTGTGCTTCACTGTAGTGGCCCAGTGTGGCGCTTTAGTATCTTGCTGCGGTTTCTAGCTGCATAAAAAGGTTGGATGCGGCGTCGCTCATCTCTGGATGAAAGTGATCACTGAGCATCTTAATGATGAATTATTTATCCTCCTCAGCCATCGCCTCTCCTCTAGGAGCCCCATCTCACCGTCCCAGAGTGTCGTCCTCAACACCCCCTTTCACTTCCTGCTTGTTGTTTACAGTTTTGTTTTTTTCTGCCGAGTTGGAAGCGTGGGGGACATTTGCGGGGTGAAACCGGAGACACTCTGAGCCACTGGGAATCACCATTGAGCCAGAAATGGACTTCAGCGTGCTCCAGATCCAAACCTTCAAACATATTTTTCATGTTTCAAACATATTTTATCATCAGGTCATTTCTTTTCTTTCCCCCCAATATCTGTTACTTAGACTGTAACTTTCTCCAAAGAGAACATCACCCCCGCTGAGAGGGCCCACTAATTACCACAGGCAGCATCCATGTAGGTTTAGGCAAAGAATTCAGATAAATCTGATCCCTTCTGAAGGCTGAGTTTAAAGATGTCCTTGACTGTTCCTTATTTGCCCCCCCCCCCATCTGATTCAGTTGATGCCCGAGTTTTGCATTTAACTGAACGTCTCCCACTCTCAGCGGTGTGGGAAGTGTTCGAAAAACCGTGCAGCGTTCCGCACGTCTCCGGATTCCTTGCTGACTTTCCGTATTCTGGCTCCCAGCGGAGCCGGATGACTGGCTCTGGCTTCCGCACGGCTCTCCCGCGCTCCGTCAGCCCCGCCGCTGCAGGCGAACGGCTTCCCTCAGCATCTTATGAAAATGTCCATGTTTTGTTTCATCGCCCTCTATCGGTGGAATGACGTGTCAGCGCCAGTCAGAATTGATATTACAGCCTGTCGCTCACAGCCGTCCGTGCATGAGCCACGAGAAATGCTGCCCACTCACCCCTGCAGCGAACGGAGACCCCCTGCCATGTTCAAACAGCATGTGTCGCATGTTTTTATCTCAGCCGTGTTTTTGAGCATGCCAGCGGTGTGATAATCCAGCAAAGAGCCCAACAGCCCCTGTCAGCAAACAAATACGGCTGTATCTCCCTGCAAATGCGGAGGACGGCTGATAGGCCATGATTCAAACACTGCGGAAGAACATACATGATGCTCAGGCAAAGCTGAAGGCTAATGTTGCTGAAGGAACATCTCTGAGGAGCCTCTGGCTAATACGCCTGCTCCAAGCCCCCCCACAGGGACCAGAACGGCACCGGGCCACTTTCCGAGGAAATATTCAATCAGGAATGAAGGCAGAGAGAGAGGAAGAAGCTGTACAGTCAGGAATAAAGACGTCTGAAGTGAGGGATAATGCGGAGTGTTGTGGATGCAGGCTCCCGGTGCCCGCCCTGAGGTACTGACTGTTCCAGAGGGCTGCTGTGGGTTAGGGTGTGATGTCTGGCAGGTTTGTGAAGGTGTGAAGTTCGTCTGTAGTTATACAGTACAGGAAGGCCAGCATTATGCTGTGGACGGGAGTGGCGGCCACCTGAATGCAGCGCTCACGTCCTAGCTTAACGAGCTAGAATGGGTTTATTAATGAACGACTTACAGGACCTTTACCGCCTCCCCTTTTGTTTGCCCCAAATGTCCCGGCCTCTCCAGGCAGCGGGAGAGAGGCACACCCCCGAGAGTCAGACACTACTAGAAGGCACCAGGACACCAGTGACCATGAACAATCTTCATACACATAAGCGTCTGGCTTTGCCTAAATGTTACCGTTTCAGATGTAAGCCTCAGAAAGAAGGTTATGCTGTTGTAGCCTTAAGCGAGGCAACTGATTCTGCATAGATCTGCAGTTTGGCTGCCCTGTGCAGTACAGCGTCGTGTCCAGAGAGGAAAACCACAGCTACATTCAGCAAGCTGAGTCTTCGGAGATCGTGCCGCTGAAATATTCACTCGGAATCGTACCTTAATTCATCCTGTATCTTTATTGCCTTTTCTCGTTATTTGTCCTTAAGAATGCTAATGTACTATTAGCATTGCCGTACTGATGGCTGGGAGACGCGCAGAACAGCACGTGCATGCCCTTGGGCGGCAGCATTTCATTCCCGCAGTATAGACTGTTGTAATTCTGTTGTTTACTTGACTGTCCGGGCCCCTGTGCGGATGAGCATGCTTCCACAACTCACTAGGCCGTGTGCAGCATGCAAGCGTGGCTAATCCTGGAGCTGGCAGCAGGCAGCGGCTAAGCTAATGGCGTCTGGCTGACGAATGGCACGGGGCTGTGGGGCGTGGCGGCGCCCCCTTAAGGTCACCAGGTGTCCTGACAGTCACAGTGAGTGTATTTGAGGGTGCAAATCTGAGGCATGACAGAGCAGTGGGACCAGCGCTCAGCGAGAAGGGCCAGGAGAAAATGAATCCTCCACATTTAATGGCACCGTGGGAGTCTGGGGAATGGAAAAGAGAAAACGGAGGCAGCGATTCGCACTCGTGCCAAGAGCCCCCCATTAAACAGCCCCACAAAACCCCCCCGCGTCTCCGCGCTGATGAGAGTGAGATTTCACAACTGCAGATTGCTCCAGTTAAAAAAAAAAAAAAAAAAAAGAAATAAGAAAGATGAAATGGCAGGCAGACTTGTTTTGTAACAATAAGCGCGCTGCTCTCCCACGCTGGCTGTGGCGCTGGGTGTCTGGGAGCCGCACGGCGACGGCGGGCCGCGGCACAGATGACCTTCCCGCCGAGCCCTGCTCCGACCCGATACAGATACTTCCTCATGGCTGCTCTACAGAACCAGGCCTCTGGAAGATTTGGTGCTGGGGCAATCGGCCCACTAGGCTGACGCAGAACAACACCACTTCTCTGAACGTGAGACGCCCCGGTCCGACGGCTTTGAGGGCAGAGCAGGCCTTTCGTTCGCTTCTAAAGCTCAGCCCGCTCCCTGCCCCACAGTATTCACATGTACGGTACAGCGCCACCTGCAGTACATAACACATCATTACAGAGAATGGCACATTGCTATTGGGACCTGAATAGTGAGCTTGTTGTGTTTGGGTCTCTGTCCGCTTGGCGTGTCCATGGTTTTTCACCCTGTCACGTGACGGCCTCGCGTCTCCAGGGCGCACGACACCGAGTCACTCCCAGGGGAGTCTGTCGATACACGCAATGTGTTCTCCAGCCGCGTAGCTTTTAATCTGTTTGTTCTTTAAAACCAGGCACTGGAAAATCTTCTAGCTGTTTTATGGATCTATAAATACTCATAACAGGAAAGCGGGCATGATGAAATCACTGAAGTTTGCAAATATGAATATATTTTTGTAGAAGTTAGATAGACTTTAGTGACCCCTGCGGATTAACCTGCAACCAGGACCTGTTCAAGCCCCTTTTGTTACCTGGATGCCAGAAGCCCAACTGGGGTGAGTCCTACGATGTATGTTTACCAGCGGTACTAGTGAATACTGGATTATCCCAAACCTGGTTTGCGCCATCTGAACGGCACGTGCCTGGGTGCCATGTGGGCGTTTGCCGTTTCTCAGCCCCCCCGCGTTCATGCAAACAGATTAGCAGGAATCCCTGGAGCGGGGGGGGCTCACATGATCATGGACACAGCATGTGCCGCCCACCCCCCCCGTGGTGGCACTCCTGAGCACCACCTTGAGCGGAAACACTAACTGGAAGTTGGATAGTATGAAGCAGACACCATGACGGTATAGTCTGATCACGGAGGAGGAGCCCGGTTTCCCTCTCGGCGGGTCGTGCTCGGCTGACCTCGAGATCCATGCCACACCACTTGCGAATCCTGTTTCTGATCCTGAGCGCTTCCTGAGCAGGACGCTGGCTTCACCACAAACGATTCCGCCGCCTTAATTGGAAATAATTGCATGTTTCCCCTATTACGCCGTGTGTTTGTGTGTGTTGTGTTTAATTTTAGATTTGCCGCGTCTATCGCTTCCTGCGCCTCCCCGGCCGCCGCACTCATCCGTGTCGAGACCAGCAATAATTACGGTGATTTTCGCTGCTGGTTAAATGAAGGGAGAGAGATGGGATTTAATAGCATGTGTTTGTATGAGTGAAATTCAACAGCTGTGAACAGCCTGGATGGGTGGCTGATGGGGCCTCTGCTGAACAGCGTTTCAGATGCCCTGTGTGTGCGTGTGTGTGTGCGCGTGTGTGTGTGTGTGTGTGTGCGTGCGTGCGCATAGGTCATGTATATATTACATTGTGGGACTTTATTTTATAAAAATCCGTGACAAAAAGCCTTGTATTTTGTTTGGTTACTCATGGTTAAGGTTGGGCTGGGTAGGGGGTTAGGGTGTCATTGCTGGGATTTAGGTTATACCCATAGACTGAATGGATATTCCTCAAAAAGATACGAATACAAACGGTGTGTGTGCCCGCCCGCGTGTGTGGCATATTTGAGTTGACACGCAGTGTTTGGCAGTGAGAGTTCATCACACTGAGCACAGAGCTAATTAGCACAACAAAAGTGGGCTGTTTGAGTGCATTTCTGTGTGTGAGCATATTTCACAGAGGCTGCAATATCGAACGATTCCCTTTTCAGAGTCCTTCCTCTGAGTGGGAATCTGTTCATCTCTGCAATTTCTGATTGGCCTATGCGTGTGTGTGTCTGTGTCTGTGTGTGTCTGTGTGTGTGTGGCATTACACTCACGCTTTCAGACTCTCATGCTCACACAAGAAATCTTACAGCAAATCTGTATTATTCCTTTATAAGATTAGAATTAGCTGCATCAGAAGCATTGGGGTAGTTTGCAAACCCTACAGACTATTCAGAATGTAATAAAACTGTCACATACAGGTAAATGCATTTGCAAACTTGTCTCACGCCAGCCAGCTGACCGAAGTTGGCAGCCCTGGATCTGGCTCGCTGACTGGCTCTGGGTCATGCGACATGGAGTGGCCCCCTGGATTGGGGGGGGGGGTCCCCTCCCCAAGACCTGAGCTGCCCCCTCCTTCTCTAGCCCCAGGAGTGTGGTTTTTATAAAACTGGCATGGAAAAGTAGCCCGATCATCCCATTTTAATGAGACATTGGCTGGACTGATGTGACCCCCTCCTACGTGCTTGGGGGGGGGGGGCTGCCAAGCTCAAAACCCCCCCCCCCCCCCCCCCAAACAGTGTGCGCACCCACACACATTTGACACCTCACAGCAGGACGCGCACAGACTCGGGGATAATTCAGACTCTGCTCTGTGTACACGGCGCCCGAACATACCCCTGGACAGGTCCTGTTTCAAACAATACAGGTAGCTGAAGGATATGGTGCAGTCCTTGCAACTGTGACCTAATCGCTGTGTCACATAGTGCTTTGCAGGTCCATACTACTTGAAACACGCACGCACACACAAACACGTACACGCACCCACAAACATGAGAAGAGTAGCTACCAGCAGACTGCTTTGCCCGGGCCGAGCGCCCTTGTTTCTGACCCTTTGCTCTGCCTCTCCCATCCGCCATGTGCTGGTGTGTATTGACTCCACGCTGTGCCAATTCAACAGGAAATGAAAGACTGCCGGTCACAGGCAGCTCCACAAACACGCAGCGTGCTACTGATTCTCACCGGAAGGGCGTCAGAGCAGCGCCCTGTTAGGGAAACCTTCAGGGCCCGTTCGCTAAGTGTGATGCCCCCTGCTGGGCGGATGCGGAGCGGCACCCTGCCAGGGATCTGACATCGTGGACGTTCCCTGCAGTCTCTGTAAGTGAGATATATTCGTCGCATCCGGTGAGCAAATGGGACGAGAGAACTAACTGAGCGTGAATAATTTATCCACGCAGGTTGGCTGCAGCATGTGAACATCCCATCAGGCCATTCAGGGCTGGGGAGGGGGTGGGGGTGCAGTGTGGCAGGTTGCCCGCGGACTGTGAACTTCAGGCCATTCTGCTTTGCTCTTTTTTGTTTTATTTGGTAGCGGGGGGGGGACCTCTGTTAATAAAATCTTGGGGGGGTTTTACTCAGACCCAAGGGCTCAGTCTCATCTTGCTTCTGCCCACCCTTCCTGTTCCTGTTCCTGTTTTTGGTCATCAGGTCCCATCACTGCTCCCCCCCTCCAGCCACTGTGACTCCTTGTGAGAAGCCTCAGACACCTTCAGGCAGATGGCATGACTGCGCCCATCTGCCAGCTCTGTGGCACTGCTTGCACACAGCTGGGTACCCCACTGGAACCGCAGAATCCGAGATGCTAATGTCATCGGCAACCTTCGGTATATGGCAGGTATTCAGAGGGTTGGAGGTTTGAACCCCATAGTTGCAGCGAAATCATACCAGCATTGGCCCTTTGAGCCGTTACCCCCACCCCCACCCCCAATCCAAGGCTACTGGCCTTGGATAAAATGTGAACCATACCTGGTAAAGAAGGGGGAGGGGCAAATAGCAACTAAGCAACAGCAGCAGGCAGGAATTAACTCCAGATGGTCGTGGTTCGCACCATCCCTCCTGTCACACCAGAGTAAGGTGCTTAATCTCAACTGGTTCTAGTTTAAAATGGCAGCTGGTTAAACAGGGAAGGGCTGTAGCCGGAGGCCGCGTGGATGAGTGCGAGCTGTCATGGATTTGTTCACCGTGGTACATTCTTGTTTCTTAAGCAGTGTTTAATACGCTTCCTGCGCCCGTCCCGGTTTCTCTAGGCGAGCCCATGGGATTCTGGGTACTTTTCTACAGCTGTATATTCCCCGGTTTGTAAGAATGTAGATCAAACTTGTTACAGGTTACAAAGCAGCACTCGGGGTCCAACCACGGGAGGGGTGTTTTAAAAAATGAGGGCTTCTTTAAATAAGGGGGGGATTCATTTAAAAAATGTATAGGATAAGCGTTTCATGAAATTGACCTGCCAGAGCTGTACTAACCAAGAGGAGAGTAAAAGTGGGAAATCTGTCTTCCCGCGCAACAGAGGGGGGGTGCAGATCTGTCTTCCCGTGAGAAAGAGGGGGGTGCAGATCTGTCTTCCCGCGCGACAGAGGGGGGGGTGCAGATCTGTCTTCCCGCGCGACAGGGGAGGTGGTGCAGATCTGTCTTCCCACGTGACAGAGGTGGGGGGTGCAGATCTGTCTTCCCGCGAGAAAGGGGGGGGGGTGCAGATCTGTCTTTCCGCGCGACGGGGGGGGGGTGCAGACCTGTCTTCCCGCGCGACAGGGGGGGGAGCAGACCTGTCTTCCCGCACAACGGGGGGGGGGGGTGCAGGTCTGTATTCCCGCGCCACGGGGTGGGGGGGTGCAGATCTGTACACATCTGCAGGCAGAAGCTTATGAATCTCCACTAATGGCAGAGGAGCCCTATACATGCTCAGAATGGGCTTTAAACATACGGTTAGAAGCAGAAATAGGTTCCAAACTGCACGTGTAAATGTACTTCAGATTGCTTTAGCTGTGCGGTTCCCATGCTTTCTCTTCCAGGCAGAATATGTGACGCTAAGCTGTGTGAAGGAGTTTATATAGCTATATACTCTACTGTAAGTTCTAAAACATGGATTAAAAGTTGTAAAAATGTATCTCTCGTGTGTATAGACTTGCGGAAAGGACTGGAAATTCAGCCTGACCACTTGAATGTTCATTTCAGGACCTCGACTAATTAGCAGAATTCAGGCAACCGATTAGTTGTCATTTTTTAAGAAGGCAATTTTCGCACAATCTGTCATTTCATATTAGCCACCTCGTTAATGGGCTGCTGTTCCCATCAGCTGCTTCCCATGGTGTGCAGTGCAGCCCCCGAGTCTCAAGGAAGGACATGTCCACGGTGGAACTGCAGGACGAGCAAACGGCAAAACGGAGAAGTGCAAACATCTGGGAATATTTCTCTATATTTGTTTTCTAGTGAATTAACATTGTTAGGCACAATAAATATGAGTTTATTATCTTACACAAGCACTGCCACTCTGCAAAACAAATGTAACTAGTATTTTAATTTAGATTTCATTTACCTACAGTTAGGAAGATGCAATTAGATTAGTTATGTAATTTGGCACCGCGGATGATAAAGGTATACTGATAAGAGCAAGATTTTATAGCTAGAAAAATATCCGTTTGAGAGCTGTGCAAATAACACACCATTAAAGCCACTTGGTTCAAACCAATGACTTGACAATAATGAAAAACTTACACAGTTAGTAATGAATGTAATTATGGGGCAGAGCCCCCCCTAATGAAATGATACTGTTCTCCCTGGGAGTTTTGCAAAGGGGCTCAGGGCATGACGTGGTTTTTTAGAGGACGTAGGTCTGCGTTGGGTCCCAACAGATTAGTACCTCATAAACAGCAAATCACTGCAAATCAAAGCAAGTCACGCCGTGGCTGAATCACAAACGACCCCCCCACACCACAGGCTCTTTTAGGCGGGGTGATTATATCATTACAGGAAGTCACAGTTCACAGTTGTGGTTTTATTTGGTCAATTTTAGCTGTGGTGCTTTTTAAAATAGACACGTCATGCCCGCCCCCTCCCCCCAGTGCAGATTAATGTAGCGCAGCTGCACCAATCAGCTTTAAGACCGACAGGAGACCCGGTAGGCTGAAAATGGCAGGACTGAACATCTGCCGACCGTTTGTGCTCGCTGGCCTTTCGCCCAAAAGATCTAGTTATTTTTTTACCTCCCGCCTGCCCCCACCTGCCGGCGCGCTCCATCAAGGCCTGATTGTTTCCTGATAGCTGTGGCATTTCACGAGCGCCACTTACGTTTGCAAACGCTTCACCGAGATGGAAAATGAGAACGGGCTGGAACAAAGGCGTGAATCAGGGAGGCAGGCTACCAGCCCCCTCCGCCTCTCCAGTACCAAAACCACAAACGCAGCCCCGCTTTTAATCTGAGAGTCCACCCCAGCGCCCCCCGGTGGCTGTGCTTCGCCGCTACATACTGCTTCAAATATTGTTTTTCAGAAAGCGATAGCGCGCCTTTCATACTGCTGCCCACCTTTGTCCCCGATTTGCCTTCTAGCTGCCGTGGAATCCGTCCCCTGGGATGGGGGACGACGGTGCCACTAACTAAATGCCTCATTTCCCTCTCTGGTTACAGTAGCTGTCAGCGGACGCCTGTCCTTCATCCAGGGCAACGCAGCCCCATTCAGGCCGGTTACCATAGTGATTAGAGCAAGGGCCTGTACGCACAGGGTGACTTCCCTGCCACTGAGGGATGGTGTTTAAATTTACCTGGTCATTGGACACCCCACCCCCCCAGGTCCTGTATTTACAGGCCATGATCTCAGGCTATGGCTATTGGGAAGCGTGTGCTGGCAAGATGGCATGCAGAAGCTGTTTTAGGCCACATGGCGCATCAGCAGGATGTGGGCTTCTGATTGGAGGTATGGAACTTTAACGTGTCAGTTGGGGACTTGCCGAAATCTGCCGTCTCTGTCCACATGGCCCTCTGTGTCTCGTTTTCCCGGCAGACGTTTAGTCCGCCGCGGGGTGGCTGCTTTCGCTCCATCATCCCTTCTTTCCGGTTTGATACGACAGAATGCTTCACGGACGCCATGACGGCCTGGTGTCTCACTCGGGACCAGCGGCCAGTCACAGTCTGCTCATCTCTGTGGGGGGGAAGTGCAACGGTGCCCTCAGAGGGCCAGGGAGGTAAGGCGCTCGCTAGCCCTCACTGGGGCACCTTGGGGTGGCTCACTGTCTGTCCCGACACGCATTTAGACGCAGACGATCTCTTTCCTCATCCCTGTAGTGTGCCGCCAGTCAGCCCTGATGCCAGTGATCTCTGGGCAGCTCACGGCTCCCACACGCCGCTCACCTGCCCCCACTGATGGCCAGTCTCTTGCTGCCTCTCCTCTCATTTTTCCTTCCTGCCGATTCTTGGCCGCTGGGCCCCACTAATAAAGGCACGTGATGGCGGACGTGTGAAACAGCCTGTGCTAAGCTAGCCCCACTAATCGATCGGCCCGTCTAATGGAGCTACCCAAGGGGCAGGCTGCCGGGCCCAGTGCAGGCCGGTCTGCCTCACAGCGGGCCGGTCTCCAGAGTTTGTGTGACACATTAGCCCACGTGTATTTCCAGCTTTTAGTCTGCAGTTCAGCCTGAGTATGTTTCTGTTGTGGCGGCCAACCAGCCCCAGCAGCTGATCGATATTTCATATGTTTTTCAGCTCTTGGTATGGGGGGGCGGCTTTGTGATGGGCAGCCGCTGTGAAAGAAGCCTTTACAGAGCCCGGCGGCTGGCACGATGGGCGAGCTTTTCCATCCGGGCTGCAGGAGAGTCTGAGATAATGGCACCAAATCAGAGGAAGTAAAATGGGCCACGGGGGGGGCAGGGAGCATTACCAACCATTCCATACATTAAAGATGCATGTGAAGCAGCTACTATTGCGATACGATACCCGTATTGCAATGCAGTGCGATTCGACATCCAACTCGAGTGAGACTTGGCCAAGAGACTGACAGAGATCTGGCAATTTCACACAGCTCCGAGGGCGCTGAGTTAGCGTCCCGCCACAGCGTCACATGAGAGGACGCCTTTCGTTATTGTGTGCTGCAGTGTGTCAACAGTAACAAATTCTCACTTTTGTTGTACTTATTTGGCCCGAAAGAACTCGCTGCTA
>JAAGVU020000036.1:19714684-19727462 GCA_011763525.2 Mormyrus iriodes | reverse complement strand
GACAAAGGTGCAAGTGGGGAGGGGGGGGGGACTGCCAATCCTGGGGGCAATGTGTCCCCCTCACACGAGTGTGTGGTGTCGGTGCTGCTTGTGTGGGTTTTCCACTCTCCAGCAGAACATGACCAAATGCAGCCCCCTGGCTGTCGGCCATCTCACAGCACGGTTCCACCTTGGCCTGGCTGTGTCTGTGCGCTCAGGCCTGGCCCAATCGCCTTCCTCCCGTTCTCAGCCTGACGCTGCTCTGCCCCGGGATCCAAATTGAACACGTTGCTCGGAAGCATCCTGTCGATTTCTTTACTGCTTCGGCTGGATCCGTAAATCCCAGGAAAATCCCAAGCCGCACCGCAGCGCACCCGCCACACGACAAACCACCTCAGGGATGAGAACCTGCGTGCAGCCGTGCGGTGGGTGATACCTCAGCACCACATGTGACCAGTGTGAGTTTTTTCCGGTGGCTGTAGTGCCAATCCTGTCACCAACCCCCAAACTTCCCTGTAAGTTTTGATCACCGCCACACCCAGGACGAAGCAATTGCAGGATGGCCTCGCTCAGGCGCCCACCGGAGTAGGGTCATTCTTGGCATTCATGGGATTTGAACCAACAGCCTCCTGATTGCTGGGACAGATCCCTAGCCGCACAGCGACCACTCCACCCACAGGGTAACTAGGGTGGCCAGCGGAGCCTCACAAAAGACGCGGACAGCACACTTTGGCTCCACATTAAGCTAACATTTAAAGAAGGTCGGGAATGAGAAAGTGATACGCTGTAGCCTTCCTGTTCGACAGAGTCCCTCCCTGTTTGTGTACCACCGATAGGGAATCGGTGTGGACACGCTTTCTGCGCCGACCTTCCACCCGACACCCCAGCCTGCCTTTAAAAAGACATAAGCGCGGGCCTTGCTGGATAGCCCTCCTGTCCCGGCCCCCGTCAAAGCGAGTCAGCACAGGGCACAAGGAGGGGCTAATCGGCAGGGGCACAAGCCCGTCTCACCGGCGTGCTCAGCCAGGCAGATCTGCCCTAATTGGGCTGCTGTGTCTCTGAGCTCTCAGCTTGCAACCAATGCAACCATTTCCATTATTCCCCATCACAATACACCATAAATACAGTGGTTTACCCTGTCTAGGTTAAGCGGGTGCAAATGTGACGGATGGACACAGCTGTTATATCAAATGGTGCTGTAAGGTCTAAAACATATATTTGTCTATTGTGAGACATTACAGCCTTTTCTAAAGAATCTCTTCTTGGGTGTTCGACGGTGCTTTGATTTACAGCCATCGTGACTGATGTGCTCGGCTCGCCGTCCTTGGGAACAGCACTGAGGACAGGAAAACCACCTGACGACACACATATATCCCTGGCCAATCAGACACCCAGCCCGTTTGGCTGAACCAATAGGAAATAAGGAGTTACCACAGTGAGCAAAAAAAAAATTATTAAAGGAAGCTCAGCTAGAAGGTTACATTTCAGACTTGTCATTGACTTTAAATTGGACTCAGGTTTATATCCTGCTCAAGCATCATGAAATGGGAAACTGTGTGGAATAACAGAGTTAAGACTCTGAAAAACCTAATTAAGAACAACACTGTATCTTTTTCTGCTCTCATCATCTGTCTGCCTTCCTTTCTAAACCATTCTCCTGGTGGGGGTCATGTTTATAGCACCCAGGGACGAAGCTGTCAAATATGAGCTTGCGGAGACTTGCGTGAATCGCCGACACACTGTCTGCTGACGCTGGGAAGCCGCATCTGAGGGTGTGAGGCTGGGACACGCGAGAGGGGCGTCAGTCACACACACCTCAAACTGGGGCTGCGATCAAACCTGAGCTCGCCCCCTGACACTAAACGTGAATTAGCTGCACAAACATATCACACCGCAAAAGGTCCAAAGTTCCAGTATGTGCCGGTTGAGAGCAGTGCGGCTTCCGTCCGTGGCCCTGGCCGCTCCAGCAGGGTGAGCCTTATGGCAGCACGGCAGTGAACAGGGCCGCTGTCCCCCCCCCACCCCCCAGCGCTGCTTACAGCCCTTGCTCCTCACCCCGAGTGTCTTTAATCTCACCCACCTCACCCTACCCCACCCCGCTTTGCCCCGCCCTGCCTTGCTCCTCCCTACCTTGCCCAGCCCCGCCCTGCCCTGCCTCACCCAACCCTGCCTTGCCCAACTTTGCCCTGCTCCGCCCCACCTCGCCTCTTCCTGCCCTGCCCCGCCCCACCTCTCCCCTCCCCTCCTCTCCCTGCCTTGCTCCGCCCCTCCCCACCTCACCCTGCCCCTCCCTGCCCTGCTTCTCCCCACTTAGCCCCTTCCTGCCCTGCCACGTCCCACCTCTCCCTGCCTCTCCGCCTCTCCCCTCCCTGCCCTGCCTCACCCCGCCTCTCCCTGTCCTACCCTGCCTCGCCCTCTCCCGTTTCATGCCCTCCAGGCCTCTCCGTGCCTACGTCTCTCTCTAAGGCCGATTAAGGAATGCTCCCGTCTCTCTGTTCCTAACGATGTTTCCATCGTTCATCTGTGTAATTAGTGACGCTGGTGCCAGCTTCCCGTACCCTCGTGTTTATACGAATCCGTGCCTTCGTTACTCAGAATGTACCGACAGGGTAATTAGACAAAGACAGCGATATGGTGATTTATGCCTCATGTCGGTAATGAAAACAAAGTTTCAGTGGCGAACGCTCTTTAATTTCTGGACGCGCTCCTGCCTGCCTGTGCTTTGCTTATTAATAATACATGTGATGCACCCGGAGTCTTTTTAATAAAAAATGAACCAGCAGATTTTGAAGCATTTCAGGCTTTTATGTTTTATTTTCTCCTTTTATCTTAACCAGTGTAAGTGGCGACAGAACGGACAGACGGATGTACAGATGGCTGGATGGATGGATTTTCTTTACACCTAAGTTCACCTCCCCCTGACTGTGTCAAAGACGCCAAAGCTGGACTGACTCCTGTCACCCCTATGCAGGATCAGTCAGGTCTGATTTCTATTTGCTGAGCTTTTTGTCTCTATCACAGTGCAATCCGAACACAGTACCCTGTGCTGGGTCTCATTCCAGAGGATTCATCACGACAGGAAAAAAAAGTACGCCCCCCCCATAGAAAAAAAGAGAAAAAATCCCCCTCATTACTTGCTAAATGTATTTTCATTCGGAGTTGGGGGGGATTTAATTTTCTTGCTGTTTTTTTTTAATCAAATAAGAAAATGATCCTCTTCAGGCCCGCCTTCCCCAAGCTGAGATTTATAGTAATGGAAAAAGATTACATCTGGAATTAAACACTGCTCATCCGTGGCCAGTGTGCCTGACAGCCGTTAGCACGGGACAGCTGAGAGACCGCAGGCCCCCTCGCTGTGGCTCCTAATAACCCACTCAGGCGTGTTTACCTAAATACGGCCACACTCTGAGCTGCCTGTCAGGGTGGAGGCGGTTGTGCTGTTTAATAGCTTACGGTGCGTGTGGGCGGCCCATCGGTGGCATTTCACACCTCTGTGTCGGATGGTAGCCGTGCATCGCCCACCTGTCTCGAACCCGGGCTCCGATCGCCCTTTCCCAACTCAGCCCCGCGCTTTGCGATCTGCCCCCGTGGGGCTGATCTGGCTTTCGCAGTATGACACCCTGAGCTTTTAACATGTGCCAGTTGGGCCAAATAACAGGAGATGAGATGTTCTGGAGCTTGAAGAAATGTTCCTATCTGCTGGTAAACGGTCCCGTCGTGTTTGCTTTGCACTTCCGTCGCTGGCCCTTCCATATTTCTCCAGAGGAAACGGACCATTCAGTGTTAATATAAGCCTCTGTTATTCTTTACGGCTTCTGTCCCTCATCTTAGCCTCCCCCTCCCAGGGACCTTTAGAGGTTTCAGTGCAATCCAGAAACCTGTTCTGTCGTCCGGGGGGGGGGTGTTTTATACTGTCGCCAAGAGACTCAACCGACAGAAATTACCTGCTTTACTGACCAGCATTGAAACAGCCTGAAAAGTCTTCAATGCGCATAGAAAATGTATTTATTTTGCAGAATTACCAGGAGCGCACAGCTCTGAAAGGGTCGTACTGAGTTAAAATACAATAAATAAAATAAGCTGTCGGCTTATGTTAGCAGAAAGAACACTTACTAAAGCGAAATGTCTTTATCAATACAATTTATCGCGGGGCCGTTTTATAAAGTTTATGAATTGTTATGGGTTCTAAACAAGGTGGAATCGCTTCTGCCGGCCTGTGAGGAGGCGTCCACAGGGCTTTGAGTCCTGAGGGCTGAGCTCAGCCCAGCGAGTGTTTGAACCGGTCATCTCTCAGGTGACGCCATGTCCCGGACACAGGAGAGCCATCTGACAGCACGTCCACTCACACAGCTCACCTGGCAAAGCCTGTTGTTTCTTCCTCAGTGTTTCTCAAAGTGGTCCTTGGGGACCCACAGACAGTCCATGTTTTTGCTCCCTCCCCGTTTCCTATGGAGCAAAAATGTGGACTGTCTGTCAGGGAGCTGGGAGGGATTGGAAAACACTGGTTTACTGTAGATGATTTAGTAAAATTACTGATCTTAACAACTTCTCCTGTTGTGAACATGCAGAAATTGGGGAGGGCAGACAGGTGGTTAAGACCCCCACCCCGAGAGATGCTAACTTTACAGTCACCAACTCATGTCCTGCGACAGGTAACACTGTCCCCAAGTTAAATTATTGTCTGCGTCACTGGGTAAAAGACGTCATTCACTCTGCTTATGTAAATGTAATACACTCTAAACTCTGATATTGTTTCCATGAAATATTATAAACCAGTCACCCAGGAAAAAAACAATGTTGTTTGTTCCTTTGTCTGGTAATATCCGAAATGATTTTCCACTGCAATGCCAGATTCAAAAACACCAGCTGTGCATTGTCTCCATTTTCACACTGGCTATTCCCTCCGAGCAAGTGTGCAATCTAAATCCAGAGGGTCCCCACGTCCTCAGACAGCACCCAACGATCACCGAGCTGAGGCTGACGGATAACCGTAGGCCGTAAGTATAAAGCCAGATGTGACTTTTAGGCAGTGGAGTTCAGCTTATGAAAATTATGACAGCTTCTTTTTTTTTTAATTGAAATGCAATGCCAGTGGTTTGAAGTGTGAGAAACTCAGTGACATTTAGCCCCCCCGCCTCGGCCCAGTTGAGTCGTCATGGCCCGATTTAGCCTTGCGTCAGAACCGTTATGTTCCGGCCGCTCGCCTGCTTTGAAGGCCACATTGAATATGGTAAAAGTCTGCGTTGGCGAAGGTGGGGGTGGGCGTGTGAATCGTGTCGCTCATCTGTCCTTCCAGGCGGCAGTTCTAGAAATCCCTGGTCCCTCCACCCAGCTCCCCACATATGGGTGGGTTAGCTGGCACCTCCATTCTTGCACAGGTGGGACATAGATTGAATCTAATGGCATCTGTTGGTGCTGGTTAATCAAGAGGCCCACGACCGGCCCATGATTGGACCCATTCAGCTTTTGGCAGCAATATCCCAGTCATCATTGGCTCCTGCCACACTCCCTCTGATCCAGGGGCCACGGGACCGAGATTAAGGCTAATACCATAGATTAGATGCATTGTTAGGGATGCTGATTAGCGGCATGCGCTTAGATTCGGAGGAGAGGATTAAAGGAGACGGTTATTTAGATTAAAGCTGCAGTGTAGGCGGCTGTTAGCGGGGTGACTGGGGGGAAGTCAGCCGAATGCAGCCGTTAGCAGGGTGATCGGGGGACGTCAGCCAAAAGGTGGCCATTAGCGGGGTGACTGGGGGAAATTGGCCAAAGGCGGCTGCTAGCAGGGTGACTGGGAGAAGTCAGCCGGAAGGTGGTCGTTAGCGGGGTGACCGGGGGAAGTCGGCCGTTAGGAGGGTGACTGGGGAAAGTCAGCAAAGGTAGCTGTTAACAGGGTGACCGGGGGAAGTCGGCCAGAAGGTGGTCGTTAGCGGGGTGACCGGGGGAAGTCGGCTGTTAGGGGGGTGACTGGGGAGTCAGCTGAAGGCAGCTGTTAGCAGGGTGACTGGGGGAAGTCGGCCGGAAGGTGGTCGTTAGCGGGGTGACCGGGGGAAGTTGGCCGAAGGCAGCTGTTAGCACGGTGACCGGGGAATTGTTCCTGGCCAAATTGGGGTCACGGGTTGAATCCGGAGCGGACTTTGTCATTTTATTAATTTTTTTAACGTTTTTACGGATGACGGTAAATGTCGAAATTAATGATGATAGAAATGCACCGAGAAAATGGGCTTGATGTCCTCTGGCAGACCCAAACGGCTCTAATGATGTGCGACAGCATCGGTTAATGAGAGCGGGATGGGGGGGGCACAGGCTGAGGATGGCAGGGGGACAATAGAGCATTTTTGCTTCGATATATGCCACGGGACGCTAGGGGGCTGTTTCCAGGGTGACTAAGAAGGCCATTTAATGATCTATTTGTGTAAGTGAGCCACCTCTGAACCCCCAGGGGGCGCTCTGAAGGAGCCTGTAACATTATTACAGCAGAGCCATTAATACGGAAATGTGAGCTGCCCCGCGTGTCAGAGTGCCGGGAAGCGCAACACGCCTGCCTGCCACCGTCAGTCTGAAAGTAATGTTTCACCATCGGCAGTGTCAAACGTCTGCCAAGACGAAGGTATATAGCCTGGCTGCCGCCCCATCTGCCCGTCAGAAAGCATAGCTCAGGTGTTGTCGCATGCAATTAAGGGCCCTCCTCACAAATCAATTAGCCAATGATGCAGCTGGTTTGGGGTGGGGGGGGTGGGGGGTGCTTTTCCCCGTTTGTGCTCCGTGCTGATTAGATAGGGGTGTGTGAACTGAATTCTTGCCACAGGAAGATGCGAAAAGGTGGGGGCTGCAGGAATAAATCAGCCGGGGGGAGACAGAGAAGGAGAAACACATGTGCCAGTACCTCAGACTCTTCACAGAAAGGGGGTGGGGTTTAATCATGGCTCCTGTGTGAGGGCAGGCTGTCCCCGTTTTATCCAGCCAGTCTTACTTGTCTAAATTTTTCACGCCCATACTCAGCGCTGTGACAGCAGCTGGCAGCTCCACAGACATCGTGGGCGTGGGGAGGGGCTCGCCGGCTCATCCCGCCATCAATAAGAGCGGCATTACCCGCGCGTTTCTGTTACCGCTGGGCCGTTTCATCAAGCGCCATGAAAACAAGCCAAAAGAGAACGAGCTCATTTAGACTGATCTTTACGAGCAAACAGAACTGCCCACTTGTGTTTATGAAAACGAATGTCTGCTCAGCAGAGCCATCAGATCTCCTGGTGAGGGACAGAAACCGCCCTGCGTGGCTCTCGGTGACGTTCACCTGCACGCTGTCTGCTAATGGCTAACAATTATTCCATCCATATGTCCTACTTCCAGCTGATTATCCTGTACACAGTCGCCTTGGTTACTCCTTATATATTTACTGTATTCAGCTACTGCTGCTGTGTTGCTATAGTGGAATATTTATTTAACGCTGTATGAAACCGACAACATTGCTTTTATAAAGCATTGCTGTAAAAAATATATATACACATGGTTATTGTAATGAATATGATGGCAATCCTCCCCCCCAAATAATGACTGCAGACCCAAATTCCCATTTTAATCTTTGAGGACGGTTCTGATACATCTGTTACTCCCTGAATCTCCTTCCCGCACAATGTCATAGCAGACCACAGATAATCCTTTTGATATGAGATCTTACACACGCTTAATTAAATATCTAACACACATGGGACTAAGCAGAAGACGGAATTGAAGATCATTCACTGTACTGTAATATTTACAACTGGAGATTAGTGACTGTAGTACCATTATATAATTGTAGCTGTGCTGCAAAGAGGTGAATGATTTTAATAACTCTATCAGGAAGTCTCGGGTCCAGCAGCATGTTTGAGATTGTAGAGCAATATTAATTATGTTAGTACAGATTCGGGACATAATATCGCTAATATAAATATTGGTATTCAGTATCTAGTACAATTAATTTCCCTATTTTTACAAATTAGGTCATAACTGACACATTGGTTTCTCTGTATTTTCTCTCCGTCCCTGATCATTCATAGGGTGTTTCCTGGGGAATTCCCGGGGAGATTTCTGGAATTTCCAAAGCGGAAGGGGGGGGCGGATTGACCTGTAAGGAGCTCTGGCCAGAGGCTTGAAGAGATGGAGCGCTATTCCTGCTGGGGCTGATGGCCCAAATGTCGTGGTGACCGGCTCTGTCCGCTTCCCAGTGTCTTCGGCTCTGCCTGCCGCACGCAGAGCTGTGTGTCGGGGAGAGGCCAGGTCTGCCGGGGGCTGGGCGCGGTAACCAAGCGTGCCAGTACCAGGAGGAATTTGCAGAGAAGCTTAAGCTTAAAGAAACCTGTATACCGCGTGGGCCAGTGGGGGGCCCGGCCCAGAGCAGGACCGGTATGTTCCGAGTCCATCACGTGTATCACCGTGGCGACAGCAGGAAAGGCATCCGTGTGGGCAGTGCGTGGCGGTAGAGGCATCACACACTTGGAGACTGAGGGAGCCCCCCCCCCTTGTGTTTTGGAAGCTTGATTTTTTATTTCTTATCGTATTGATATTGATAATTTCTTTGTATCGATTGTGTGGCACATGCAGGGCAGATTTTCGCCTTAAACACGTGCCCAGGTAACATGACTCATAGCCTGTCTCTCCCCCTCCGTTACTAGTATGCACTGTAAGCACTGATTGGTTTGGTTTGAGCTGCATGCCCTGAACTGTCCTTCTTACCCGACGCTGTCTGGATGAAACATTCGAAAAGAGTCAGTCATCTTCTAAAAGCTGGACTGCCAGGCTGCCCCCTCAAAGGGAACGTGTCGATGTGTAACCTAGGCCTAATACCGCTGATGCCTGACGGCTGTGTACGAAGGTTAAACTGGTTAGAGTCATATTGACGCACTGCGCCATCATACCGTGAGCTACAAGCCTAGCCCACTGCTACGGAAATTAGCACATTAATTATCAAGCTATTGAAACAAAACATTTGGCAAATCTGTAGTTTGGAACGCTGAGATATAGATGCTGTTTTAATTATCGCATGTAATGGAGCCGAAATGCAGTTTAAACAGCTTTTTCAGATGCATAACTGTGACACTGGCAGCAATTTTACATTGGTGGAGACAGATATAAACCATATAAACTGCATGTTCTTAATTATTTAATAAAGCATGGGATTTTTTAATCGCTTACACGCTGTCTTTCACTTAAGCTACACTCTAGCCTATGTGTTCCCCCTCCAACGAAAGGACCGCGTGCCGCCCCTGTGTGGCGGGGTCCTCGGGGGAGATTCACCCTGCGCCCTGAGGGCAGTCGCCTGCATCACTGCTTTGTATTCTCACCTTCAGTCACCTGCAGAATGCCCCATTATAGCTTCTCCCTGTCGGCTGGAAATGTTCTGCCACTGAGCCGCAATTAACAGCCTCCTCTCGATACAGCTGCTGCATACCCACTATCCACAGCATCCCAGCATTAAATATTAAGGTTACGCTTAAGGACACCAGCTTGAAGCCGGAGGGTTGCTCGTTCGAGTCCCCCAAGGGGCTGTGCTGTCGTGCCCCGCAGAAAGGGGCCTATCCCAGGCGGCTACGCTCAAACTAGTCATGCCAGGAAAGATGTGAGTTTCTCTGGAACTAAGTTTCTTCAGATTCTTCAGCTCCCGTGAACGTCTCTGTGTTATATAAATGTCCCACCTTAGCGGGCAGGTTTGTGGGTTGAGGGTGAACGTGGTATGAAGCTGGACGTGTGATCAGTTCAAAGAAAGCTGGTCCAGCCTTCAGGATACAGCAAATGGAATTATGGGAAGGGATGACGGGAGGCGTCAGTGCCCTGGGGGGGTGAGTGCACACCCTCAGCACAGAGATACCATTCCTATTTATTCATTAAGAGTGCTCTGCTTCCAGATGCTTCTGGGATTGTTTATGGGGAGCGAGTTGGGGCGTGGGGGGTGGTGAGCATACTCTCAGGTGCGGTCCATCGCCTGAAACGCCCCAGGAACCGTGGCATCAGATACGACGAGCCGTAGACCAAACAGAAATGTGAGACCTTCCTCGCTCTCACACGGTCACGGACCATGGGCCTCCACAACAGGCCACTTCCTGGAACAGGGACAACCGTGGCTCACCTAGGCTGGGAGACAATCCCCAGAGGAACTGTCTCATTGCAACAAGAGAGATGAGATGTGATTGGCTGGCTGGAAGCCCCACTCCCATCTGCCATGCCTGACCAGTCAGGACAGAGGATATTCTTCGGGGCCCCCGTGTTCACCCCAAGGGTCTGAAGCTAGTGAGGCACCACTCCGGCAGTCAGGATCGACAGCAGCTGATGCCCCCCCCCCCATTCTGCCTGCTCCAAATCTGCCTTCTGCGTTTTTATTTATGTATATCTTGGCCATTTTCCTAAAAGTATATTTTCCCAAAATACAATGGCTCCCGCGTTCCCAGCACAAGCGAGAGGCCACGCGGCGACAGAAACGCTAAATTAAACAGGCGAGGGGGGGCTCTGAATGAATGAGGACCACAGTGAGATCGGCTGCATTAACATTCTCCTCAAAGCAAATGCTTGTTATTTTGACACTTGTTCAGCTGCTTGGGAAGACAGAGCCGCTGCTTTCATACGATGACGCCGGCGATTAGTGCGCGGGAAACGCACAGCGGGTCTCGGCGGGACTCCTGTTTTCGCCGTCTGGCTTAGAAAGTCATGTGACTTGTGTTGCACACAAGTGGTTTTGAGGACGACGGCACAATAACAGAAAAAGGGGCACGGTGTTTGTCGCGTACGCAGTCTGACTGAGCCAGGGGAACACACGGTATATTCCAGCCTCCCAGAGGCGCCCTTCCAGGGCATGCTGATCGGAGATAGATAAAAGATGCCAGGGGGTGCTTTGGTCAGTGATATTGAAATGTTAGTCTTCCCCTGCCAGACAGGCCGTGACGCCCTTCCCGACTGGCCGGACGCGTTTCCCCATTGGCCGTGACGCCCTTCCCGACTGGCCGTGACGCCTTTCCCGACTGGCTGTGACGCCCTTCCCGACTGGCCGGACGCCCTGCCCGACTGGCCGTGACGCCCTTCCCCATTGGCCGTGACATCATTCCCCATTGGCCGGACGCCCTTCCCCATTGGCCGTGACACCCTTCCCCATTGGCCGGACACAGAGGAAAACTCTGACCTCAGCATGTAACCATACATCTCTCTCTCCCTGTACCCCCCTGTACATCTCTCCCCCTCTCTCCCTGTACCCCCCTGTACATCTCTCCCCCTCTGTCCCTGTCCCCCCCCCCGGAATCTGTGTGAATGTCCCCATGGTTCTGGAGGTTTCTTTCCATTGCAAAGAAGACGACCTATTACAACCTTACATGAGTATCTGTACAGTGGACCTTTTACCCCTGCCCCCCCCCGCTCCCACCACAAGCTGCAATCATTCTGAGGATATGGGTCAGGTGGCTGCAGTAAGAGGCAGGAATCGCTCATTAGCATGAAGGCATCTATGATGGGGTTTGCAGTGGTGAGTGCTAGGCTAACATGCTGTACAGCCATAGCCAGACCCCCCCCCCCCACAAGAGGGGACCAGCTTCACCCCAGCAGCATGGCTGAGGGCATTTTGAACCTGCTCCCCCCATGCCCCACCATCCAGAAGCAGCCACCGCATCCTGGCACATTTCCTCACTTACCCACCACTTGCTGGTATTGCTGATTAAGGGAGCAGCTTACGCTGAAAAGGTCACGCTATCGTGATGCTGATGATTATTCCGTTTAATTAGTGCGTCTTTCTTTCCTCGGCAGCATGTACAGCTGAAGCCAAAGTGCTGTAATAGCGCTCCGTCACATGGACAGCCCCAAGAGCGCCTCCTGCTGGATCCAAGCAAGAATGGGCAAGATTCAGGGTTCACTGCTACCTTCTGGGCATCAGCTGGATTATTCCATACAGGCTCCTCCCAAGTATAGCTCTTTCACCCTTTTCCAAATCTCACCAATAAACAGAAACTACAGAAGTGTGTCCTTAGAGCAGGGATCGGCAGGCCCGATCCCCGAGCGCCGGCATCCCTCAGGATTCCGATCCTACCGCATGAGTTACGATGTGCCTGAGATCAGGTGTAACCAGGTAGAATGGAAAACCTGGTGGGTACCGGCACTCTGGGATCAGGCCTGCCTGCCCCTGCCTTAGAGTTACAGATCCACAGCCAGAACATAACACTGCCACAGTGTACCCAGAACGTTAGCCGAGGTATTTTCATATCGCCCCACGCCTACCATCACCCTGGAACCAGTAAGTCATCCCGGCCAGCGACGATGCCATTTGCATTCTGGGTCAGCAGCAGCCTTCCGATAACAGGGATTAATGAGAGTCCCTTTCCAGGTGCCTCTCGTGTGCTGGAAGGCTCTGGGAAGCTCTGGAATGCTCTCCCCTGCGATGGCCCTTTACCGACAATGCGCTGTTTCACCTCCCCTGCGATGGCCCTTTACCGACAATGCGCTGTTTCACCTCCCTGTCACATTCTAATCGTTTCCTCACCATGCAAATTGCAGTGACTGTCGACGTAACAGCAATAAGCCCCATTTCTGATGCGAAAATCACCCAAGGTTCATTCCACCCTCTTCTGCTGCAGTGGTATAAACACTGAATTAATTACAGTGCTTGACTTTAAAGCATCCATTAAACCACGGAGCTGAGACAGCGGATACTGCGGGTGACCATTTCTTGAATCTATGGAAGTGAAAAGCGCCCACCCCACCCACCCCCCCATGCCGAATTTTCCCAGAGTTCCCTGAGAGCCTGGATCTCCGTCTCCTTTTCGCTTCAGTTTATTTGGGTCTTCTA
>JAAGVU020000036.1:19695560-19714168 GCA_011763525.2 Mormyrus iriodes | reverse complement strand
TGCCTGTGTGTGTGTGTGTGTGTGTGTGTGCGTGGGTGGGTGGGGCAGGCAGCCATGTAGCCACTGGTCCACAGTGTGTTAATTATTACAGCAGCAGCTTGTGGCTCATAATGGGACCCGCAAAGTGGGTCAGCCCCCACCCCCTCAACCCCGTCCCTCTGGCAGGAGGTCAGCTGTCAGCCCCCCTCCCCCCCGCCTCTCTGGCTGGAGTGAGGGCTGATGCACAGCCAGCTCACGGTCGCTCAGCATGTTCAGGTGCCCCCCCCACGCTGTGTACAGTAAATCTCTCTCCTGTGCCAGGCCTGCCCCCCCTTGTGTGTCTGCTATTACGACAGGAAATCACCCCACCCGTCCTCCGCCCTTTTCCACCCTTTTGTGTTGGAAAATCGACAGCGAAATAGGGAAAGCAGTAAATAGAGAGACAGTCAAAGGCCCACAGGCAGGGGGCGCTCACGGTGAGGGTGGCTCAGACCAGTCTGTTCATGCCCCCTCACCCCCCCCCCCCCCTGGAGTCAGTGACACGGTGCCGCTTGGGGGGGGCGCTGCAGATGCCACTATGTCCTGCTGGTTCCCCAGGGCGCAGCATGCGCCTTAACTGGTAACAGCCCCCCCCTCCCAGAATGCCTCCCCACCAACTTCAGCTCATCAATCCTGCCTCGGCTGCTGGCCGTAGGGGAGCGCCCCCCCCCCCCCACAGCCATCGCCATCAGTGATCAAGCACAAACAACGACTCAGAGTCTCCTTAAAGAACTTCAGTTCCATGATATCTCCCCCCCATCTCTGTCTCCCTCTCTGTCTGCACTGCAGGGGGTAAGAGTGCAGCCGAGGCCTGCATCCAGGGCCAAGGCCCAAAAGGTGCCCCCCTCCAGGGAGGCCTGATCTTTGAGCCGCAACACAGACTGCCCACCTCCTCACGCTGCACCAGCAATCCCCTGCAAGCCCTGAAAGACGCCCCCCCAGCTGGCGGTCTGGCCGGCATCCTGTGATGTTATCATTACATCGCCCACTTTCCCTCACTCTGAGCACTTTACATACATTTTTGCAGGCGGGTGTTCTCAGCGAAGGAGCCTTGAGTGAGTTGTATCGCTCAGGGGTGTGACCTTTGACCTCACACCAGTGATGTGGAGCATTTTTGGGGACGGCGTCCTTCCCACATCTCTGCGACATGCGGCAGGAATGTCAGGGATTTGCACTTGCGGATAATCTGTGCTGTTTTGAGTCCCTCTGCTAATCTGCTAAAGTGTTTGGGTCATAATCTACATTTTAATGAGCATGGCCGGCCCGTTAGCTATGGCTCAGCAACGCTTGGCAGCTCTCCTGCGCTCCCATTGGTTCCCGGTTGCCTGCAGCCCTGGCACTGACCCCATCTTCTTAATCTCCTGTGTTTCCCTCCCTGAAGCTCTGACGGACTTTGGGCTTCGGACTGGCTTCCTGTTCGCCTCTGACCTTGGCTCCCCTTCTCCCTGTGACAGATGTTGCTTCCCTTACCTCGTTCGCCCTTTTGAAATTCGCGCTGACGGCCGTGTTACTGTCACCGTCACCAGTGCCAGCGTGCGAGCTCCTTTGATTAGTAAATGTCTGCTTACTGCATATTTTCCTGTCAACGTCCCTTTATTACTGGTGACGCCGGCAAAAACGGCAGAATTGTCATGGCGTCTAGCCGGAAGGTCTTTCATTATCGTGGCTGCTCTCAGCACACAGAACGTCGGGATTACAGCCTGTCTGCATTACGAGCTGCCAGACTCTGCTGATAAACCACGCTAACAGCGACACAGGTGATTTCGGCACCTAGGACAGTTTCCCCCCAACCCCCCAGCGATGGAGGTGTCTAGGGCCCAGGCCTTGCCAGCTGACAGCCTGTCTAAGACAGTGTTGACCTAAACAAACACAGGTAGCTTGTTTTGCAGCCAATAGCAGTGAATGACCTCCAAATGACCTCCAAATGACCTCCAAATGACCTTGTCCCTGATTGATTACTCTGCATTCTAGTCTTATTACTCAGAATATACAGGACATCCAGAAACTGTTGAATGCCTGATACTGATAGCTGGTATGACATACGGTAATATGGTAAAACATGATTTAACACTTAGCGGTTCCGTTATGTACACATTCTGGAGCAGTACAAGTAGCTGGAATCATCTAACTACATCAATATCTAAAGATCTTATTTAATCAGTTTTCATTTAAGATTCATTGTTCTCCCCTATTTAAAAAGGCTAATTAAAAAAGACATTTTGTTTACATTTGCAGCCCACTGATGTGCTCTATTTAGAAAACTACATTAAAATATGTCTGGTTCACTTTAGATTCTGCTTTTGAAGCAAAATGCAGAGTCAGAAATTCTACACCAGTTAGTGTCTCACCGGCACCTGTAAACGCTTGCTGGTGCCTGACGGCTTTTCAGCATCAAGCACATTCACACGTTCGCTCACTCAAAGAGCTGGATGTTTGCAGAGAGCAGAATTCTCTCCTGGGATTCTAACCTGCCACATTGTCTTTTTAACTGCTGCGTCACCAACTGTGCAGACAGGGTAGTGACTGGCAGTTAGTTGCATCCGGTGAGATGCTGTCCACCACAATTCCACAATGCCAGCCACAAATAGGTACACGGGTATACTCTGCATGGGACCGGGATCCTAGCACAAGTGATGCACACACCCACACACTCAGCCCTGATAGAACACTCTCAGGTTGCTCCTCGCACCATCGGCAGAGATGACAGTGGGCGTTGCCATGGGGACACGGCGCTGGCATGCGCTGGACTGGGTCGCGCGCCGGCCACCGTGTGAGAGACATACCGGAGGCATCAAGCGGGCCTTCGCTAAGCCCATTTCCCCGGAACCTGCCCGACACACCGCATTAAGCGCACGCCTTGAACGGGACCGCGGGGGCCGGAATCCCTTTCCATTCGAGGGGAGCAGCGTTTAATCGGAATTGGCTCCGCGGGCGCCCATCGTCACGCTTTCAGAGCACATCAGACGCACAGGTACCGCGGCAGGTAGCAGCGCTGTTCCTGGCCCCGCCCCACACGGCACATAATTACCAGCAAGTCCCGCGCGCACCACCGGGCCCCCCCCCACACACACACACACACACACACACACACACACACACACACACACACACACACACACACACACACACACACACACGGCCTCCTAATTAGCATCCCGCACCGGGGCTAATTCTGCACATCAAACATGCGACTTATTAGGCTGCAGCGTCCGCTTCCCTTCGTAAAATGATAATTAGGGCACTGTTGTTATTTTACAGCATGAATCGGGAAAATGTCACCATCCCGCTGGGCTTCAGCTAATGGACTGACGATCCCGATCGATCTCCTCGTATCCGAATCGGCAGATGAGATTAGCTGTAAGCCGGCTGCTGAGTCCGCCGTCTACCCGCCGCCCCCCCCCCCCGCAGCTATGGGTAGAGTCAGCAGCGCCTTTCTTATGAATAAATAACGCCCATAAACAACTCATTAATTTACCCCGCATGCTCCCTGGCAGAGGGGGCGGGCTGCAGAGGGCGGGGCCCAGTGACACCTGGACAGCCTGATTGGCCCGGGTGTGGAGGGGGTTGGTTTCCCCCAGCTGGCAGTGTGAAGGGCCACTCTGAGTGGAGGGCGCAGACTGAGGGGCCCCCGGGGGCTGCAGGGCCGTGTGGCCAGGGCCCCACTGTTCTAACACGCCCAGCGGAGCTCCTGCCACCACCTCCCTGAGGACAGACGCAGTAATTACTGCGCCCTAAGCACTAATGGGAAATGTGTGTCACGCTGACCATCTGCAGCTGCCCCCCCACTTCCACCACGGCTTTGGCTGACGTCTGGCTTCCATCCACTCCAGCTACACGGCGAGATCCATAGTCCGAGCGGTTTGCCTTGAGCATCCTGGGTGCACAGCCCTGTGGATTGACCTGCCCGTCTCCCTGCCTGTTTCCCTGCCTGTCTCCACCACCTGCTGATCATTCACCCTTCCTTCGTCTCACTGCCATTTCCCGTATCCTTCTTATGGCCTTGTGCTGGATCCATCGCGGCTTTGAAGGTGGCTGAAAGTGCCTTGGTCCCTTTCGGTGCTGCTGTCATGGCTGACAGGGCCATGTTAGCCATGCATGGCTCTGACAGAGCGTGGGCAGCAGTAGGTTTGACCAGCTGGGTGGGTGTGCCTAGCAACACAGAGGCCAGCTGTCCAGCGGTGCTGCTAAAGGCAACATATCAAGCCCGAGTTTGTCACATGCCTCCATCACTGACAGCCTTGATAGAAACACGGCTTGCTGTTCCCAGTGCCGGTTGGCCCAATATGGTGTTTTTTCCCCCAAAATGCTTTGCACCCTTAGCACCTAATCCTTTTCATTGGTTCACACCACAGTATACTGATTAGCTCTGCCAATGTACTTGTGCTCCAGTCATATTTTAGCATTATGCTCACAGAGCCGGTATGGCTGGTGACCCTGCCATTTTACGGTGAATGTAAAGCTAACTCTGTTTGTACAGAGGGGATTTGACTTGTGGCTAGCGCGGCCGGCGGGATGGGCTTTGGGGATCCGGCCTGTCGCTCTGCCGCTGTAACAGGCTGCAGGACAGGATGTGAGGGATTTCGGGCGATGCCCAGCTGGCCCCCGGGGCAGCGGAGGCCCACCGTTCTGCTCGGTTTATACGATTTGTGTGTGAATCCGCCCCCTCCGCTGAGCATTGGGGATCAGAAATAACAGCTTTGATGTGCTTTGTTTTAGATGGGATTACGTGGGCTCTGATTCTATAGTTACGGATGAGGGCTGGTGCTATCAGACTGCTGATGCAGACCCCAGAGTGGTGTGGTAAGTAAAATAGTCTATTTTCTTGGAGTGTTTATTTAGTTATCTGTCCCAGGATGACTGGTTCTAGGGTCACTCTCAATAGAATCTGGCTGAATGGAGTTGACCTCTGCTGTCTGTGTGAAACGTATTATCGTGTTTTAGCCGTAATATGTTAATCCAGGCCCATGGGGGTTCAGGCTGACCCCAAACTCTGTGGTGATCGCCAGGAGATGCTATGCACATCCCACAGCGGGGAATGCTGGGCTGAGCGTGACAGTAACACCACGGGTGCCGTCTCATTCCGGGAGCCTGCAGGCCACGGTCAGCGAAAGCTTCCTGAACACCTTCTCTGACCTTGGGCTGAACCCAGGCGGAGATGGCAGGCACAGCCTGAGAGCTGTAATTGTCTCTGTCACTGACTGGCGGCTTTGCTGATCCCAGGCTGAGGCGGAGATGCAGTAAGTGCACGGCGATTATCTAAACACCGCCAGGGCCGGCTTATACACGCAGCTCCGCTCAGCATCAGCTCTGCAGCCGGAATGCGGGCTGGTCCTTTACGTTAAGCACCTGTATAAGAAAATTCTTTCATCTGAACCTGGGACGGTTTTCCTGTGATTATAGTCCCACAGACTTCAGGCGGGATCCTCCACTTCCCACAGGTCCTCCTATGTAAGTGTAACATACACACATGTCAAACTGACAACACAGACAAAATGACGGGGCAGAACAATAAAACACTGGATTTATGATTTTTTCTTTTTAAAGAAACTCGTTCTGGAGTGGGAGGGACCTGTGACCCCCCCAGACAGATGACTTCCTGGGCACTGACGCGCTCACATGGACAGGAAGAAGCGCAGTGACTCGCCTTCCCAGGTCACCACGATGAAATGTGACACTTGGCTACAATTCTGTGCTTTACTATGGTGGGGGGGATGGCAGGGGTGGAGTGGGGGGGCGGGGCCTGGAGTCCACAGCACCAGCCGCTGGCCAAGGCTCCCCGCTGTGGGGGGTGGATTTTGTATCCTAGGGTTAGTGTCTTTTGTTTCTTCCTTTTTCCTTCGTCCCTGGTTACCCCCCCGCCCGACCCAGAACCTAGACTGTAGGGAGTCCAGATCACAGGAGCTGCTGTTGGACCTTCATAGACGCTAGTGAAAAACAGAACCCACCATCTGTGTAGACGTGGACCTGTCAAGTGGATAGTAATGATGATGAATTATGATCTCCGCTGGGGTGTCATTGCGTGTTAATTCACATCTGAAAAGCCTGGACCCTGTCTTGGCCCTGCAGAGATAGCTCCTCACGGAGATTCCGTGTCACTGATAACGGGCATCATGGACACACACAGTGGGACAGATGCCCCTCCAGAAGAGGCCGCTGTGACCTCACGATCTGCTGATACATCACGGCCTTCAGATATGCACGCTCATGCAGATGTGGGAGCACCGCCCACATGGGCGCCCGCGGACACGATACACACACGCACGCACACACACACACACACACACACACAGAGAATGCCGGTGTTCCGCTGGTGATAACGAGCATCCAGGCTTCTGCCAGCCGCACTCTGCCCGGGGGGGGCGGCTTACCGAGGTATAGCAACATCCCCCAGTATTAGGAAACATAAATAGATGTAGGAGAGAAAGGCAGGCGGACTAAAAGGCAGCTGTGCATCGATGCTGCCTCTACTTGCAAACTCGGGCTGGAATTACTGCCTGGCAGCTTGTGCCCGGAAGAAACCTGCAACCGTGAGGGGGATGGGCTCAACAGACACAGCGCTGGCACCTGCCGGGACGGAAGCGATGGGCAGAGAAACCCGGCCGGGTTTTCAGTCGCCTCTCTGCCTGTTGGAAAAGCTAATGGCTGCCTTTGAAGGCAGTGGGGGGGATGAAAGGCACATTTTATCCCTCTAACCCCACGAGCAGTCAGCGCACATCGTCCCACTAAGGGGATGCACGAGCAGTCAGCGCACAACTGTCAGTCTAAGCGTCTTAAAGGAGAGGAACGCAAGTCTCCCCAGCAGCCCCTGGGAACCATAGCAGTCAAGCCATATGTTACTTTTGGGCACCGTGATGCCAACTGCGCTCCCCTTTAAGCAGCAGACTGTCCTGCTCGTGCAGCCCCTCCGCGGGACGATGTGCTGCCACTTTCTAACCCAACACAGGCAGGACTGCATGTTTCTATAGAAACATTTCAGCATGTTTTATTGGGCCTGCCCCCCCCAGGCCACGACAGACGCTCCCCGTCACCTGATCCTTCTTAGAAAGCTTCTGTCTGTTTTTTAATTCATTACCTTAACAGAAATGTTCACCGCAATCGGTCCCTGGTTTTACATCCCCCAATCAACACCTCTGGGTGGCCTTGAAGGTTTAGGCTTGGGGAGGCCACGTGTTTTCAGCCACACCCGTCGCACTGGCTGACCGCCACCGTGGCAAAGCCTGCACTCCCCGTTATTAACTGCTGTACATTAGCCACCCCCGCAGCATTTATTTACACTGAATTCCTGTAAGGATTTTAACTAAAATTAAATCGAATATTAAACGGAACACCCTGCCCGACAAAAAAAAATCTAAAAGTGGTCTTTCTTTTGATATACAGCCAGTGCCCTCGGGAAAGTGCCTCCCAGGTCCACGGCCAGCTGCAGTGCCTCCCCCGGCCAACAGGGCTCTCGCATAGCACTCTGGCTAAATGCCTCTTGCGACACAGAGGCCTCCTTGAACATCGGAGTCACTGGACTTTAGCCCGGATGACGAATGGGCCGGCTTCACCAGGGACCTGTCACATGGCGGCCTGTCACATGATGCGCTTTCATAGCAGCATGTGGAGGACTGGAGGCAACTGTAACGCTGGCTGGTGTTCAAGTTCTCATCAGGAGGCTCAATTTACAGCACAATTAGTAAATGTGGTTAATCGACGGCTTGTAATCTACGGCTAATCTACGGTTTGTGAGAGTTCTTTGTTTGCAGTGAGGGATGTAATACCTTCGCATGTGGTTTATAAATTCGCCCCCTGACCTTGATGGTGTTGGTATCTCCATTGCTGATGTGATGACAACCAGGGAGGGGGGGTGGTGACAAACTGGCCCCAGTGGCGTGTCCCGAAGCTCTCCTCAGTGGAGTGGCTGATAATAATAGCGGGGCTAGCTAACGCCACAAGGAGGAAGAACATCGGCTCTTGGTGAAGCGACTGATGGTTCAAAACACGTGGTGGGAGGAGAGCTTGCCTAAGATCACAGCGCCTCCTGCTGGGAGACACGGGAAGGGGTGAAACCACCTGCGATGCAGCGTGACGGAGGCACACTCACAAAATACACACATATAAACATACCCGTGGCGAGCCGAAACACTCACCGCGTGTCATACTGCTGCGGATTCTGATTAACGTCAGTCAACATGAGATTTTCACCGTCAGTCACCCCAGGTAAGCCGACTCAGCAGAGCCGGCAGGGCCAGTGGTCATGTGACAGGAAGTGGATAAGAGAGACTCAGCTCACCGCATTCCTGTATGAGCCGACATGTCTCCGCCTGAGACCTGCTAAGAAACAGCGCACAGGCAGAGTGCAGTTATCTCAGGAGAGCAGCCGCTCGCCTGCGTTACCCCTGGCAAGCTCTCGCCTGAGTTCCAGCTCCCTGTCAAAGGAAGGAGGTGTGCCCCCGCTCACTGGTGACAGATCCCCTCTTGCTGGTGCTATCATTTACTGCCGGGCTCATTTCCACAGCTGCTATGCAAAGCGGCTCTTTGCAGTGGCTCCAATCTAATCATTTTGCTAAATACCGGGATCTGCAAGCACAGGATTTTTAAGGTTCCAAATTAATTGGGTCCCCTTGTCCCCTTTCCTGTTCTAAAGTGTTTGTTGCAATGGAGAGGGGTGGGTCATTTTTCTTCCACTTAATGTCACAGGCAAGTCGGAGATGAAGAAGAATGACAGAATAACAGGCACGCGGCTTGGCGGGAGCAAGGATATGATTTCTCAGAGTGTTTTATTACTGCACAGCCTTGGGGTTGCAGAGCGCCCAGAAAACACTGAGCTGATACAGAGCAAAAAAGGAGATGGCTTCTCCACGGACACGGCTGTCATGGCGCCATGTAGATGTATCTGAGGGTGTGTGGTCCTGGGTCTTTGCCCTCTCCTGGGTCTTTGCTCTGTCCTGGGTCTTTGCCCTGCCCTGGCAGGATGGCAGACAGGAAGCGGGGAACAGAAGATGCTGTCTGCAAAGCACCTTTGGTCACTTTTAATACTCTGCTGATAAGAGCAAATGCTTGTCCATCATGGCTGGTCTGAGTGCCTGTGTGTGTGAGTCTGACTGGCCCTCCACCTTTAATTATAAAAATCATTATAGGGCCTGCCCGTCCTCACCCCCCCACAGCCCCCTCAGACCTCACACAGGCCTCCCTCGTCTCTATGGGATAATTCACACCCCCCCCCCCCCAAGCCCTATGACAGGCTGACAGTGCAGCCATCTGCCACCTCAGAGGTCAAATGGGGCCCAGGCAGGTGCCCTCGGAGAGCGGCCAGGGGGGTATGGGATCTCAGCCTCAGCTCTCCTGCCTGGGGGGGTGCTGGGAAGGGCCCCAGTAATCTCCGCAGTGGTTCATCCCCGCTGCCAAGACTGCAGCGACCTCTGACCCTGAGAGGTGCTGAGAATGACTAACGTTGGTGCATCAGTCACAGAGGAGCAGCTCAGGTGGTTCCTGTTTGTTTGTTTCCCCTCTGTGTTCCTGTCATGCCCCCGCTCGTCCTGATGGATCTTCCCTCCCCCGGGTTTCTTAGCGTCAGCTAACATATCAGGTGACGTGGGTCCAGTGTCCCGGGGACTCTGTCTAGTTCCAGGCATCACAGAAGCTGTCCTAAGAGGCTGGATGGGGGTGGGGTGTGAAAGCTAGATCACAGGCTTGAAAAAAAGACAATGGCGATGTCAGGGCCAGTAATCAGGTCTGGGCCAGCCAGAGTCCCCCGCGGGTGGCCCCTGGGGGCCAGGGAGAAGCAGAACTGACGGGGGAGGGCGTTGTGCGCCACCACAGCACTGCCACACCCACCGAGCCGCTACCCAACCTTCACCGCGGCGAAACCATGGACTGTCATGGCTGGTCATTAGCCCCCCCCGCAGAATTCCTTTAAGGATTTTATGAGGAAAGTGTAATTGTTTGACAGCGTGTTCATTGAAAAGAGCATCCCGCCCACTACAGAGACACGAAGGGGGCTGCCTGTCAGGCGGCGTCGAGGGCCATCGATATGATGACAATATTGGCCTCTGACACACAAAGTGCATTTTAATTCGGTTACTGCGGATTCAGCAGCCGGAAATTCGTCTGAACTGTGGAGAGCAGCAGAGAGACGAGGTTCCCATCGGCCAGCCGTCCAGGGCACGCGCACGCCCCCCCCTCGCCCCCACCCGTGGTTATTCTCTGCAGGTGCGTTTCGCGGGAGGCAGGCGGCTTCACAGATCGCAAAGCAGCCGGAAAACAAACAAACTGGGAACAAACGCGGTGCAGGCTCCGGCGGGATGGTTTCCTAAGCGACAGAACATCGCGGCCTTGGGGCAATTCCCGGGCGACGGGCATCCCATTATGCCACGCCTGTTATTGGATCTGCTCCCTGCCTGGGGGCTAGGTTAGCGTGGCCCACTAAAGTCTGGGATCTATTTGTGTTATGTCTTGTTGTCACGGTGCTGTCACCTACCTGCTGTTACACAGCCTCTCCCCTGGGGGCACTATGCTGAGCATAAGGCATAGTGGGGGAGTGGCAGCCCGGCAGGATCACTCTGCTGGCAAATGAGTTGGATGGTCTGGCTTTGCAGGCCTTGCTGAGTGCGGGTCAGCCTGTCCCTGCTAGTCCTGCGGTCGCCGGTCACTCTGCACGGCAGATCCTGGGTCACGGCCACTACAGGTGTGAGTGTGAAGAAGAAAGCAGAAAGCAGGGGAATCGCAGAAGGGGCACTCATCCTCGGCACCGCGACGATCTGGGCGTCCTCTCTCTGGCACGAATCAGTGACGCGCAGCGCCGGCAAAATACAAGAAGGGGGGCCACGTCCCCATCGGGGCGTCGGCCGGCGTAATCTGCCCTGACACTTCCTCAGCGCGCGCACATGGTATTTTGTTGCTTGGAAACTGACAGGTAGGGAGCAGTTTTTAGGCTTGGCCAGGAGCTGAGCTTGCTCCTCAGGGGAGCGGGGCCAGCACATTGAGGAAGAGAGGCTGAGATGCTGCGCCTGGCAGCAAATGCATCTGCGCTATTAAATTTTAAATATATTAAATCTCACACATGCTAATGGAAGCTGACATGGGTTGATGCGCAGTAATGCAGGCTGATGAGAGCGGATACGGGTCAAAGGGGGCTGATGTGGGCTTTTCAATAAAAAGACAGCCCCCCCCCCCCTTGATATGACTGCATATTCTGAAGTGCCGTTGGCCCCAACCACAGGCAGATAAGACGAAACCCCGTGAGAGGACGGTCGATGTCTCCATCTGGGATGAGTTCACTCAGGAATCATGAAAGATCCATGATTATGTAAGCTCCTCCCTCAGCTGACCCACTAAGCACACTCCCTAATGACTTCAGCAGCTCTCTGCCAGAAAGGGAACCCCCCCGATACGGCACCGCTTCCAGCATCTCCCTCCCCAGCCCGCGTCAGACGCGAACATGGGCCATCATGATGTTATGGGTGAAAGCCGCAGAAAGCCTCCCCGGTGAAATGCGTTAAGGACAACTCATGCAAACGCAGACATGGACGCCGAGGGCGGAGCCAGCGACAAAAGGTGGGCTGGTGCAGCTGAGAGCCACAGCCTTGGAAAACAAATCCAAACACTTTTTAATAATTCAGCATGAGCAGAGGGAAAGAGATGTAGCGAGCAGTACGTGCAGCCAAGGAGTGAGAGTAGACCCAAGAGGGACACCATGCCTGTCCGGGAAGCTCCAACCGCATACGCCACCTGCCTCAGGCTGGCACGGCGAAACCGAGGGCCACGGGGTGAGGAGGGGTGAGGAGGCTCTTTGTGGGGGGGAGCAAACCACACGTCCAGCCACAGTGCTGCCGAACCCTCTGTCACAAGCCAGCAGATATTTAATAATAATCATTTCTGATGTTTATCTGCCAGGCTACTCACCTCTTTTTCTGTACAGACAGTTTCAGACAGAGAAACTTTTCATTTTAACGTTACCAGCTGTTTTTCTGAAGGAGGCAGAGGGCCAGGAATGGCTGCCGCCAGTCAGACGGCGCTTCAGCGACTTACTGCTCTCTCTAGATTCCCATGAACATTAATTATTAACGCAGCCCCTGCCATTCCAGCAGGGCTCCGAAAGCAGCTCGGTCCATATTCAGCTGTCCTTCTACGCTGCTTTTGCTGCTCATCCTGCCCGTCTCACTATCCTGCCCAGAGTCTCTCCATGTGACTGCTTTTTAGTGCTTTTGTGCTGCTTTTTAGTGCTTTTGTGCTGCTTTTTAATAACTTTTTCAGAGCACGCTGCGTTTTACTGGGTCTCCAGACCCGGTGCATCGCATGACAGCTCACTAACGGACCTCTTCCCTCTGTTTTCTTTTTCTTTTTCTCTACCCATTTGTTTTCTTTCGAATCTGTTGGTCCTTTGCTCTGGATTGCGACGGAAGGTGTCTGTATATGTTTACGATGTTCCTGGAAATAAATGTCTGTCATGTTCAGGGTGATTTCCACTGTACCCCATTTGCCCAAACCTCTATCCTGCTCCAGACCGCATCCCAGCTGCATAGGCAGCTAGCAGAGCTGCATGTGGCCTTTGGATATTGTGAAAGGGGTGTGGTTCGACACAGCCAATCAGCTCCCTCTCCAGGGTGTGGTTAGACACAGCCAATCAGCTCCCTCTCCAGGGTGTGGTTAGACACAGCCAATCAGCTCCCTCTCCAGGTGGGCAATGAGAAAATATGCCATCATAAAGCAGAATGCATCGTTTTGTCTGACAAACGATGCAGAAATAAGCCTGCTGGTGAAGCCTGTCAGAGTGCTCTTTAATCATCAGATATTTATGCAGAAATGAAAAATCGCCTCTTCGCTAAAAGACATTTTTCATGTAATTTGCAGCCTTTCAGTCCCACAGGGCATAATTGGGCCTCGATCTCCATGACTGAAGACCAAAGACCTGTTCAAGTGAGGCGGGATGGGGCAGGTGTCAGGTGCTCCAAGATGCGAGCGCAGCCCTCGTAATTGTCGGCAAACCAAGCTTGTGAAGATCATTTGCTGGACCCTCTGAGTCCTAATTTCTTCTCAGTACATCCCTGAGTATGGACAAGACTGTTTTTGCCCCTAAATTGGTGCTGCAGGCTTTGTGTAGCTCAGAAGAGTGGTATTGGTGAAAATGGCATCATGAAGGAAAGAGCACGAGTACCTGAAGGTTCAAGTCAGTACCAGAATCTGTAAACTCAGCCTCATCTCCATTGTTTATCTTGTATTTAGTCATTGGGCATACTGAGGTTAAGCTCCGCCTTCTGTCCAATCACAGCGCAGGGGCTGGCTTGCCTGGTAAGCTACTTACAGGGTGGGGAACGCAAACATCTAAAGGAGCAGTGACCACTGGGTTGCAGGGTTAAGTCCCAGCAAGGGACACTTTGCGTTGTGCCATAGAGCAGGGTGGTAAACGTGCAGGGTGCCAGCCTGCCCCCCGACCCGGCGGAAGCACACATGGGCAGTGTGTCAGTGACAAACATAGCCATGACGATCATTCTGGCCTTTCCGAGGCAGGAACGCCAGCGTGTCCCGCGCGCTGCGCCATCTCAGCCCGATGGACCGCTGCGTGAGGCAGCGAGGATGCGGCCGATTGATTGGATGTGACGGCGATGGAGAGGGCACGGCACCCCCCCGCAGCTGATCGATGAGCACGCCGTGCGGGCAGACAGCCAGCGAGCCACCACCCGCTACCCGCGGCCTCGCCAGATGGACATTTAATGTTCTGAGGCTGATGAAGGCCGCCAGCCGCCGCCTTGCTACAGGCTGAGATGTTCCCGGCTTTATGAACTGTGTCTCATTTCTGTGTAGCCACCAGAAAATAGCTATGCTGCCTTTCTGTTATTTTTCTCCTGCTAGATACTGAACTCCTGATTTCCTGCGGACCCCAGAGGCAGAAACACAGAAAGGAGAAACTTAAATAATCAAGCTTTTTTTCGACAGAACCTCGGCTGCGAGAGGAAAGACGCAAACCGCGCGCGCGGCGACTCGTCCGTCCCGGAGCCAATTTCCCCTCCGCTGCCGTTTGTCTGGAGCAATGAAAAATTCATTTGGCCTCCATTTCAGGGGGAGCAGGCATGGTCTCACCCAGCTCGTCCCCAGCAGGGGGGGGCAGGGTGAGACTGGCTGGAAGGGGGGGCGTCATGTTGCTTGACTGCAGCACAGCACTGTGAAGGTGGATGTCACTGTGTGCAGATAGGGGGCACCACTGGGGTACTAATCAGCTGTTTTTGGCCACAGCGGCCCACCCAGGATCTTGGTGAAGCTTCCCCAGTCCTGGACAGATTCCTCTCCCCCCCCCAGTCGCTGGTAAACTGCAGGATGAAATTGCTGTGGCTTGTTATATTTATCATATTCGGCTCAAAGCTTCACATTTAGATGAAGGTCAAGCCAGGCTGTTCAGCATCTTGCCCCGCTCTCTCACCCCGCCTCTCTCGCCCCGCTCTCTCACCCCACGCCCTCCCCCCGCTCTCTCATTCCACTATCTCGCCCAGCTCTCTCACTCCACTCTCACCCGGCTCTCTCGCCCACTCTCTCACCCCACGCCCTCCCCCCGCTCTCTCATTCCACTATCTCGCCCCGCTCTCTCACTCCACTCTCACCCCGCGCTCTCGCCCCCCTCTCTCACTCCACGCTCTCGCCCCGCTCTCTCACTCCACTCTCACCCGGCACTCTCACCCCGCGCTCTCGCCCCACTCTCTCATTCCACTATCTCGCCCCGCTCTCTCACTCCACTCGCACCCAGCTCTCTCGCCCCGCTCTCTCACTCCACGCTCTCGCCCCGCTCTCTCACTCCACTCTCATCCGGCTCTCTCGCCCCGCTCTCTCACCCCGCTCTCTCCCTTGTTTCCTTGCCCCTCTCTCTCCTTCTATCTCACCCCAGTCTCCTGCTGCCTCCCTGCTCTCTCACCCCTTTTGCATCATTCTTTCCTGTCCTTTGACCTCATACTCTCTCCATTTTTGGGCAGCAGGCAGAGGATTATGGGAAAGGATCACAGTTTTTATGGTGACCTAAACAAACATCTCCCAGGAAAGATGAAATGCAAACATGACATTCCACAAGACGTCCTGCTTTCATTCTTGTCTTTGTCGCAAAATTACCACAAATTATTCACCGTGTCACATGACTGTAAGCCAACCAGCCCGACAATGCTGACAGTGTAACCAAAATAGGCTCCTCAGTCCGCTGAGAAATTCTATTACTCCTCCACGATAGTGATGGATGGTTTTTATGTAAACTGACACCACAAAATATATTTCTTTAACGCTTTGCAATTATCATATCGTATATCTCTGTCAACACTGCGCTCTATGAAGTGCTATATATCCTGTATTGGCTGATGCGGTTTGCTTAATCTTTGAGGCAGGAGGGCAGTTCCAGTGTTCTGATCTGGAATTGTGGCATGCGGGGGTCAGTGCTCCACCCTCATCTGGTGGCACTGAGGGGAGCAGGGAGGCCCTTCCTTCCCTGGAGGATGACTCTGACCCATGGGACCTGGGTCAGTCCAGCAGCTGCCCCACACCTCTGCCAGACAGCCAGGACCCCATCGCTTTGTGTCATAGGGACATACGCCACCATTTGTGCCGTGTGGACAGACAGCTCCATCTTCCTGTCCTTAATCCTGCAAAGGCAATGCCGAACCCTTAAGCTCAGAAACAGAAACCTTCACGCTACGCTTCACACAATGGAATGTTCCTGTGGAGAAAAGTCCCAAAGCGGTGCCTCGCCGAGCGCATCGACCGGATCGATACAGCCGAGCGTCTGTCATCGACACGGGGAAAGCGCCAGGGGCTGTGGCTGCACCCTGAGGCACTGATTCCCTGTATGTATCCAGGCCGCTTGCGCATTCCTCTCTTCCGTGGGGTGGACTTCTGCCCAGTCTATTTTCGGGGCCTGGTGCAGCGCCAGCCATCCGCAAGCCTGCAGCAGCGTCCCTGCAATTCCCCCAGTGACGGGAAGGCTGTGGTAGAGCCGCTGCTCCTGCTCGGTAAGTCACTCGGTATTCCCAGCCACGGCGCTAAGATAATTAGCGGACCCCTTTCCGGTGGATGGCATGACGCCTGGTACCGACTGCGATGCCCAGGCTCTCAAACGGGAAGCCGCTGGTGAGTAATCGCACTCAAGGAGGGAGAGACTGACCGCAGGCCGAGACCCGGCTGAGTGCCGGGAAGTGTGCTGGCATCACGCTGGGCAAAGGTTAGCGTTCAGGGTCTCAAAAGACAGCTCAGCTCCTGTGGCAGCCAACCATGGCCAGGCGCCCCAGGCACCACTGTATTCTGGGAAAATCTGAAGGAGGGTCACATACTGTTATGAAGACTCTTAAAACATCCCCTCAAGGATTTAAATATCTACATAAGCAGTAAGGCGCTGCTGTGCCCCAGGTCCATGATGTCTGGTACTGAACTCCCGTTTCTTACTTGACCACTTTCTCTTGCTCTCGCCTGCAGTCCCCCTCAGGTGGCCCGGTTATACCGGGAGGGACCTGCAAGCCGCGCATCACGATCAGCCTCACGCCCAGCACCGTCTGTATAGGCACATGCCGCCTGTACCCCAGGTACAGATCGCCTTCCACTCCTTACTGTGGTCCAACAGAGTACCTTCAGGTGGTGAGATGGACACAGTGCTGCGGCTAATCTACACAGATGGGAAGCAGCTAAATGACCTGGTTCCGATGCTCCCCCCCAGCACCATCGGCGATACGGGGCACGGCGACACGCCCGCGCTGCGATACTAGCCGTGGCCAGCAGCCTCATCCAGCTTCATCAGGAAGACCTACTTTACATTTCAAATGTCGGTACTTATTTTTTTTTATAATGTTGTACGCATGTTTCATATGATTATATTGGTTTTTTTTCCAATACTTTAATTTCACTTGCCACTCTGACGCTTCTTGAAGGGCCATTTCTCACATTTACTGCAGAGAAGGAGACTGAGATGAGAGAGTGCAGGCTGCTAAGGCTAATGGGGGGCTAATGAAGGCTAATGCAGGCTAATGCAGGCTAACCAAGGCTAACCAAGGCTGACCAAGGCTAATGCAAGCTAACCAAGGCTAACGAAGGCTAATGCAAGCTAACCAAGGCTAATGCAGGCTAACCAAGGCTAATGCAGGATAATGCTGGGTGACCAAGGCTGATGAAGGCTTATGAAGGTGGCCTGCCACATGAGTCCAGATGAGCTTGAAGTGTCTGTCTGGGTGATGCCCAAGGACGTGTGGTAACCCTTGTGGCCTCATCAGGAGACCAACAGCAACGCTAAACACCATTATTCCATGCAGACAGAATAACCAATGCATCCATCCATCAATATGTCTGTCATCTGTTTCTCCCAAGCAGGGTCATGGCGGAGCCCACAGCCTACCCCAGGCAGCAGCCGGCATTGGTGCACCTGGGACAAGACGCCAGTCCAGCGCAGGGCACAGACAAACGCCACACACACCAATTAACCCAGCTGGAGGCCTTCGGACTGTAGCAGAAAACTGGATTACCCAGCAGAATGCCACACGCTATGAGGAGCACGAGGAAGCTCCATATTCACAGAGAAGAGGTAGGACTCAAACACCCAGTCTGGAGGTGTGCAGCAGTTAGTGCAGCCAATAGACAGAACTAATAACCCCTGAAAGAAGTCGACGTGCCTCAGTGATCCAGTCTAATTTTGCACTTAGTTCAGATTTTAAAAAAATTCAGCCTTGTTCCAGAAAATGGAAAAAAAAGATGATGTGGATGTAAGTGGAGCAGCGGCTCATGGAGATGGTCAGAGGACGAGCGTGGCGCACAGCTAGGCGAAGAAGAGCAGCGACTCGTGGAGAAGGTCAGAGGACGAGCGTGGCGCACAGCAAGGCGAAGAAGAGCAGCAGCTCGTGGAGATGGTCAGAGGACGAGCGTGGCGTGCAGCTAGGCGAAGAAGAGCAGTGGCTCGTGGAGATGGTCAGAGGACGAGCGTGGCGTGCACAGCCAGGCGAAGAAGAGCAGCGGTTCGTGGAGATGGTCAGAGGACGAGCGTGGCGCGCAGCAAGGCGAAGGAGAGCAGCGGCTCGTGGAGATGATCAGAGGACGAGCGTGACGCGCAGCAAGGCGAAGAAGAGCAACGGCTCGTGGAGAAGGTCAGAGGACGGGCGTGGCGCACAGCAAGGCGAAGAAGAGCAGCGGCTCGTGGAGAAGGTCAGAGGACGAGCGTGGCGCGCAGCAAGGCGAAGAAGAGCAGCCAATCCCCCCCATACCGGATAAAACGCGGCCTGCTGTTCCATAGCTGCTCAAAAACAAATGTTTTACTGGCAAAAGCAGCTTCCCTGACTAGTCAAAAAGTACAGCAACACTTATTTAGATATAATATCAACAAAGATCGGAAAAAGATGGCATGAGATCTGGGTTTCCCGGAACAAATCCTTAAACACCCGTTCCTGATGTGCGCCGTTTGTTTAAAGGCTGACAGAACTGCAGTCAGAGCTAGGCTAATGCCAGGCTGGGGGCTGGCTTGGAGACCCACTACCTTCAGACCCTCTGCCACGGCGTGACCAGTGTAGCAGCAGCAGGGGGGGTTCACTGTAAACCTGTGGTGGGGGTGGGGGGGGGGTAGGATTGTTGTCCTATAAATTCTGTGTAAGTCTGCTGATGCGATATAC
>JAAGVU020000036.1:19678217-19692668 GCA_011763525.2 Mormyrus iriodes | reverse complement strand
AGGTCCCTTAAACGCCTCTCCTTCCCCGCTCTCACTGAGGTCCCTTAAACGCCTCCCCTTCCCCGCTGTCACTGAGGTCCCTTAAAGCCTCTCCTTCCCCGCTGTCACTGAGGTCCCTTAAACACCTCTCCTTCCCCACTGTCACTTAGGTCCCTTAAACGCCTCTCCTTCCCCACTGTCACTTAGGTCCCTTAAACGCCTCTCCTTCCCCGCTGTCACTGAGCTGCGTTGACCTCATTATTCAATCAATTTAGGGCTGTTTATTCTAACGCTTTTTTATAAACGAGTGGCCACAAGGCACCTTGTCCTCTATTTTCTGGAGAGAATGAAAAGCAGATATTTTTTACATTTTAAAAACTTTTTTCGGCTCACGCTGCAGTTCTTATAAACGCTGAGCAAACGAAACAGCCATCGTATTCTCAGGGTTCATCTTACTGCCTAATGTTGCATGGCTTTCTGTTACCGGTAGTGTGTTCTTATGGTATATGGTGTCCTGCGATGCTTACGGTGGGCTTCTTGTGTGCGCCTGCCTTCTGCTTTCCTTACAGTTGCTGTACGCAGCAGATGACTGGACAGACAAGCACTCCGTAACTCACTTGCGTGTCATGTGGCCTGATGTCAGGAAGGTCGAACGCTGCAGTGTTCCCTGGCTGAGGTGCGTGTGACCGCACACCCAGGGGTTAAATCACAATCAGATAGGAAGGGGGGCCCCGTCAGGGACAGATCGGGGTGGGGTGGTGTGGGGAGCAGCTGGTCCTAACTAAGCCGCCCTGTACATTAGTTTGTTAGTTTTCATATGTACTTATGATCACAATCTTTAAGATGCAGTATTTTCATTTGTCCACTGTTACCACTTAAAATGCAAAATAAACCTTGAGTTTGATATGTGTATTGAACATGTCACATGGTTGAGTAGTACTTATTTTGGTTGAGTAGTACTTGAATTTTTTTTAGACACGTAAATGAAACTTAAAAATGCATCAAAATTGCTACAAGTGACATTCCTGCTTATTCATGCATAATGTCCCGGTGAAAATGCATGAAAATATTTTTCACATATTTGTTCTTATACACATATTACCTCCAGCAGAGTCTAGTTAGTAAGTGAAGTTTTGGCAGCAGCATGGTAAGTGAAATAAGATCAGAACACAGACAGAAATCAAGACGTCATGTAGGAACATTTCATACAGTCAAGAGATGAATGTCTGGTCAGTGCTACTAATGAAAATGAACATTAAAGTTTTTAGGGCAAAACTGACCTAATGACCTCCAGCAAAGTGTGATTTGAACATAAAGGAGGCGGAGCTGTGCTCCAGCAAAGTGTGATTTGGACATAAAGGAGGCGAAGCTGTGCTCCAGCAAAGTGTGATTTGGACATAAAGGAGGCGAAGCTGTGCTCCTGTAAAGTGTGATTTGGACATAAAGGAGGCGGAGCTGTGCTCCAGCAAAGTGTGATTTGGACATAAAGGAGGCGAAGCTGTGCTCCTGTAAAGTGTGATTTGGACATAAAGGAGGCGGAGCTGTGCTCCAGCAAAGTGTGATTTGGACATAAAGGAGGCGAAGCTGTGCTCCAGTAAAGTGTGATTTGGACATAAAGGAGGCAGAGCTGTGCTCCAGTCAAGTGTGATTTGGACATAAAGGAGGCGAAGCTGTGCTCCAGCAAAGTGTGATTTGGACATAAAGGAGGCGGAGCTGTGCTCCAGTACAGTGTGATTTGGACATAAAGGAGGCGAAGCTATGCTCCTGCAAAGTGTGATTTGGACATAAAGGAGGCGGAGCTGTGCTCCAGCAAAGTGTGATTTGGACATAAAGGAGGCGGAGCTGTGCTCCAGCAAAGTGTGATTTGGACATAAAGGAGGCGGAGCTGTGCTCCAGTCAAGTGTGATTTGGACATAAAGGAGGCGGAGCCGTGCTCCAGCAAAGTGTGATTTAGACATAAAGGAGGCGGAGCTGTGCTCCAGCAAAGTGTGATTTGAACATAAAGGAGGCAGAGCTGTGCTCCAGCAAAGTGTGATTTGGACATAAAGGAGGCGGAGCTGTGCTCCAGTACAATGTGATTTGGACATAAAGGAGGTGGAGCTGTGGTCCAGTAAAGTATGATTTGGACATAAAGGAGGCGGAGCTGTGCTCCAGTAAAGTGTGATTTGGACATAAAGGAGGCAGAGCTGTGCTCCAGCAAAGTGTGATTTGGACATAAAGGAGACGGAGCTGTTCTACAGCAAAGTGTGATTTGGACATAAAGGAGGTGGAGCTGTGCTCCAGTAAAGTGTGATTTGGACATAAAGGAGGCGGAGCTGTGCTCCAGTACAGTGTGATTTGGGCATAAAGGAGTTGGAGCTATGCTCCAGCAAAGTGTGATTTGGACATAAAGGACGCGGAGCTGTGCTCCAGTAAAGTGTGATTTGGACATAAAGGAGGCGGAGCTATGCTCTCCCAGGCTCCACCCTGCACACACCTCAGGCAGAATCTCCTGGATACTGACTTTCTGACACCTGTGGCCTTGCAACCCAGCTGGCATTTCACACGTCTGAGGTGTCTCTCCGTCGGCACTAGCAGCTGGGTTATGGAGACCCACGGAAAAAGAGCAAACCATGACAGAGGTAATAGCTGTAATCTGTACTACATTAAAAAAACACTGATTTATACAGCAAGCAATCCAGCAATTAGGGAATGCGATGCTGAGTAAATTTACAGGCAGGATATGTGGACATGAACAGAGGACCTGTGAAGCAGGGGAAAGATTTGTTTGGATTGGGGGGGCCAATAGTGGCGCCCCTGTAGTTTTACTACAGCACATGAAGCAATGAAAAACAGTCCAGTCCTGTCCCATACGGAGCCAGGAACATGATGGACAGATGTGTATGAGCACTGAAGAGGAAGAGCTTCTGGCTGGCTTCTCAACAGCATATGCCCCGCAGCCTGGCAGCTCAGGATGAATATATATGGTGTGTATTTCCACAACGCGTGTTAGGGAGAACATAAGAACATTTACTACATATGAAACCTCTGTTCAAAGTCATGGCAATTCCGTTGGCTTTGCATGCGGAGCCGTCTATCATTTCCAAACCGCTTGCAACAATAATGCACTTTGAGACACCACTGGACATGCACACGAGGGCACACGCCCACGCCACTGTCCTCCAGCGTCTCACCACCCCTTTGCCAGGTCGGAGGAGGTCCAGATGATACCCGTATCACACAGCTGCCATTCACAGAACCCGCACTGAAGTAGTAAACATGCCACGCTGCACCATCCTGATAGGCAGTGATGTGATTTCAGGTGCCGCGGCACTCACTACAAAATACTGCTTGATGCAATGTGACCCTCTCTGGTGAAATTGACCCTCTTTGGTGTCAGGTTGCACCATCTGTATTCCTCTACAGCTGCGGAGCTCTTAAACAAGCAAATTTTAAATTAAGTGTTTCTGTGGGGGGGACACGGGCCGGCTTGCTAATTAGCTGTTTTATTGGGTAATAAGGCTGGTTTAATGACTGCCGAAACACGCCAAGTCAAGCTTTTCATTACGAGCATTGGAACCGACGGGCTGTATCACCGCGGCGAGCTCGTTTGAATCACTGTTAACAACCATAATTCAGCGTATTATTGTATTTGCGACTGCAGTGTGGTTGATAATCCTCATAGATTAATACTTACATTCATACTGAAACACTATGCATGTATACGCACCGGCTCTGTACAATGGTTTTCCACCGTCGGTCCGAGTGGATAGTGTTGAGTTTATCCTAAAAGCATATTCTTCTTTAAATTTGTACAATTCGGGTTCATCAGCACGCAGTATATGTATTATATGGAATAAGAGCCCCACATAAGATGCTAAAACGACCTCAAGAGATTATGCTGTACCCATACCCTAAATACATATTGATTCGTATATGGATGTCTTTGGTGCAGTTACAGTCAGCGCCGTAAATAACTCCAGGGCCAGTCTGAGAATACACACTTGGCTAAATTTAAGACGTCTGTCTTCAAAGCGGACTTATGCAACCATGCAGCTGATTCTGATATTGGCATAACCGTGAAAATCGACGGTATAAAAGCGCAAATCTATTACAAGAACATTATTAATAAAACGGGATTAAAACATCCCGTTTCCGACATGATGCCTGCAGTAGCTCACTGTGCGTATAATTAGCGATACACAACTGCAGGGTTATTACAAGACGCACAGTTCTGGTGTGATGGTGAATGACAGCAGCGGACCGATCTGAATGCCAACCAGGTATGACCGAGAGCCCCGACGCGAAGGGGACTCACACGAGGAATCATACACGTGCAGATAAATGCACGACGTACTTTAAGGCACGGGAACTGCAAAGTAGGTTAACCACTTTCTATTTGCGTGTTTTCCAAATAAAATTAAGTGATAAATACTAATTCAAACGAAAGGGTGATTTTGCTTTGATCGTTGCATTGCGGTCACGTGTGCGTTTTTCTTCTTTGAAACTGATTAATAAACAATCCGCCTTTTCCTCGCTTTCCTCGGCCACCCACTTCGACTCGTACAGAAACACGCTTCATCGTGCCTCGTCCGTAACGCCCGGCGCGCCCAGTCCCCCTGTAACACCAAGTGCGGAGTTGGGCAGATCCCCTATGGACGCTCACAGATGTCTGGTGGGAAACCAAAAACAGATTGTAAACTGCAGTGCGGCAGCGACACTTAGATATTTCAGAATAATGTTACGCGATATGGGTGAGTATCTGACTGACGGCCGAAGTGCAGAGGAAAGGCCGCTGAGGTGCATCCCGAAAATACATCTGCCTTTAAATAGGTTCCCGGTCTTCCAGCCGGCTTCGCGCCGATACTCTTTCATTTCTGGGCTATTGCGGGTCAGGGCTGAAGAGTGTATAAAATACACGCAAGCCAAGTGTATACTCACAGCCCACTGTAACGCATCACTATGGACGGCAAGCGATTATGATGGAAAACTGAAGGAACGTAAATCTGGGCTGTTTACACGAATACAGGAAAACTACTGGCGTGAAAGTTAACAGCAAATAAAAACACGCATAGGCACATTGTTAATGTTACTTAAAATAATTGCGCTTACCTCGTTTAAACATGTTGAAGGTTGTGCCTGTGTTTTGTGGCCGTAAATTCAGATATTCCAGTTACACTGTGCGTCGCCCCGTCTCAATGTATCGTTGACAATTAAAAGTGGAGTCCCGATTTTCCCGATCTTTCCGTCTTTTATTTCTTCTCGACGAATCTTTATGTTTGCAACATTTGGTCTTATCGGATCAAACCCCCGGAAGTCCCATGCCGCGACACTTATCCAAGGAACTGCAAACACTCCGTAGCGAACCGACACGCGCAGCGATAAATGCGTCCTTCGCAAAATGTATCATTTCCCAGGAAATATATGCTGCCCTTACATTCACAAGGGCGTCTTAGGTCTCGATGCAGTCCACGTCATGTCTCTCTCTCATACTCCCCAAATGTAAGTAAAAGCGAAAATAAATGTATTTAGGCAATTTCGCCTTGCACGCTGTCCGCGCATATCCAGCAGCTGGAATTGGTGTTTAACAAACAGGTATTGGATGCGTTCTGAAACAGTCTACTGATCTCTTCAAATTAAATTATAAACCAGGCATTGAAAGACACTAAATGCAGCCGCTTTAAAATGTTCCTCATGTGAAACTGGCCCAGACGCACTTCACGTCTTCAAAGCCACCCGAGGGCTGTGATCCCGCGATCGCTTTTGTTATCCTGCGCATTTTCTTCTTAAAGCTCATCGGCTTTAATGCCAGACGCGCTTAGTCCGCGCTCGGCTCGGGAAAGGCAGCATCCGGGCCGTTCCTCCGCGCCGCGCCTCCGGGACGCCTCCAGCTCCGGCAGTTCCTCGTGCAGACCAGTGACTTTCCCTCTCAGTCCGCTACACTGCGAAGAGTATAAGGAGCCGCCGCTGCCCTGCACCTCCTCGCTGCCCCTCCCTTTCTTCCGCTCCACAGGGTGCCCTATAGCCTTAGACCGTAGCGGACCCGCATCCTCGACGAGTGGACGGGATGTCTGCAGCTCCGATGCCAACTATGGAGTAATTTTAAATTTTGCTATTACATTTATTTTTGTTCTCCGTCGTTTTTGCCCGAAACTTTGGCATTATCGACGGTCACACTTGACTTCAGTAAAATACCACTTTGCGTTTCATAATAAAGTGGCCTTATGCGCGATGATTAAAAGCCTGGTGTTCCGCCAGCCTAATGTTCAGCTGGACACGGTAATGCTCGCCGTGATTGCGCGTACTTTTAATAAGCCGCTATCATTCATCATCCCGGGAACAGACCGTCTCCCTCCTCCGCTCCAGTGCGCGCTTCCCGGCAGTGCCGCCAGAAACACAACGATTCCAGCACCGTGCACACTGCACGAAATAAGTCGCATTTTCCTCCACCTCCAAAATATCAAGCGGTTCTCCCCGAAAGCTGCCTTTTCTGCGGGAGACGCGCCCTCTTAAAGGTCCCTCTCCCGCAGTCGCCCCGGCTAATAAGGTGGTTAAATGCAAGAAATACGCGGACGTACATCATGAAATCATTTAAGAACGTTATGATTTTCACTGACTTAGAGTAAAACTTAGATTTTAACTTTAACGGGAGATTTTATTCCTTATTATAATCTGAAATAAAAGTCTGCACGATTAAAGGCACGTTAAATTACTAAGTGTAAATTTAAAGAAAAGGCTTTTCGACATTTGTTTCTTAGCTTGTGCGCTTACAAAAATGTGTGATTTTATTATTAGTTTTCAAAAGTTAATGTATTATAGTTTCGATGATTTGGCATGGCATCAATTAGGCTAATCCATGACTGGATCATTGCGGCGAGTGACATTGTATGACTCAGTCCTTCAACACTCTCGCCCCCAGTATAATCAGGCCAAGAAAACTGAGAGAAAAGGGACTTCCATGATGGCCACGGTTTCTCCGAAAAGTGTCCTGGTAATTTCGCAACGCCAAGAGCTACTCTGTGAGTTAACAGCCGTATAATTTATTTAATTTACTTATCCATAAAACGCTGGTAGCTCAGTCAGCAAATTTGTGGCTGCAATTAATTTATTTTTTTATTAGCTTTTTTTTTTTTTTTTTTTGAGTAGCGCTCATTTTGCCGTTTGTAGAATAGGGTTTTGGGATTTTGTATGACGACCCATGGCTGACGTCAGGTGACAGATGTGGCGTTTGTGGACTGTATCTGGTTATCGTATTCCTGCTCAGTCTGGTCGGAGCCCATGTGGTGCAGTAGGCAGGATTCATCACCGCGGGCGCCCCGGTCCAGGACAACGTACAAGTGGTTTGCTAAGTCGGCGCCTCTCTCAGAAGATGGCGCCCTAGGCAGGGCCTGTTGCCTAATGAGATGAAAGATTAACTGTATTCCTTTGATTTGCAAGAGGTTTCAGAAGCTGGGTACCGTAATGGCATATTTGGAGCGGATGTAGATTATTGTGCAGACAGATCTCGTTCCCCTACGTTCAGATATGAACAGCTGAGCTACGGTTATAGTCTGTGCAGCCGCTTCACTGAAGTACCCGTGACGAACAGCAAGGCACATCGGCTTCCTTTGGACGCGGCTTCTTCCGGCTTCTCCCATCACAGACGCAGTGCGGTTTGAATCTCCACCAAGCGGGGCCGGTTCCAGCTGCAGCCAGAGTCGGCAGCGGCCCAGGACCCCTGAAGTGAATAGACCAGCGATTCTCTTGGGAGAAAACAGGGGCCCTGAAACATTTGGAACATCATTGGATAGATCTGGGTTGGGGCCCAACATGATGTGCTTTTATGGGGCTCCAAATCTCTAGCAGAGCTCATCCATCCATCCATCGTTTTTGTAAAAACTCATCCAGGTCTCAGTCATAAGAAAAAACAGATCCTTAAATTACAAATATCCACCCCCATTCTTGCGTAAGCCAGTAAACATTTCAGTTTGTAATGATTTGTTTACACTTCTGCGACATGTTGGTGTAACCGTGGCTGACAGCTGTCAGCGCCGTGCCCAGGCTGGGCCTCTTGCACCCATCCCTGACAGAATCACTGCGTCTGAGATTACGGCAGGGATTTCGGTCCCGACGCCACGAGGCCACAAAGCACCAGAGGTGATGGAGGCGAAGAGGCCATTATGTGTTTCAGGCCGATGTTTGCAAAGGTGTCACGGCGGAGCGAGACGTGCACGGTGTGGGGGACACGAGGACAAGGTAAGATAAAAGCCAGAGGGGGGGACAATGGCAGGTTCACTTCCTACACACATAGACGAAGCTGTGTTTATCCTACAAGAGGCACTGTCAATAAAGCAATGAAAAACTGGCATGTGAAAGAAAAGAAGAAACAGACACGGGGAGGGGTGTGGGGGGAGAGTGGAGGGCTGTCAAACTGGCAAAGGATCCAGGGATAAGGACAAGGTGATAATTAATGCCACAGGACAGGTGATGAATGGGAGGCTCCATCATGTGCCCCATTGTGCCCCGCCGTGCCCTGCTGTGCCCTGCCATGCCCCGCCATGCCCTGTCCATGCCCTGCACTGTGTAGCAGGGGCCTGCACTGACAAGCACATGGGCAGAACTTCCACTAGCGGCCCCGCAGGGACGCACTGCGCCATCACAGCCAATTAGTCTCAATTAGAGCTGTTACCATGGTGACCCAGACCTTGAGAGGCAATGCGATTTTCACATAATTCCCATCTCACTCCCATGCACTTTGCTCTATATTCAGAACTCATCTGGCAGCACAAAGCCCGGACCATGACTGTTAGCGGCCGTGACTGATGTCCTGTGCATGGGGGCACATGCCCCACCTGCGAGCCCTCTCTCTCTCCTGGCATGTGAATGGAAATGGTGGGCTCATTACAACTTGGCATGCTGAAGGGCACGCAAAGGTCAGCGGGGATCAGGTGCGGCGTGGACGGTGATGGAGCAGATAAAGCGTTAAGGCCATTGACGTGGGGAACAACTAAATCAAAGGGGCTGTAAAAGATGGCGCACAGTAACAGAAATCACAGAAGTCAATGGAATGCAGTTCAAAGCCTCCTTGATCTGAGCTATTAAGCAGGACACACTCAGGGTGTGTTTACACTGGTAAGACTCTCGCGGAGCCTGGCACCTGCTCACACGCACGTCGCCTGAACCCTGCAGACTGTAATTTAGCGTGACTCCCTTTCGCTTCGTATCTGATTTCAAACCATTTTTGCCAGTAATAGCAGAATGTGTCGCGTTATAAGATTGTCAATCAGCATCAATCCATTCAGATCTACACAGAAGCACAGCACATGGACAGAGCCGTGCTCATGTCAGAGAATCGTCCTCTTTTATGCTTGAGGACGTGTTTTAAAGGCCTGTGGAAGCTGCAGTGAGCAGGATGCACCTCTGCTTGACCGGGCTGCACCAGCGACTGTGTATGAAAACAGGGACGCCTGACTCTCCCTGCTTTGGTGCTTCAGTTCTCCTCCAAAAAGCATCGTGACAACATGGAAACAGATCAATCACTTATATTTCTGTGGTATTTAGGGAAATTTGCACTTTATAAATGCAAATTAAAGGGCTAAAACAGCAGAAAGGCTTGGTTGTTGGTCTACGTCTTGGTACATCGTGTCTCCACTCCGGTTGTGAGGGTTAGAGGCAATATCCCTGCTCCGTGCATCGTCCAGCTTGGATGGCCACTGGGCACTCGAGCGGCTCGCTGCTAAGTGTCAATGAGCAGGGATAAGAATCGGCACCAACAAATCTCTGCCCATGGTACTCTCTCAGAAAGGAGTGGATTGCTCTTTTCCAGTGAGAAGGGAGAATCTGCCCTCTGAAGGGGTTTAAGGACCTGAGGATCTTGTTGTGAGCGTCACTTTGACAGGCAGAAGTGTTTGCTGGCGGCAGTGTTGAGGGCACTGGCCAGCTTGGTTAGTGGGTGAAACTCACAGTTTGCTGCTTAGTCTATGTTCCTGTCCTCAGCTATGGTCAGGCTTTTGGGGGGCATGAATACCCTGGCAGATTCATGGGGCCCAGCGCTGTATGGGGGCCCCTGCTTGACAAAATTTACCGGGTGGGGGGGAGGGTTTAGGAGGGACCCTATACAGCCAGAATTTCTAGCCGAACCTCTTCCTCTACTCATGATCTGTAGGTAATGCCCATATGAAAAAGGCTGATATCACATGTGGCTAGAATGAGGTTTCTCCACAGGGTTTCCAGGCTCACCAACAGGACAACGAGTCTGGAGATGTGGAGGGAGTCACTGCTGCTGTTTTCTCTGTTGTGGTAAAATCCCCCAGGGCGTAGGGCCTGGGGCAGACCCAGGACTACATCTCCCAGCTGGCCTGAGAACACCTGCAGATGCCCTCTGTAAGGGAGGTCTGGTCTGGCTTGCTTGGCATGCAGCCACTGCGATCCTCAGCAGGAGGCACCGTGGGCGGAAGATGAAGAAATATGGGTCTTTATTTTTTCTTTTCTTATGCGAGGGGGTTCCTACATCATGTGTACATTCAGAGATACACACAGTACAGCCACAGTGACAGAAGGGGATAAGGGCAACAAAAATACTGCTACTTATTAACTTAAAGGGAACAAACAAATGATGAGAATTAATGAGGCTTACGGGTATTGAACTCTAATATGCTTATGTTAAGATTATGAATATCTTGGCTTAATAAGTAAATTTGAGTGCAAGCTTTTCAGTTCGATAGATGCAGCGCTCGATTAGTCTCCCTTTCGCTCGATCAGTATTGCCTTTCTCTCAGCGCACGTCATCATTTTGAAAATGGCGGCCCCCGTGGAAGGCACGCAGGTTGCAGCTGCGAAAAAGCCAGAAGGTTGTTGTTATGTGTCTGTGTTTAAATGTCAAGTAACGTGATTTCGCAAAGAAAATTGAAAAATAATGAAAGTTTTGTTTCAAGAGAATTCTTTATAATTCAGATAATAGCAAAAACTAAGGAGCTGCGATGATGTACTGTAATGCCATAATGTCAAATTATATTTTTCAGTAGAATTGTCCCATATAATATTCTAAATGGTCATCATGAAACAAGTTTCAAAAATGAGCGTTTCTGCGTTAGTAGTTCGTATAATGAGGTAGCCTGATTTTAATCTTTACAATCAGTATAGATTTTGATGTCTGGTATACCTCTAAATCTTTTGTACGACGACAGGAAGTTTATAAAATAATCACCAATTTACCTTTATTTTATTAATTAGGTTTTAACGCAAAAGCAATTCGAATCCGCGCAGTCGCTGCTGTTCAGAGATACGGTGGGTTTTAATGTCTCCACGTTGAAAACAGTTTAGCTACAAATGTAAACCATTTCCACACTGCCAGGACTTCGATGCTCGCGTTCATAAGATCACTAAATACACCCATTAGCTCCTGCGATGTTGTCGTGGAAGCAAAAAATCGGCGTTTAAAAGACGAGTGCCTAAAGGTACCGCTAATCCGGGCTGCTAACATTTTTCAATTAAAAATGTGTCATTTATTTGAAGCGTGAGGAAATATTTTATTGCTGAAGAAATAATAGGTGATAGAAATCTGTGTTTTATCAGTAGATGTCTGGCCAGTTTATTAGGTCACCAAATTCTTAGTAGTTTGCTTTTTTGTTACTCATGGAATTTGCATGATAAAAGTTATATCACTTGATCTGAGGTATTTCTGGGAATGCGATATTCCTGGGAATTTTGATATAGGCATCAAGTTGGTGTTGTTTGGTGACAAATTTTGCAAGTAACTGGGGCTTTGATTCAGTGCTTTACCTTGATGCCAAAGATGGGTGATGTAACAGGCTGTCATGAATCAGTCTGACAGCTGTAGCCCTCTGGTGTCAATCGAATTACAGGGCAGGTGGGAAGTTCGCCATTTCTGACAGAGATGGCATCACTGCTGAAGTTCCTTGCACTTTAATAAGTTTCTGTTGTCCTTTATCATCACACATCCTGTGCATGGTGTAAAAATTAGTCTGTGCATTACAACATGTTTCTTGTGTGAGTTTTGCACAAGCCCAATGATTTCTGGGTGACGTCAGTATATCCAGGCTTCTTGCATTTGTTCAGAACATCACACATATTACTTGTGTTAAAACTTTCTCTGCTCCCAACCTCAGTACGAGGACCCCGACGGGTGGCCAACCAGATTCCCGAGGAGATCTTGAAAGACCCCGAGCTTCAGCAGGCTATCCGCACCCTGCCTGAAAATTACAACTTTGAGATCCATAAAACAGTGTGGCGGGTGAGACAGGCCAAGGCAAAGAGGGGTGAGTAAGGAGTCAGGGTGTCGCCTGTGTAACGCCTTTTAACCCGTCATGCCATACCGTCCTCGCAATTATGCGGCAATGCCTGTAACCGATACCATGCGATGATGTATCGGTGATCGAGCAGAATAAATTGGACTACAAAATGTCTGCAGTATGGAGTACTTCGGAATTAACAGCAGAAACGAAAGCGTAGTGGACGATATACTGTGCCCTGCTAAAGTATCAAGAGAAGGCACGAGGACCAGTTTATACAACATAATCTAATCACACATCTAACTAGCAAATGTCAAACCATACAACAATGCATTCACATTTAAAAGAAAATGTACTTTTGAATACTTAAGTATTTTTAAAATCAAGTACTCCAGTACTTTGACTCACGTGAAATTGTGACTTTCACTTGTATGGAGTAATATTCGCCCAGGAGTATCTATACTTTGACTCAAGTAATGGAGTTACGTACTTTGTCCACCTCTGGGCGTAATGAAGTCGGAGATCGCTAAATAGGGCATAAGTTGACGGATACCTGCACTTTGCTGGTACACTGCTAATGTCCTGCTGCGTCCGCTTTCAGGCGTCTCTCCATCAGTGCATATTACTTACTATGGACCTTGGACGTAGATGCGATCGGACATGACCCGATCAGGCGTAACGCGACGCAGGACTCTGTGTTGTTCTTGATCAAGCATAATGTCGTAATGGTGGTACATGGAGAGCGTTACATTTTCTGAGAAATGCGTTATTAGGCGATTTTGTCATCGTGCAAACATCATAGAGTGAACTTAAACACACCTCGGCTACTGTAAACGTTTATGTATATAAGAGGTATAGGTAGAAGGAGTACACTCTAAAACAGGGGCAAGCAGGCCTGATCCCAGAGTGCCGGTACCCACCAGGTTTTCCATTCTACCTGGTTACACCTGATCTCAGGCACATCGTAACTCATGCGGTAGGATCGGAATCCTGAGGGATGCCGGCGCTCGGGGATCGGGGCTGCCGATCCCTGCTCTAAGACAACGATAAAAAGTACAGTACAGTAAATACAAAAACTAAAAAAGTAGCATAATATCATTATCAAGTATTATGTTCTGTACTTAATTGTATGTGCTATACTTTTATATGACTGGCGGCGCAGTAGGTTTGTTTACACCAGCATCACCACAAACACGTGAGTAAAGCATTACTCTGTGACATTACGCCGCTACGGCGGCAATTCTTCAGCTGCGTTGCAGTACAATCTCATGTGACCACCGCTGTATATGCGGTCCGTCGGTGACCGAAACGTCATTAGGCGGTGCGTGACTAGTAGTGTGCGTGCGTGCGTGTGTGTGTGTGTGTGTGCCCTGCGATGAGCTTGGCACCCCATCCTGGGTTGTCTCTGCGTTATGCCAGTAGCTTCCGGGATAAGCTCCGAACCTCCGTGACCCTGCGTTGCATAAGCGGGTATAGAACATGGATGGATGGATGGATGGATTTAATTATACTTTATTTAGACAATGATTGGAGATAAATTTAATGAAGTTAACAATATTTATATGTAATATGTAATGTAATATTTTTATTCTTTGTGAACCATGGAACATACCTGAGACTTCTTGGGCAATCATGAACTGGATTATTTTATTTTAGCTTGGTGACAGTCCGGCTTCCCGCCTCAGAGCTGTAATACCCTCAGAAAGGAGGCATTTGCCTTACTGAGTCCTGCATTGCATCTCTGTGCTTCCAGAGCTTAGTGTGAATGGGGGCTGCCACACCCCCCCGCACCCATTCACCCCGTGCATCGCCGTGCACGCCACGGCCCCAGCATGCCTGCGTGCCTTTAGATGGAGAGGAGGGAGTTTAAAACGGACTCATTCTATAGCTGAGCCGGCCTGTTTGTGAAATCTGGCCGCTGACTCGCTAGTTGGTACAGACGCTTGGCTGCTAATTTGCTAGCCGCTATAGACTCCTGGCTGCTAACTCACTAGCTGGTACATACGCCTGGCTGCTAATTCGCTAGTTGGTATAGATTCCAGGCCGCTAACTAGCTAGCTGGCATAGATTCCTGGCTGCTAACATGCTAGCTGGAATAGACGCCTATCCGCTAACGCGCTAGCCGGTATAGATGCCTGGCTGCTAACTCGCTAACCGGTATAGAAGCCTGGCTGCTAACTCGCTAACCGGTATAGAAGCCTGGCTACTAACTCGCTAGCCGGTATAGACGCCTGGCTGCTAACTCGCTAGCCGGTATAGAAGC
>JAAGVU020000036.1:19653798-19669310 GCA_011763525.2 Mormyrus iriodes | reverse complement strand
ACAGGCGGAGCTTTCCCATGAGACTGGGGGTGGGGTCTGAGAGAGGTGGAGCTTTCCCATGAGACTGGGGGTGGGGTCTGACAGGGGCGGAGCTTTCCCGTGTGACTGGTGGTGGGGTCTGACAGGGGCGGAGCTTTCCCGTGTGACTGGTGGTGGGGTCTGACAGGGGCAGAGCTTTCCCGTGAGACTGGGGGTGGGGTCTGACAGGGGCGGAGCTTTCCCGTGAGACTGGGGGTGGGGTTTGACACAGGCAGAGCTTTCCCATGTGACTGGGGGTGGGGTCTGCTTTTGCTTGCTAAAAGGCCCCGGTGGTGACACCGGCCTGCCTGCCTCTCACTTTGGTCGCCTTTCTGCCTTGGAAGAAACATCTCTATCTCAGTATTTTGTCATTTATATGCAGTTTAGTTGGATTTAATCTCCGTTAGATGTATTAATTCAGTGCCAGAATTGGCATGTCTATGGGACGTAGATCGGCTGACGTGTGGCACGATCAGGAAGCTGCGAATGAGTCAGCTTCCTTCCTGAAGGGGGATCACCTGCCGACCGCATTGGTCTCCAGTCCTGAAGGTGCTGTTCACTGCCTGCCAATGGTGTAGCTCCAGTGATGGCTGGTGGGGGGGGGGGGGGGTCTCTTAGGGCCGGGGAGACTTGCCAGCCCAGGAGCTGCTCACGTGAAGCACTTGTTGAAGTGAGCATACTGCACACCCCCAGAAAGGCTTAGGGTTTCCTTTCTGTTTGTCCTCGATGCTCCTCTCTGCCCCTGTCTCTCCTTGCCGCCGTGTCTGATTCCCTCCCCTCCCCTCCCCAATTGACCGTGTACGTCAGCACAGCTCTGTGGTGTCCTGAGACGGGGGGGCGGTCTTCTTACAGAGACGTATGAGTGTTTGCCAGGTTCAGCTATAAATATTTCACACGCCTAACCTAATTCTTGCGTGTGGGTGCAGAGGACTCAGCTTCCGTCAGATGAACCCCCCCCAGCTGCAGTGAGCAGGGATGACGCGCTGACACCCCCCCGTGCACAAACACAGTGCTGGGTGAGCTGGTGGCTCCCTCTGGATCCTCACCCTGTGTACTGGCTTGGTTGTTATCTGCGATGTCGGTGTATTTTACACGGCCACGGGACGCGGTGAGCAGTATAAGGGTGTAATCCTTCAGCCGGGCTGCTACTGGCACCAGCACAGAGTTCCAGACATCACTCAGCTGGAGCTGCAGTACCCTGAAAGGTTTGCTGGCACAGCTTGTACCGTTGCGCCCAGTACCTTCATAAAAATCCTGTCCTCGTTAGTATTAATGCCACCTGTAGGTGGGGCAGAAATCACTGCAGGACTTTCAGGCCCAACTCACGCTGGACCTTTTGGGTAAGGCTTGTAAGGGATGGTTTTGGGGACTGCTGTGAGGGGAACTCTTTTTGGGAAGGAGCACTTTCCAAGGGGTTATTTTTTATGTAGCACTTCCCGGGGAAGACTTTTGAGAGTGTACCAGGGTGGGCGGGGAAGGAAAGGTGTGCTCTGGAGAGGTGGGACGGTGCTTGTTCCCACCTGCGCGCTCAGATGAGCAGGGGGAATTGAGACTGTCTGAATTTGCATGTTAATAGGGGTGTTTAGCAGGGCGTCTGCAGGCACGTCGGGGGGCGCAGTGCAGACAGGAGCGTATCTGCGATCTGGGCCGGGTTTGCTCGGCCGCTCTCACCTTCAGTACTTCCTTTGTCTTTCTCTCTTTCCCCTCCACACACACACACACACACACACACACACACGCACACTAACATGGTGGCTTCGGGACTCTGCAGGCACGCTTTATCCCCTCCTCCCATGGGGGGCGTCTGGCCCTCTTCACTTACAGGATGTCCTTGCGTCCGTGATGTCGGGCTTTTAACCTCCATTTCACCTGCTGCGTTCCCCTTAATTACTGTTCACAAGCTGGGGTTATAATCTGCAATAAAAGCTGTAATTTAATTGTCTGTCAGTCTGCAGGTTTTCTTCTGAGATTCCCTCTTTTCTTGAGGTGATTGCTTGGTCCCCTCGTGGACAGGTAAGATGGATGTCGTGGGATGTTTGTGGACGCCGCTGAGCGAGGAGCTGGGAGTGCACCTTGGGAAGCAGATTTCTGCACAGTCCGCAAACAGGACAGTGTGCAGTTGCATGTCACTCCATCAGGTGGCGCTATAGCAGCTTCTGGGTGATCTGGGTCTCCAAGGAGGAAGGGGATTGTCAGATTTTATTATGATTATTTTCATTTGTCAATGGCAGCATAGCGGTTCCCCTGCACGGATCCAGACTGTGCCCTTAACCGCAACACCTCCCTCTGTTCAAATAGGGATCCTGCAGCCTGGCAGTGTGGTGATCGCCCTTCCTGCTTCTGCATGCCACCCCGTCATTTTCTCTCCCTCAGATGGTGGGAAACAGATGAATGTTCTGGATTTTTTAATATAAATTAAGCCTGCTTTTGTAATTTGTTGGCGATAACAATGAGTTTAGCATATGCTAGACTCTGGCTATTCGTAAACATTCATTTTCATCGGTATGTGTGCAGTTTGAGGCTTAGTGAAGGATTTGTGTGGTTCAAGGACACAGCTGAGTGGTCAAGGAAGCAAATGGTCAGGATGAGGCTGTTTGCCAGGCTGAGTGACCCGAGGGGCCCTCTGAGTCTGTCTGCGTGTGTGTGCTCCTGTTAAGGCTGTCGGCTCTCCATTTATCATGCTCCCATCCACCTATGAGGGAACGCCGCTCCTGTGCTGTTATAGAGGGCCTCACAGGGCGCAGCCGGTGACCTGCGCAGCCGGTCATCTGCGCAGCCAGGTTGGGTCAGCAGGCAGAGACTATGACAATAAACACACACAAACGGACAAACAAGGCATCGGCCACGCTTTTCTCCCCTCATCTGTCACTTTCCATCTCTGTTCCCTCCCTCTCTCCCTCCCTCTGTCTCTCTCTCCCGTGCTTTTGAAATCTCTGACATGCTCGCAGAGCCACACAAACCCCCACTGACCAACCAAGAGCAGAAGGGCCCTGTAAACAAAATCTTGTAATGTAAATACTGATCCGCGGGCACGCCGCTGCACAGCGTCCTTCAGAAGAGCATGTCAACAGGATGTGCGTCGCCCCCGATTCACAGCCCCACCCTTATGGGCACACGACAGCGTGGGGGGGCGGGGAGGGGGCGGGGTTAAGGTCACAGAGCTATAATGAAACCTGGCAGGATGCTGGTGATGTCATCAATTAAACTCAGAAAGAGGTGTATGCCCCCCCCAGCCGCACCCCCGTCCTTGAAGGTCCTCGCTGCCATGTCCCTGCCAGCCGGCCGTGAGTCTCTGTCCCCCCCTGATGGGCTGTTACTGCAGCAACTCAGCGTTTCCCTGAAAACCAGCAGAACCAACAAACATGAGAAGTTCGTCAGTTTTTGGCATTTTTAAAGTTTGGACAGTGGCTGGCTGCCTCCAATTTCCAGACTCTGCATCTTTGCAGGGATGTTTTCCCGCAGTCTGTCCCCTCCAGCAGAAGTGCAGGCGATGGGCTAACAGCCGGCAATACTAACGCCCGATTGGTCCCTCAGGTTCACGGAGGCTGATGCCCTCATCATGGGGGACGTGACGTATGGGGCCTGCTGCGTGGATGACCTCACTGCCCGGGCCCTCGGCGCTGACTTCCTGGTTCACTACGGTCACAGCTGCCTCAGTGAGTCACGTGACATCCTCTCTGCCACACGAGTATGCAGTGGTCATTGTGTTTACACATCACGCTGCCCTGTCTCCTGGCTCTCACCGCAGCAACGTTACGGCTAGTTAGATGAAAAGGCCCGTGAAGAGCTGAGAGACACCAGACATACAGCCGTCCATTGAAGTGCCTGATTGGGTATGAAGGATCCTCACATAGATACAGACACACACACACACACTAGCACGCACAGAGGTGGTAAAACAGGGTACGAGGTGGGAAATGCTAAATCGATACCCTTAATAGGGCGCTGACAGAAGCAGCACGGTGCTGCGAAATGCCGCCGGGGGCCAAGGGAATGTTAATCTGGGGTCTCCACACCAGCGTCCGGCACCATACACCACCCTGTGTATATGTCAGGGGTGAAGAACATAACCCCGGTAACGGGGAGGTCATCCTGAGCGCGGGGTGAATGTCAGGGGTGAAGTGAACAGACAGGGAACGGGCTGGGGGGGGATCCTGCCCACTGAGTTTCCCTCCTCTGCGCAGGTGTTTGACACGCATGCACAGCACTGTCCTCCTTCTAACTGCAGTCAGAAACAGTAATTGTAAGCATGCCAGACACCTGTGTGGGACCAAAGCAAGTTGGTGCTAAGGGACGCCCCCCGCCCCTGTCTCGTTCTCCAATTTCCTGTCGTCCCCTCTTTCTTTCTCTCTCGTTCCTGGCCTCCTCTGCCTTCTGTGGCTTTGCGTCTGCATGTTTGTGCACCTGATTGTGTGGGTGCGTGTGTTTGTGCTTGTGTGTGTGTGTGTGTGTTTGTGTGTGTGTGTGTGTGTGTGTGTGTGTTTGTGCTTGTGTGTGTGTGTGTGTGTGTGCTTGCCCTCTCGCACGCTGCTGGAGGTGATAATTGCATGACTTAGCACCTGTCAGGCCTGGCAGCTCGTCTGGGATCGATTACCATTCAGCTTTTGCCTTCCTCGTTTTCCCTCAGTGAACACTGGCTAATTTCCCGCCTTCGGGGTGGACGGGGCCCTGTTATCGCGTTGCTCCCTCCTCCGCCGTGTCCGTTCGCGGTGCCCGGCTGCCGTGACAGATCTGTGTACAGGCCTGTGTCAAAGCTTAATCAGGCTAATCCAACACAAAACCAAAATAATTATACCTAGATAATTTGATCCTTCCCTGCCCTTCCTACTCTGCACTCATCCTCTGATCCTCCTCTTCTCCATAAAGTGATTCATATTCATGCTTTTTCCAAAGACAGTCTGCGTTTTTCATTTTGACAGCTTTGAAAATACCAGTGTCTGGGGTCATATAGGTGTTGTACATGACAGATGCTGCCCCTTCCTTCCGCCCTGACCCCTTGCCCCCCCTTCCGCACACAGTCCTGCCCCAGCTTCCCTAACCTTCCCTGCCTCGTCCTCCTCAGTCCCCATCGACTCCACGGCCGGGATGAATATGCTGTACGTGTTTGTCGACATCCAGCTAGACACGGCCCACTTCCTGGACACACTGCGCATCAGCTTCCCGCCTGGCTACTCGCTGGCGCTGGTCAGCACCATCCAGTTTGTGGCTGCGCTGCAGGTGAGCCTCCACCCTTTCCCACGCCGCGGCGGAGGGCTGCCTGTGACGCGAGTCTGAACCTTCTCTTCAAGTCTTGTTAACCGCTGCACCACCTGCTGGCCCTCAAGGAAGCTGACAGCTGAAACGAGCAGCTTTACAGCCCTTACTGTGCATTACTACCCTGTGCCGGCACGGAACACACATGCTGTCACGTGTACAGCGCGCAGTAGTGGGGGCAGTGGTGGGGGTGGGGTTGGTTGCATAAGCTGCCACTGTCTGTGAGGAAGGCCGGCCAGCGGCTCCTCTCATAGACATGCCAGTCTGGCCTTGTGCATGTCTTTGTGTATGGGTGGGGGGGGGGTGCAGATTTTTGGGTGTGACCTGTGCGGATCTGCTCACCTGCCTCGGACCTCAGGCAGACTGCTGGGCTGCTCTCTCTGCTGAACCCTAACCCTAATTTTGTGTTTCTTCTTTCTTCCCCCTCCCCCCCACAGTCTGCCAGTGCTGCGCTGCGACCCCAGTATGATGTGCTGGTGCCTCAGTGTCGCCCCCTGTCTCCTGGGGAGATCCTGGGCTGTACATCCCCTCGCCTAGAGCGCCCAGTCGATGCCATAGTGTAAGATGCACCCCCTGCCCCGCGATATCCGCTCCCCTTATTCTCATCGACACCTCCCTGGGTGACACAGGTGACACTGCACAGCACGACCTTCGTAGTCTTGTGGGGGTCTTTGGATCCGCTTGGGTCTGAAGACTGTGGTGGCAGGTGGTTAGTGTTGAATTGGTTAGTTATTTGCTAACCAGAAGCCTTATTTCTTTGTGCCTAGTTATCTTGGGGATGGACGGTTCCATTTAGAATCTATCATGATCTCCAATCCAGACACACCTGCGTACAGGTAAGTCATGTGACTGCAAAGGGCAGGCAAATAACTGTGTGTGTGTCCTCACCAACCGTTTCTTTAATTATTATTATTATTAATTATTAGCATTTATTTTAAAAAAAAGGGGGGGCAGCATGTGGCTCAGTGGGCTAAGCCTCTGTGCCTGTGCTCAGAAGGTCGCTGGTTCGAGCCCCGGCCTCAGTACATCTGCGGGCCCTTGAGCAAGGCCCTTAATGCCCAGCTCCCTGGGTGCTGCAATCGGTGGCTGCCCTTCACGGCCAGCTCGCTCTCACCTACAGAGAACAAACTGGGGGAGGCGTAAAGAGAATTTCCCCACGGGGATCAATAAAGTATCAATCATTATTAGTATTATTATTATTTCTGTGTACTTGCAGGTATGACCCCTACAGCAAGGTGTTCTCCCGGGAATACTACGAGCACAGCGCCATGCGTGCAGCCCGTCGGCAGGCCATCGAGGCCGCCTGCGCCGCCCGCACCTGGGGCCTCATCTTGGGTACACTGGGGCGCCAGGGCAGCCCCAAAGTACTGGAGGTGAGCCTGCAGCCACGCCCCACGGTGGCCCTTAGCAGGAGAGCAATTCAGAGTGGATTTAAAGCTTGTAATGAGGAAGGAAGAGTGTTTTAGAGGCTGGTAGGAGAAGCAAGAAGCATCAAAGAAAACTACAGGGCTAAGGAAGGTCAGCCTTGTTCTTTGTGTCACCGAGGCACCAGAAAGAGAAGATTTAATGGCTGGATGTGGCCTGGAAAGCAGCTCTCCACATCGAGGGCTCCCTGGCCTTCCAGGGCGAGGATGTAGGCCACGTGCGAAGCTCTCCACAGGCTCTTTGGGGTCAGAGATGTGCGGGGGTGCAGCTCAAACCCAGAGCAGCTGTACACTGTGTGATTTGGTTAAGGGGGGGGCACCTCAGATGCTGCTGTGTAACCCTAGGAGCGGCCGGCCTGGAGATGTCGGCCACATGCTCCCCGCAGTTCCCTGGGCATTCTGGGATTGCAGGGGAGGGGGGAGGGGGCGCTTCTCGATTTCCTGGCAGAAGTGGGTGGAGGGCCCCGTCTTTTTGCCACCTTGCCTTTGTTCTCGGCCGCTTTTGATCTTCCCAACGGCATGGGTCTCTCCCGTTCGGCCGGCGACAGTGTCTGAGCCCGCCTTGGCTCATCCTCCTCCTCTCCCCTAATTGGTATGCGCGGCAGGGCCAGCCGCCTGTCGCGGAGATCTTAAAGCCAGCGCCCAGGCCAGCCCGTCATCCTGCTGGCTGCTGTGTGGATATTCCCAGCATTGCGGTTTGCAGACAGCCTGATGACACTGTCAGCGTGCGCGTCCGGTAACAGGCGAGACAGGACCCTGCGCCCTCCTGGCAGCCGCGCCTCTGAATCATGACGCGCCGAGGCTTACGGAAAAACCGGGTCCACTCTTCCTACTTTGCCTAATTGCCAACACTCCTGTCTCTAATGGCATGACTCATGTCCTATCCATCTGTATTTAACTGTTTGCCCGTACCTGAAATGACAGTGTTACATGCGCCAAGCTCTTTGGCCGCATTGATACTTTCCGGAAGCAGTGGGATGAGTTCAGCAAACAGCGGCACTCCCCTCAATGAGGCGCCGGCTCAGAAGGTAGGGGGGCCGAGCTGATTCCATTCGGATGTGCGCCCCTCTCTGGTCGGCAGCGGTACTGCGGCCCACGTGCGTCGCCCGGTTTCTCTCGCAGAGCAGCTCACGTTAGGATGTGCGCCCCTCTCTGGTCGGTGGCGGCACTGCAGCCCATGTGCGTCGCCCGGGTTCTCTCACAGAGCAGCTCACGTTAGGATGTACGACCCTCTCTGGTCGGCGGTGGCACTGCGGCCTGCGTGCGTCGCCCGGTTTCTCTTGCAGAGCAGCTCACATTAGGATGTGCGCCCCTCAGATGGCCTTTTCTCATTCTGTCTAATTTCGTTTTTTTGCCACACTTCTGCTCTCTTTCGCTTTCTCCCCCTTTCCACCTCTCTCCCTCCTTCTTTCTCTCTCCCATTTTTCTGCTTTTTCTCTTCCCCTCTTCCTTTCTTTCTCTTCCCCCATCCCCCTCTCTGCCCCCCCTCCCAGCACCTGGAGTCGCTGCTTCAAGCTCAGGGTAAAACCTTCTTCAGAGTCCTGCTGTCTGAGATTTTCCCCAACAAGCTGGACCTGCTGCCAGAGGTGGACGCGTGAGTCACTCTCTCTCTCACACACACACACACACACACACACACACACGCACGCACACACACACACGCACGCACACACGTTAGGCGCAGGCTGTGCTGATGCCAGGGTCTTGATTACCCCCCTGCCTTACCCTAGATGTGCCCCCCCCCTCCATTGGTGCTTGTCATTTACATGCTCATTAATCTGGCCACAGCTGAGAGCCCCCCCATCACACGCTCACAGAAGTGCAGAGAATCCCGGCTAATGCATCTCCGCAGAGTAGCGCTTGAACCGTCCCGTCCTCTGGCTGCCTGCCTGTGGCGTGTGTGTCAGCATGTGTCTGTGTGTGTTTGTGTGTGTGTGTATTTGTGTGTGTGTCTGTGTGTGTGTGTATTTGTGTGTGTGTCTGTCTGTGTGTGTGTATTTGTGTGTCTGTCTGTCTGTCTCTGTGTATGTGTGTCTGTGTGTGTCTGTCTGTCTGTCTGTGTGTGTCTGTCTGTCTGTGTGTGTGTGTGTGTGTGTGTGACTGTGTGTGTCTGTGTGTGTGTGTGTGAGCATGTCTGAACGCCACAGACACTGAAGGCTAATGCCCCCCCCCCCGTTCCGCCCCGTTGTTCTGCATCAGCGGCTCCAGCACCGGTGACCCCCCCCCCCGCAGAGATGCTAATGAGTAAGAATCCCTGAAGCTGGGAAACGCAGAAATAGCTGAGGGATCGAGATGGGGGGACGAGCGCCTGGGGGCCGCGGAGTCGGGGAATGGAGACGAAAGGCAGCCACGGTGTGGGTTAGGAGGAGGAGGTGTCGGATAGGAGCACAGGCGTGTACCCCTTCGCCCACCCGCTCTCCGCCCCCATCTCAGGCTCCCTCTCTCTTCCTCTCACTCCCTGTCTCCCCATTTCCCTTCTCATAGCACTTTCTCGCTCCCCCCCGCCCCCCCGTCCGCTATGTAGGGTAGCTCCGTGGAGACTGGGGGGCACGTGGCTTCTTCATTCATTCTCAGTTAATTAACATACCCCCCCACCTGCGTCCCCCCATCACTTCCTGTTTGGGGTGTTGTGCTCCTTCACCCCTCCTCTGCAGTGTCCCGCACACTCAGATACACCATATATACTCACACACCTGATTACGGAAAACTTGTATATTTGTGTTCCCATATTTACCTTTCAGACATGAACTGAGTACCAGTATAAAGAGAAACGTGACTGTGTGTGTGTGCGCGCGTGTGTGTGTGTGTGCGCGCGTGTGTGTGCGCGCGTGTGTGTGTGTGTCTGCATGTGTGTGTGTGTGCGCGCGCGCGTGTGTCTGTCTGTGTGCGTGTGCGTGTGTCTGTCTGTGTGCGTGTGCGTGTCTGTGTGCGTGTGCGTGTCTGTGTGTGTACGCACAGAACATGAACACACACATTAATACAGATCAGCATAACCCTGTCATCTCCTCGCATCAGTCTCTCAGGCATCTGGGCCACTCTCACCCCCTACAGGTGGGTCCAGGTCGCTTGTCCACGCCTCTCCATTGACTGGGGCTCCGCCTTTTCCAAGCCCCTGCTGTCTCCATATGAGGTAAGCGCCACCTGCAGGTGGAGTGCTCACACAGTCACAGGTGGCAGCGCACAGTCTCGGCTACGCGCTCACACGAGCAAACTAACATGCACACTGACCTTCTCCACGGAGCTCGCCTGTAGAGCAGTACTGGGAGCTGCTGCAGGCTGATCAGCTTACACCTCCAGCTCTACTTTCCACCACAAACCCAAGCAGTCTGCCCCCCCAGCCCCACAGTATGTGGATAAACCAGGAGTGCAGAGCAGTATCTCCTCCTGCTGGTCACCACAGGAACCGCAGCTCCAACCATTTTTTTTTTTTGTTTGTTTTCTTGTCTTTCACGTCCAGGTTAGTGTTTATTAACCCCAATTCACCTTTTTTCCCAAGAATTTCACAAAAATTTACATTTTATCCCTAATATATTCCTCCACCACCTACCCAGAGAAAGTGAATAACATTTTATTACCAGTGTACGTTTTACTAGCCTTCAAATAGGATGACATTTGAAAGTATTGCATCCCAGAATTCATTCTGAGGGTCTCCATTTTGGCAAGAGAGTGAACAGTGAGCTCCCTGTGTCTGCTGACTGGCAGTTGCCTGCGGCCCCACCCCGCCCCGCGTCTGCTGACTGGCAGCTGCCAGTCTCTGGGTGGAGTTGGGGGGTGGAGATGCTCATTCTGTATTTCTCATGTCACACCTGCCACATTTGTTATTAGCCGATTAAGGACCATGTGAGCCTGATTAAGGTAGGGCTGGAATGAAATCATTCTGGCAGGGGGTGCACCAGGAGTAGGATTGAGAACCACTGGTGGGGGGGAGAGAAGACTGTCACAGATGAGCTGCTGAGAACAAACTGGCTGAAGACATTGAAGAATGGTGAAGAAAGGGAATCAGTCAGCGTGAGATCAGTGACTTTTTCTTAATAAACTCGTAACAGCACAGACTTAAATCATCTTAAGAGGTGAGGCAGTGGTAAACACAGCTTGGTTTCTTCAAGTCCTGTTTACCAAACCTTGGCTTCCAGGTGCTCTGTCAGCTTAACAGCAGACAGAAGCGAACACAGAGAGGCTTTTAATGAAACCGTAAAGCATGCCGAGCTCCCCGGGACCCTTTCCCGTCGATGCACACAGAAAGACATCAGTATCTATCAGTAGAGCCCACTCACCCCTAATTACGAGTCATCGCCTCCCCCTGGCGATCGATGGGAAAATTGTCCGCTGGGTCCAAACCCCTGGGCAGAAAGGAGGGTCTCTGCTATTGTCCCCATCCCTCAAACGCCCTGATTAGTTGGCCGAGCACCTGGTATGGTATCGATTGCGCCTGATGAAAGAGCTGCACCTTTGCCGGTAGTATTGATCCCTTTAGGTTTGGCTTTTACTGTTTCTAGGTATTAAAGTGGTCCTCCTAGTGACTTCAGAGAAGCCAGAAAAATGTTCGACTAAAAGCACATTTATCAATAAGTTCATTTAAAATATTAAACAGAAGGCTTCTGCATAATTAGAGCCGCAAAAAGAGGGCGGCGGGAGATAGCGCTGCGCAAACCCACGTGGAGTTCAGGCTTCTGCCTTATTTAAATTGGTTAATGATCGGTAACACAGGCCCCCATTTGATCGCGATTTTAATCGCCTTCCGCCCACGTGTGCACTGTGCCGCACTCTCTGGGGTTCGTTATCTACCGACGCGTTTGCGGCCAGTTTGCAGAAGATCTGCGCTCAGACCCCCGTGTCTCCGACACGGTCTGTTCCTCTCTCGCCTGGGCCTGGGGGAATTGAGAGGATGAAAGCACCGGAGCATAAACAGCTCTTCCTCCCTCTCCCTCTCTCTCTCTCTCTCTCTCTCCCTCCATCTCTCCCCCTCCCTGGCCACAGGCAGCGGTGGCCCTCAAACAGGCAGAGTGGCAGGAGGTCTATCCGATGGACTATTACTCTAATAAGAGCCTCGGACCCTGGGCTGTCAATCACCCTATCAACCAAGCAGCCCGCCCTGCTCGCAGGCAAACGAGAGAGGCAAGTAAAGGAAAAAACGCCCGCTTTCCGTTGTGCTACTCAAAAGTAACGAGCGGAACGTAGTGCTCAAAACGGCTGAAAAAAAGCCATCAAATGACCTGTGAGTGATGCTTTGGCGACATCCAGTGTACTTCTGAAATCCTGCAAGTAGAATGTTTGCAGCACGTGTAATTCATTGTCATTGCAAGATTGCACACGTAACGAAAAACTGTAATTGACATAAGACAGCAGAGCATAGAAACAGCCCTCAAAAATGAGATGAACAAGTCATCCAGGTAAAGAACCAGCCATGTGCTTTGACTCCTTATTAATTTCATGGTAATCCCTTTACTGCCACAGAAGTACAGTAAATCATCTTAAATCCATGTAATATAAAACCCTCAAGGTGTTTTTAAAGTGGGTTGGTGTTTGTTCCCCTTCCTTTTACAGAAGAGAAAGCAAGGTGTGGTGTCTGCAACCCAGCAGTGTGCAAGTGACCAGTGCGCCCCCTGTGGTTGTCAGGGAGAGTAATTCTTCTGTTACCCATGACAACAGCCAATCACCTGCTTGCTGAGGACTCCAGGCGATATATCAGGGATTCCATGATAACTGTATTTATTTGCATTATGGTTTCCCCTACATGGAGAAGCCAGGCCACGTCTTTTCTCTGGAGATCCACAACGGTTTGACTGACTGCCCACACAGGCTAATGTTCTGGACTGAAAGTATGAGAAGTTTTAATACTGCTGGTGGTTCTGTGGGAGTATGTTAAAACAAAAAAAAAATTGGATGTTATTTGGTTGATCATTTCGGCCACCCCCACCACCACTGTGCGTTTACAGAGTTGCTAAAATTTTTCATCTCTTTTGGATGCTCCTGGATGCCTCGCTCCTTATTGACATGTGCCTGAGTCGGCTTTTCCCCAGATGACATTGTGGATGTTCATGTGTCTGGTTTCAAGTGCTCTTGACCTTCAGTTTGAGTCCTGAGGATGAGTATGAATGGACGAAGGGGAAGGTCAGGCTTTGTACCGCCACAGAAGATGAGACCGCCTTTCATTTTCCTTTTTAATGCAGTGTCGTTTGTTCTCTCTTCAGAGAGGGTGGGTATTTTGTGTGGGGAGCACTAATGTATTCCATTACCAAATTATTTAACAGTACAGTGCACAGACTTGCTATTATTTTGTATGTCTCTGGTGTAGAGAACAGGCTGGCTGGTTTGTTCGTTTTTCCATTTGAAGTGTATTTCTCTCTAGACCAGATCAAGGGAAACTTCTCCAGCAGAACATTTGGCCGGCACAGTAAATAAGATGAAGAATATGCTTATGAACTCTCACAGAATACAAATTGGTGGCGTTTTGGTCCATTTTCCTTTATAATAAACATTAATAAACAGCCGTCATAAGCATGCAATTTGAAAGTTATGTGTAACTTATGGTTGGATGTGTCATTTCCTCCTGTTAGGAAGGTGTACCATCTGTAACCTGTTGTAATTAAAATGCTTAGAAGCAGAGTGATTTATCCCACAGTGCCATGCATCCAGGGGCGTGTAAAGGGCCCCCAGCTGAAAGCTGATTGGCCCCTGGAGTGTCCCCTCCCCTGTCATTCACCAATAAAAACATATCATTGGTAAATATGTTTGGCTGCTATGTATGAATTATAGCCCATCTTATGCCACCACCACCACCATAAAAGCAATGCAGGAATTGCCCCTGGATGTGTCTGCCCTTGCACTGCAGTGTGACTCCTGTATGCTGCTCATCTGGAAGAAGCTCGGAGGTCCTTTTGGTGGAGAGAGAGCCCTGAGGAGCCTGGAGCTGGCTCGGACCTGGGTTCGGACGCCATGATGGCAGGTCAGCAGACGCATCAACAGCTGAGAAAATGAGGCAGTTTGTCGTCTGAAAAACATACATTAAACATTTAGTTTAATTTATTAATTTATTCTCTGGTCATTTGTATAAAAAATACAAATGTTTTTAAACATTTTATACATGAAAATACGATGATTCAGGTAACGTTGAGCAATATTCGAAGAAAATTCATTCAATTTAGAGAATACATAAGTATTGTTTTCATTGCAATGCAATTACCGAATCGGCAGAGATGCTCCTCAGCCAGATCTGACCGATGCGCCCCGGGGGCGGTCACGTGGTACCCCCGCTGTTAAATAGCGTGTTTTATATGCCATTTTTTAAAGCAATCTCATTTTATGCCGGTAGACTGTGCTGAGGCATTAACGCTTAATTACACGCTGATTGCATTTTAACAGCTCGCTGTTTGCGGCGCCGGAACCGCCGACAGAAACTTTGTTTCCACCCGGTTCCGGCGGAGGCGCCGTCCTTGTAAAGGCCATGTGTGCCGCCGCCGCGCCGCCGCTCCGGATCCTCTGCATTCACGGCTACCGGCAGAACGGCGGCACGTTTCGGGAAAAGACCGGAGCTCTTCGGAAGCTGCTGAAGAAGCAGGTGCATCTGGTGTATATGGACGCCCCACACCGGGTCCCCGGCGAGCGCGGTGAGGGCCGATGCCGGCTCCGTCCTGCGGCCTTTCGGAGGGTCCCGTGGGTCCGATGCACGGGGCTTTGCGCCGCTTTTTGCTAAAACCTGGAATTGGATCCCACTGACCGCAGTGTTTAATGGCTGCTGATCCTCTATTAACATAGGCTTATGTCCGTTTATGGCGTTCCATACTTTACCCGGAACCGGAACGAAGTGCGACCACTGGAAAACACTAATGGGGAAAAACTGGTTTGAAACCAGCTGATAAGATTCCTGAAGGAGTTTCACTTTAGAGTTTAACTTAAAAGTTATCCTATAAGCCTCATGGATTGTCTGTGTTTACCCCCACTAGCACTGCAGAAGGATGGAGAGCAGGAGAGTGCCGGTGGCGAAGAGGACCCCAGAGGATGGTGGTTCTCAGATGTCCAGGCCAGGAGTTTTGATGCTGGACAGGGATGCGAAGTGAGCCTGGGGCTGGAGGAGAGTGTGGAGGCAGTGAGGCAGGCCGTGCAAGACCTGGGTCCCTTTGATGGGATCCTGGGCTTCAGTCAGGGCGCTGCCCTGGTGGCGATGCTCTGTGCACTGCAGGAGCAGGGCAAGCAGCCCCACTTTAAATTCCGCTTTGCTGTTTTGGTGGCGGGTTTCCGCAGTGCGTGCGCCCAGCACAGCAAGTTCTACGAGGCGCCAGTGCTCTCCCTGCCGTCCCTGCATGTTTTTGGGCAGACGGACCGTGTGATCCCAGAGGCCATGAGCCAGGCGCTGCTCTCGAGATTTAACTGCCCCCAGGTCCTGACTCACCCTGGAGGCCACTTCGTACCTGCAGCCTCAGCTCACAGGCAGATTTACCTGGATTTCCTGAAGAAGTTCCAGATCAGTGGAGAGAGGGAGTGAAGTACATGCAGTACTGAGGTGTGGCAGGTGGCACTGAGTTATCTGCACACTGATGCACCGTGCCTTTGTGCTGTGTGACTTGCACAGAACAGGCTGTCGCTTAATCCAGCACGAGCGTGTGATGGATGCAGATGTGGCCTCTGAAACAGCCAGGAATTCTTGTCTCTAGTCAGTCTGTGACAGTCTGTTTCCTTCATTGATAAACCTCTTAGTTTATATTATATTCTCTTTTTTTCTTTTGTTCTTACCAATATAGGGCACCTACACTCACCTAAAGGATTATTAGGAACACCTGTTCAATTTCTCATTAATGCAATTATCTAATCAACCAATCA
>JAAGVU020000036.1:19623186-19648207 GCA_011763525.2 Mormyrus iriodes | reverse complement strand
GCCCCCCCCCGGGGGGTCAAAGGCGCCTCCGTCGCTTCACCAGTGACCCCCGCGGCCGCCGCGCACCCTTAGTGGGGGGGCCCGCACAGCGTTTCCCCCCCCTGCCCCCCCCCCCCCCCCCCGCAGCTGTTTCATTCATAGCGAAGGCAGGTGTGAGTCTCTGCATTGCCAGGATTTTACAGACTTCTCCACTCATTTTATTGCTGTAATATAGACAAATTCACAGCTAGAACGTTGGTTGAAAAGAACAGAGACCGACGATGTGCTGAGATGTTGGCTGGATGTAACTGAGCTGGATCGGCTTGTGCCACGCTGGGGTGAATGTACCTGTTCACAGCTAATGGGGCGTGTTATGTGCAGGGCACAGCATGCACCAGGCCGGCCTGAACACCAGCTGAGAAAATGTCACGCTTAGGCTCAGTACCTTTACATTGTGTTGGTCTTAAACAACCAGTCTGCTTACCCTTGTAGGTCAGTGCATATCAGTACTGACTGTATACTTACAAGTTTCTATTGCAGTAATGCATTATGGGATATCAAAAAAGGCCGATTTAATATTTAACCTAGACTGGTGGAGAGTTCATATTTCAGATATGACTGCTCGTCACTTTGTGCGCAGCTTCTTAGTATTTCTTATGTAAGCAATTTTAAAAATCAGCTTTTAAAGTTTGCAAATTATTTAATTATTCTGTCCATGACCACCACCCCCCACCCCAAGAGTGTAACCCTGCTGTTGCTGTGGTGCCTGCCCCCTAGCGACCATGGCTGTAGACTGTTACTATGGTGCTGTTGCTACAGTAACAATCTAAAGCCACGGTCACCATGGAGACAGCAGGAAAGGCAGGTTGACTGCAGAGCTGGGATATCAGCCGGTCTGACTGATCTGTTTGCTGAGGTGCAGTCGACTTCAAAATGGGGATTTCAGAGGGACACTTTTTCTGGTCCTCCCCCTCAGCCGTCCTTCTCCTTACACACTCATGACACGCCTGCGTCCCCCGGCTGTCTTTGATCTGACACTGAGCATCAGCTGTCACCCACCAAATGACAGGCAGGCCCGGGTGGGGTACGGTCGTTGCTATGATTGGTGCTTGTGTTTCTAGTTTAGATACTGATGGGACCTGGCCAAGGTCTGACCTGGTTTTTGTTAGAGTGGGTGGTCTGTGATGGCACCTTCTCCCCCCATCAGGGTCCGCTGCCTGCTCTTTGGTGCCTCAGGAACACTGCAGAGACTTGCCAGGCGTCAGTAGCCATGACTGTAGACTGTTACTGTGCTTTCCAACAGTCTTAGCAGTAAGCAGTCTAGAGCCAAGGTGTTGATGCGCTGACCATCGTCATGGCAGCTTGAGAGACATGTCATCAAGGCCACGTCCCATTGACTGAGATACCCGCCTGGCTTCCGCACTCCTCCCGTCGACTGAGATACCCGCCTGGCTTCCGCACTCCTCTCGCAGTTGACAGGAGAGCCATTGTTCCACGCTAACACTCCATTTGTAGCAGAACATGATCCAATTCCCTTGGCAACCGCCTGCCCCACGCCTGCACACTGTAGGCAGAGGCATGTAAACCCCGCGAGTTATACCTGTCCAGGTCACAGGGACCGCGCTCACGGTGCTGGCAGGATGCACAGGGAAGATGGTAGAAAGCTTTTCAGTGCCTTTGTCATGCATTGTACAGAAACTCAACATGACACAGAAGCTATACAATAAACCCATCCCACACTCAAAGACACAGCAATTTCACCTCCATGACTTTCACTTTTTCATGATGCCTGTCCAAGACGGCAGAAAAACAGCTGGTGGTGCGATTGATGGTCTGTGCTGAATCCGTCCTGTCAAAGCCAGCAGCAGTCAGCCAGTTAAGAGAGATACATGGGATTCTGGAAAAACAGAGGAGGGGGGCCTTCACACCCCCTAACATGTCCCGATGCTGTATTACGCACATTTTAACACATGCAAAAAGGTTTATTCCACAGCCAGGGGCGTAGGAACCAGGGTATGGGGGGGTGTATTCTCCCCAATATTTAATTTGGCTTCATTCGTCCCCCCACCACAAAAATAACCTCACTTTTACATGTAATTTATTACATTATCCCCACCCCCAATATCAAACTCTCTCCTCTGCACTTGTCTACAGCTGCAACACAGAGATTTAATGCAAAATCAGATTTTTTTTTATGTCCAGCTTTGACTTGATTCAAACGACAGTTCTTTTCAAGCACTGCTTGTAAATAACCCCCCCGACTACTTCTTTAAACAGTGTTGACTCCTGAGCTCATTCATTCTTTCATTTCCCAGATGTCCTTGAGCAGCAAGTTTAAATTCAAAATGGGCTGCCCAGTGGAGCTATTTTTGTTGTCCATATATTTGTTTCATTAGGAATCTACTTTCCCAGTAGCAAATAAGGAATATATTAGAAAGAGAATAGGCTGGACAGTCACATGACCCCACTTTCTCAGCCGCAGTGAAAGGACAGAAGAAAAACGGAGATGACGTTATTGTGTGTGACGTTCCCTAACACTTATATTTTTAATCATTGGGTTGATCAAGAAAAAATCGCCGCGCAGTCATCTGCATCTTCTAAGCACAAAAGCACTTACTGCCTTTTCACCTCAAGTAATTAGATTATGCCGTAGCACATCTACAAAGCAGGTAGGGTGTATTTCAATAGCTGTAGCAAACTGACTCTGAACTTCCAGGTTGGCATAAACAAAGCCTAAATCATTTCACCGTGCTGATATCACAATATCTTTCGCCTGTTCAAAGCAAGATTTCTTTCAGTAATGCCATTTTAACGCAAGAGGCCACTGTCCATGGTTCTGAACAGGACACCTACTGGGTCCGCGGGATTCGACTCCGAATGGACTTGGGTTCGTCGGCACCGGTTAAAAAAACGTGAAATTTTCGGAAAAGAGTAACAAAACGGCATTTACAAAATACTGTTTCTCAGTTCTGCGTTATTATCACGCGCGGGTAAGATTTCTAATATTTTACATTTCAACCATAAGATCGGGGAGCGCAAAGTGGAAAAAAAGCACAAACTTAAACACGTGACAGTATCAGACGTCACCTGCAGATAATTAAGGCTAATTAGCGGCAATACTTTTCTACATTCTCAGACCCATCTATCTTTTCGTCCCTGCCACTAAGATTGTACGACTAGAAAACTAAATAGGCCTATTTCTTGTGAAGGTAGGGCAGCTCTACAACACGTTCATTTCAGATCGGTAACAGCTCATTATATATGAATCAACGAAACGCCATTAACAGTTTCTAACTTGAAGAGACACCCAAGGAACATCTCACATGGCCCACGCATAACTCCCCCCGGCCGCCCCACCCTTAGCAACCCCGGCGCCCCGCGCGAACTTCGCAATGCGGTTGATGGATGTAGGGGTGCGCGTGCGGCCTGTCCCTTTAAGAGGACACAATGGGCGCGTGCAAATCGTCTGCATAGTGCGCAAGTATGACGCAGAACTGACTTCAGCCTCCGGGAACACGTGACTGAATTTCAATTCTTAAAAAGGGCAATTAACCTACATAGGATAAATAACTTATAAAATATATACGAAACCTGACTCGGGGTTACAAAGAGTAAAGAAAGAAGTGCCGGCAGACAGCTTCCCATAATAAGTGGGAAAGGAGGAGAAAGGCAGATGCCAAAATGAACCACATCCTGCTGCGGAGCGCTCCCGGAAGCGGGCTTGGGGGGGATATGTTACAGACAGGTTTTCCAGCGGATAGCTCCGTTACTCCGATTTTACTAAAGTACATCTCTGTGCAGTTGTTCGGTTCTTAAAATGCAAAGCAACAGCGAGAGTCACATTTTGTATAACGATATTTTAAGTATTATGGAATATAATAAATATTGTTATGCTCGCCTTTTAAATGACTACATATAGGCTGACAGGTAGGGAGACAACCACAGCTTTTAAACGCGGCGACTCTAACGTTTACAAACGAATCTATATCTTACTTGAATTTTTAGCGACCCGGCAGTATGCGTTTTTTATGGACATCGTTAAGACAACGCACGAATATAGAAGGGAAGATACGCAGTGTTCTGCATATATATATAGACGTCAATGCTTTGTATCTCGCCGTTTGCTAATTAGAGACCGAATACAACGCTAATGTCATATGGAAATTGTGACATTAAATTGTCAAATTGTATGGGGGAAAAGGATTTTTAAGAATTAATTAAATTGTCATACTAACTTAATAACAGTAGATCGATGTTAGGGTGGGGAAAATGTATGTCAGGGCAAATGTTGATTGCAGGTGCAATTTCGAGCCGGTTACAAAGGATTTAAAATGGGAATCTGAGGGCGGCGATTAGTGGGGACGACAATTGTGTTTTCAGTATCATCCGTAAAATTACGTCTAAGTCTTTACAAAAATTTATTCCGATTTTTAAAAGAAAATTTTCATGCGCCACTCGTACAATTGCAAGCAGCGTATATAGTCTAACTTGATTAAAACTGGATCCTTTAAATAGAAGTAGGCTAAATTAAGGTGAAACTGATACTGTCATTCCGTGACAGTATTGTCAGTAATGTCGCTGAACGCTATATTTTACCGCGAAAGGGGTTTCCTCAAAATGCCTCTACACAATCCACATAGCTGAAATTAAGAATACTTCCCCCGGGTAAATGACAAGTTTGATAAGAAATGGAGATTTTGGTTGATTTTAAGCTGGCTGCGTAATTTACCGATATTTAGGCTACGCAGCTGTTGGCGACTTTGACATATGTAAATATAAATTTAATTTGTAATACTAGGTGGAATAATTGAAGATCACAGAGACCAATGATCGCCACGTGCTCCGCGATCTTCAAAGATTCCAACAACATTGACCTTTGAGCGACACTCTCAGCCATTATCAAACTAACCAACATTTTCATTTTTTTTACATCTAGCAATTTAATATACAGTGAATACCTCGCTAAGGAATTCAAACCTAAGCCTTAAAATGCTAAATACTTTCTTCACACGGCTCTTGCCTCATTTTCCAAACCGGCCGCTTTCCATGTGCGCCAAAGTGAGTCACACTGCAGTAAGTCTCAGGTCTTCCGCAATCCCCCGTATTCCCGCGAAATGGCACGCAGCACGAAATAAGCGTCTTTCTGTTTAAAACAGGTCACTGCATCTATGCTAATATTGCATATTTTAACATATTTATATGCTAACCTATAGCCATATATATCACACTTATCGTATATTGTAAATAGCGTCGCACTTGCGAAATATTAATTGACTTGAAGAATAAAATGAACGCCATAGGAACTTACCTCCGTTTCCTTTTGAGTTCCAAAGAGGAGAAAGATGCTGTTTGTTTTTGTAAGAAACAGTGACACTATTCGTATTAATTCGGTTAATAATAAATATTCGAGATATTCTGTTATCCCCAGAGAATCGCGGCAGCACTACTGTATGTTCTCGGTGTGCTTCCAGGGATCTTCCTATATTTTATCCTCACGTCTCTATATCTGCCTTGTGGAAACTTGAGAATTTGAGACAGTTTCCAATCGCAAGCTTTTTATAGAGATCCTGTACTACTAGTAAGCGGTATGGGAGGGGGACTCATTCACGAAAAGCACCGCCGGGCTGTACGTGGTCTTCTACGTCAGAGAGGAATTTTAGTCGACTGAAGACGTTGCTATTAATAATGTCAGGGTTCCTAGCGGAGAAAAGGGAGATGCGACATGCGCCAGTAACACCATGTTAAAAAAAACCCAAAGACGGAACTACTTCATTCAGTCAATTAGCCTAAATGTAATTATGTTAATCGACTGAATGTTATGTTTACCTATGTAGGCCTGCCAAAATAATGTTATATTACTGCAACAACCTACACCATTTCAAAAAATTAATTATTCATCCAAATTGAAAAGATTTAAAAATAAAACGCAGAATATACGCCCCAGCGCTGTCAGGTGCTGTCCGGGTTTTCAGTTTTGCCACAATCAATCGGAAATGGACAATGAAACTACCCTGCTAAACTCACAAAAGAACTGTCCGCTTATTTATTGGCCCGCGTCCCGGGAACAAGGGGAAACCCTTAATCCTGGATTTTCGCGCAGAAGAAAATGTCGATATTCGCCTTATTCGAAAGTGACAAATCGTCAGCGGATTAAGCCGGAACGGCGATTTGGGGGTTTAGGCTGGTCTGCGTTCACCCCCATCAAGACGTCAGATCGGGATCGCGCACCATGTCTTTTCATAAGCGGAACAGTAAAGCGCAAGGAGGGCGCACGATGCGACCTCGATGAGTAAGACCGAGGAAAACGAATAACGTGTTTATTACGCGCCAGCTTCAGATTCGACCGCAGAAGCCTGTAGTGAGGCGAGAGACTTTTTTTCATAACGATTATCTGTCAGTCAGACATATCTTCTTCGTTGTTATCCGTCGGGGAAGAGTGTTTCTTTTATGCAGCACAGGGGACACCCTGGACAGGATGCCAGTCCGTCACAAGGCTCCCACATGCGGTCTATGGTCGATTGGAGACGTTAGCCTGGCTGCGCGTCTTGAACTACGGGAAGAAAATCGCGCAGTATTTGTATGGAGATCATGCGTTGAGGAGTGGGATTCGAACCCACAACCCGCGAGATGTGAGGCAACCTAGGACACAGTGCCGCCCTTTAGTACACTTAAAATGAGATGCTATTCTATAGATCTTTATCAGATGTACCATAATACGCACATATAATTTAAAAAAATCATGTTGTTCAGCACGTGCGCCTTGGAGATAGATGGTGCCGACGGGAACAGAAGAAGCGGAGGTGACGCGATCGCTCGTTCTCTCCTGGTAGCACGCAGGCCAGAGCGTCACCTTTCCTATAAACTTCTGCAAGCGTTCCGCGACATGTGTGTAAATATAAATATGTCAGCCAGAATTCACACTGAAACGGTAAATGTATATTACGCACACTGTCCTTTTATAATTTTTTGTAGTGGTGTACATGTGTCTGAAGGAAACGCGAGAGTTATATAATCCGGAGGGTTCTTCACAGGGGGAAGCGCGGTGGTGCAGTGGTTAGCACTGTTGCCTCACACCGGGGTTCACGTCTGCGCCCGGGTTCCATGTGTGTGGAGTTTGCATGTTCTCCCCGTGTCGTCGTGGGGTTTCCTCCAGGGACTCCGGTTTCCCCCCACAGTCCAAAAACATGCTGAGGTTAATTGGGGTTTCCAAATTGCCCATAGGTGTGAGTGTGCCCAGCGAAGGGTTGGCACCCCATCCTGGGTTGTTCCCTGCCTTGCACCCGCAGCCTCCGGGATAGGCTCCGGACCCCCCGTGACCCGGACTGGAATAAGTGGTTCTGGAAAATGGATGGGTTCTTCACAGTGTATTAGAAATCTCCTGGGATAGATTACAAATGGCCAAAGGCATCAGCGTACGATCTGCGGTGGTGTTCATCCAGTCTCGGGTCCGCTTCAAAATGTGAAGGCGAGCTATTTTTACTGGTGTCCCCTCGGCCGGGCCAAAGCACCTGTTTCGAGTCACAGTCTGCAGTAATATCCTATGGATATAACTAAATGCCCCGCAGAAGTTGGAGATCTCTTCTCAGTCGCCTCTTCCCGATCCTCATGGGAGGGGCTTTCGCACATGGGGACTCTTCGCTTTTTTACCTGGTACTTTTGACATGTTTGTTTGTCAGCAAGTCTTGCCGTCTTCCGTGCACCCCAACCCCCCCCAAAATTTTTTTTTGACTTGGCTCATCACCGATAAACAAAAACGTGTCCCTTTCAATACCGTGGTAATACCGTGTGTGTCTCGGAGGCTGTAGGGTTCGGGCTGATTTGGTCCCTGCCAATGTTTGAACCGAACTGAAGCCCTTGGTTCTGTGCCCAGTGCTCTCTGTTCGTTGGCTTCCCCTGTTTCTGACGGCTTCTTCTCCAGGCATGAAGGGTTTGTTATAGTAATGTATTCCCTCTGACCACAAGTTAGCACAAAACAAACGTAACTTCCATTTGGTCAGGGAAGAAGAACATTCATAAATATAGGCCTTATAATGTGTGTGTGTCGGGTATGTTGTGTCAGTCCATGTTGTCAGGTCTGTGATGTCCAAATCAGATTAAGGTTAATGGGGTTTACAAAATTCGTGCTCTGCCACAATAAAGTTCAGGCCTGCTACAAATTCAGTTTGTGCTATTCTACACCATGGAAGCACGTTTATGAGCTTTGAGTAAAAGATTATTAGCATTAGCGTGTATTACACTTGCATTCGAGTCACACACAGGATGCTGCAGTTGTTAATTTAATTATGTTAGCACTGAAAAAGGAATTCAGTGCAGGCAGCAGAGAATGAGCCTTTAAGATCCTTTAAGCTAGCTTTCCTTGCAGGACCGTGTGTCAGAAACAGTTTGTGAGTTCAACGAAATTCCTTAGAGGAGACTTTTTAATCACAAGTGTATTTTTATGGCCTTACAGCTCAGATCTGCAGCCACGTACGTCACGCGTTATATGATGGGAGGAGGTTTGTTTTGCTCTCGTTGGCGTAAACATTTACATCAGAAACAAAAGATAGAACAGAATACAGCCGAGGCAGAGCGTGGGTGCAGCTTCAGAGTGCTGGGATTTTTCTCTGTGTGTTTTCCTGAATGTTGGCAGTTTTAGAAAAGGCAGCACATGTGCTCCTCTCTCCTGCTTTCACGTCAGATGGGGAACAAGGAATGAGATGAACGCATGTGTGTGTGTGTGTGTGCAGGCTGGCTGATTCGCCCATGCAGATGTGCACGTGTGGGTTACACTCTGAGCAGAAGATGATGACTGTAGAAGTTAATATGTACTGGGGAAGGAGAGAGTGGATATTCTACCCCCCCCCCAGCACGCACTGAGTAACAATAGTGATGAATCACCATTCCACGCCACTGAGCTGCTGCTGTTACATTACCAACATCTATCCTTCGTTCTTTCTTTCCATCCTTCCTACTGCCTCTCTCCCACCCCCTCACTCTGTCCCTCTCCCTCCCCCTCATACCGTCCCTCTCACTTCCGCCCACCCTGTCCACCCACTCCCTCCCCTACCCTCTGTCCCTCTCCCTCCCCCTCACACCGTCCCTCTCCCTCCCCCTCACTCTGTCCCTCTCACTTCCGCCCACCCTGTCCACCCACTTCCTCCCCCTCGGACACAGACCTCCCTCTGCCTTGCCACCTCTCCATCTCTCTATCAGTGGTAGCCTTGGCTCTTCTGTCTCGCTTCTCCTGCATTGTTTTCGACCCCCCCCCCACCACCCTGCCTCTCTCTTGTACACCTCTCCTCTTTACAAAACCAACACAAAGTCCATCTGGAATGCTTTCATTACATAAATCCAGTGATGTTTCTTTGAGTCACACTGATCATTAAATGATAATGATTCATGTTTCCAGGCCATGACTGATTTACCTGAATTAATTCCTTCTATCTTCAACATCAATTTACAATATGCATTTTATTTTGATTTAGCTTTTTATCACCCGCATCCTGTCAGAGGTTGACAGGAAAATGTTTCCCTTTCTCTGTTCCTTGTTTTCTTCGCCCCTGTGCTCAGAGAGATCGCATCGGTAAGATGACTCCCCTGTCTCCACACCTCCTTCTCTGACTCATACATATTTCCCAGCATGCCCCTCGGCGATGGGAGGCACGGCCCTGATATGGGCAGTGGGTGTTTACCGTGATCGTGGAGACCTCCAGCCCTCATATGAGCTAGCGTCACACACATATGTGATGCCAGGGGCAGCCGCATGAGCTGGCGACAGCGCAGCAGACGGTTGATGCTGATTGTGATGGTGTCCGTTCAAGATTACTGACCTTTAATAGGCGTTCAGAGTCATCAAAACTTTTGAGAGACCAATTAACACAGAGAGATGAGGGTGATTTTGTGGCGAGGATCTGCTTTGTCTGCCAGTTGTATTTTCTCTGATCCAGTCGGTGCCTCTGAGGTGGCTGTGTGCTCATACAGACCCCTGCATGTCTAGACCATCATTTTCTGTGTGTGCAGGCTCTCGCCTGTCTCGCTGAGCTCCTCCCAGCACAGCATTCACCTCCATCCCTGCACTCGCTCTCGTCTTTCTGAATCTGAATCGCAGTGATTTATGGTTGAATGTGCTACCAAACTGTGAGGATTTCCCCAGGACCCCCCAGGGTGCGGCTGCTGATGCCACAGGACAATTCCCTGCCTGTCGACTGACTGGCGAAAGGTGTTGGACCCTCCACTGCTCCCAACCCATCCCATCTGACCGCCCCCCCTGTCAGATGATGGCGGTCGCCCATCTGATCCATACCCTGCCAATCCCCTCCAGCAGACACTTCACCCCTGCTGCCGTCATCCCCCTCCTCGGCTCCGCCTGTGCCGTCATCGCTCCCAGAGCTGCCGCTTCCAGTCACGGCGGCATGCTTCCACCAGGCGATGCCACCGTGACCTTGCCTTTTGTGTGTCCCTGTGACCAATGGGAGAGGCCTAACTGGTGTCAATCTGGCCAGCTGGCCAATCAGCAGGGAGCGACTGCCGGCTGCGGTGCGCTGTCTGGCAGTATTTTCCCTCCTGCCCACATGTTGTGTTTGTGCAGCACCAATTTGAAATGATGAAACATATTGAACTTTAACTGAGTGCATCCGTGGATTTTAAATGTGCAGCTTAGCAGAGAGCCTGCACTGGAATCCGGGTGTTGACAAGCAGGCTCCCCCCTCCCCACAAAGTGCTTCCCTGCCTCGCCTTAGCCATTCCATCAGGGGCTGGTGCAGTGCTGCTACTCCTGCCTGGGCTGGGTTGTGCAAACTAACAAGCAACCTGTCGATAAAACATCCTCTTTCAGGCACTGCCCTGGCCAGCTCTGCCTCCGCAGACCTCGCTGCCTCTACAGACCTCGCTGCCTCACCTCCTGTCAGATGCTGCTCTCCTTTCTGGCGTTTTCTGTCACATCTGATTGTCTGTTTCAATTCGCCTTTATTTCTGTCCTTTACTCCCTTGCTGTGTTCTCTGTTATAAAACTAATGTATCACTATTATTTTCTGTTCCCATCTCCCATTTCTCCAGCGCTGGGCACCCCTCCGCGATCCTCTCCTGGTCTCCTTTGCCATTACTTGTCCGATTAATGTCTGCCAGCAGGTGGCAGAGGTATCATTGATGAGGGGAAGGGTGTGTTGGGGGCAGGTTAGCTGAGGGGGAGGGCGTGTAGGTGGCCTCACAGGACTCACAGGACATACTGAACCATTCTGCCCCCTTCTCTGCAATCCAAGTCCTGCCCCCCCTTCATCAGCTGCTCTACCTGCCAACAACAGCCTCCCTCCTGTCAGCAACAGACAAGATGATGCATATCACCCTTTTTAGGCTTTTCATTGGCTAAACATGCTCCTACAAATATAGTGCCTAATTTGGTTATTTTATCCAGTCAGTGACTGCATTGTTTTTCAGATAGCTGACAGACATTGCTGATACTACCAAGGTCTGTGGGATCTGTGTCAGTAGAGACAAATGACCAGTTAATTAAGCAAATAAGGAATTAATGGATCTCCACTCATCCTTTCAATGGCCCACTTTGTCGACACTTTCTCTTGCACAGCACTCCCCTGCGTCCTCAAACCTCTGTCAGTACCTCGAGGGGTAACTGCAGCCCTTAAAAGTGCAGCTGAAGGGAATCTTGGAAACACGTCTATTCTTGGACTCAGAGTGAAGTGCTGCGAACTGACGATGGCGATGCAGGATATGGGCTCAGTCCAGAGCAGACCTTCACTTAATAACAACCTTATTTTTCATGTTTTTCACATCCATGAAACTTCACTGTTAGCTGCAGCTCATATACATGGTGCTGGAGTCACTGTCGCTGGTTATAGGATGTATTTTAGTATTTAGTAACTGTCACTCAGGCTGCATCCCATTCTGATTACATCCTGCCTTTTTTGACAAAAAAAATTGATTAAAATGCATGCAGTCAAGAAATTACATAAATCTATTATTGCTGTAAGAAGAGATGGACGGACGGACGGATGGACCTATCGCACCTTGAGTTTGGTCTCGGTCAGGACCTACACATTTCTGCCATCTGCTGGTTAAAAATAAACGCTGCAAGAAAATCATCCTTATTTTTTAACAGAGATGATTAATACGATGTTCTCTACAAAATGTATTGAAACAAATGACATTAGTAAATGAGAACAATGTGTGAACATATACCGTCAATCCTCTTTTATTCTTTATGCACCCTATATGTACTATGTACAGCCCCCACCGAACAACTTGCTATTTCCCACACATACACTACATGAGTCACTGAGATGACTCATACACGCATACACCACAGACATTTTTGTATTATGTGCCCTACCTAACCTTGAGAGAATATGCCGGCTCTTCTAAACTGCAATATCTCCCTTTCACCTTTCCCAACACTGACGTCTTTTATGCACCAGTCTGAGACTAGATGTCACATACCCACTACCGCAGAATGATTTTTAAACTATGTACATCGTAGCTAATCCTGCAACGTCATTCTTTCGCCTTTTAATAAATTATGTAGTGCTACGCTCTGACCCCGAAATGTTTCGTTCTAAGCTACCGTAATATATGGGTGTGCGAGTGTCTTTTAAAATATCGTAGTTTATTATCCTGTTTCAAATGCAACTAAATATTCAGTCACTTCATGGATATCTATACCAGTAAAAAGTAGTATACTTTCCTTTTACTTAATTTTATAACATTCATTAACGCCATGTTTAATTTATCGGCCCCATCAGTCAATAATCTAGCGGATACTAACTAGTAACGGTTTTGGCCAATTAACTTTAACCAAATTAAGTCCAGTAAAGATACACAGAAACATACTGGTGATTGAATAGTTCAGTGTGATTCTCTGCTACCTATGCTAAATATAGGCAGAAAAAAAGGTACAGCCCAGGTAAAATCTTGCTCCCCAAGGTAGAAACAACATTAATATACCCTCAATTACACAAAAATGTTCCTCAGAGTCCATTTCTGTACCTTGAAAGGTACATTTTACGTTTTATTGTTGTTGTTTTTGAGAATGCATAGTCAGGTGGTCCCTGGAGTAATTAGGGGTTAAGGGCCCAATAGTGACATCACTCTGCCTACCACAGGCTCAGGCAGTCATACACCACCCCCAAGTTACCCTTCAATTACACAATTTTATTGTCTGCAAATTTATATGTACCTGCGAATTAATATTTACCAATAAAATCAAATGCATATCATTAAATTCAAAGCATTACAGGGAACAGCTGTAAACTTGGATGATATTTCCTCTATAACTTTATCGATAGCTGCATATTTATTACAACTATTGGCAAATACGGTATACACCAGTCTCAAATGCGTGATAAATCCTACACGGAGTAAAACGATGCAAAGCAACGCAGCGCGAGGTGAGCAAGCGCCCGCGCGCGCCGCTGTGCTTTTCTCAAACGCGCAGTCTGCTCGGCTCACGAGGGCGCGCGTGCGGTGTTTTGGCCTCGCGCCGCCGCCGTTTGTTTGGGTTCAATGGTGAAAATGGCGGACGAGCTGGAGCGAGTGCGGATCTCAGCCGCGGAGCTGCGCGCCACGGCGACCAGCCTGAGCAGCGACGCGCAGAACCACGGACCTGGAGAGTCGACAGGTGAGGGGCTGTTGCCTTGTCCCTCGGAAAAAGGCGCGGGAAGTGACTCCCCGGACAGTTTCAGCGGCTCTGCTTGTTCAGGCAACTTAGCTCGGTGGCTAAGTGAGTTAGCATTGATGGTGGAGGCGCGGGGAAGTGAACAAAGTAAGCCTTCCCCGCGGGTGTCGGTATAACTGTCCGAATTGATCCCCACGCCTGCCCCCCACCGAGGCAGGGCGACGGGAAGGTTTTGTGGAGCCGGGGACACCGGGCGCCGATGCGCTCGGACCCCCCGCGTCCGCCGTCCCTGACAGGCCGAAAGCGTCCGGGCGCCAACTTCGCGCTTTTCAAACAGGCGGCGCGAAAAAGAGACTCCCTCACAAAACAGCACAGTCATTTAAATAATAGTTAAATAACACTGGTCAGCCTGTATTTTTGCATGAGTATTCCCCATGTTTGCTTTGTTACTTTCTCCTTGTGGGCGCCTCACTATCTGCCCGCATCTGGAGGACGCGCGTTAAAGCGCCGCTCCGCTGTACCCCCGGAAGGTAATCTCATTTTGCCAATCAAAGCGACCCCCTGTTTTCGCTCATATTCAGCTTTAATGCAACGCTTTTATCCTTATTGAAATGCAAGTAACAACAGCATCACTTGGGATCAGCGTAGAGAGATACTTTTTTTAACGTTAAAGTTAGCTGACTTTGTGTAGCAGCTATTTTCATGATAGAGATAGGGGTGTTTCAAGGGGTTCATGCCATGGTTGTGTTTTACTTCTTTTTTTCACCTGAATGTCACATTTAAATTACATTTAAGCCACCAAAAAATTACTTTATTTTGCTGGTGTTTGAGCATCCTGCTTTAAGAAGCCCTGAATGTGCTTCATAATTCAAAGAAAAAAGAAGAGCTTTAGTGCAGTTTGAATATGTTCTGTTTGAAACGGATAGCTGAACAGACGTCTTTAGGGAGACACCGAGGAAGCAGGTTAAGAAGTGTTTCATGTAATGTGCTTTTGTCAGCTGGGTGAGTCACCGTACAGTTTTCGGATCGCTTCCTTGCTCGCTTGCCTGCTCAGTGGGTGAAGGTGGAAGCTGTGCAGTCTGTGAATCGCTTCTCCAGCAGCCCCCGTTTGAAATTGTCATTAGTGTCACAGTTTATTTGGCACTGAATGTTGCATTTCAGCTTCCCACTGGCCTGACCTGAGTATTGGCAGGTGCCTTTGACTGCGCTCGTGCTGTCCCGTCTGTCTTCAGAGTTTGTCCACCCATATTTATTACAGAAAAGGGGAAGATATCTGGTCAAGTTCTATCAAATGTTACTGTAGCCTAGGGCTACTTTAGATGCTCAGGACATGTAGACACACTAAATTAAAGCATTCATGTCTCTCGCATCCTGTGGTTTTCCACCAAACTGTGGAGAATATTGAAGTACAAATGTTTTTCTCTAATGGGATAGTATATAGTGCCCTGCGATGGGTTGGCGCCATATCCTGTCTTGTTCGCTGCCTTGTCCCTGTAGAATCCGGGAGAGGCTCTGGACCCCCCCCCCCGTGACCTTGAATAGGATAAGCGGTTGCAGAAAATGGATGGTGGACTGGATAGTATATAGTGGCTGTTTTTCTGTAAATTCTTATTTTGCTGCTTAATCACTCCTCAGATGCATCTGAGGAGAACCACAGTCAGCGGTCCATTGAGGGGAAGAGACCTGATATCCAGCTGTACCGGCCACGCACGGGCCAGGCCAAGCGTTGCCAAGAAGCCCGCACATGCAGCATTGAGAAGGACAGCGATGTTCAGGGGAACAGGCCCTTGGAACATCAAGGCTCTCCTGGGAAGGAGGCGGAGGGAGAACAGGATTTCTCATCGGTTCAGCACGTGGAAATGGAAACGGAGTCTGCACCAGAGGGAGATCGAAAGGTTGCTATTCCAAAGACCCCGGACAGCCCACTCAGTGATGGAGATTGTGGAAGTCTGAGTGATGGTACTTCCCGTGTGGCTGTCCCTGGTAGCCTTGCTGCTATTTCTAAGCATTACCGTGAAACCAAATGCAGAAATGATGGTGAGTCTGTGCCACTGAAAAGTGTTAATCACTGTGTGGATCCTGGCTGTCAGCTGGCCACTCCCCATAGTGCCAGTGCCGCTGGCACAGACGCTAGCAGCCACTCTGGGGAGCCACCAAAACACCTCCAGGCCACAAATTCAAGGGTTTTGGCTTCCACCCTGTCCTGTGGGTCCACATCACCAAAGCCAGCTCGGCGAATTCGCAAACCTGACCGTGAGATATACCAACCGCGGGCGGGAAGGTTACAGCAGCAGCAAGGCATTAAAGAAATGCCCTTGAGCAAAGAGCCAGAGAAAACGGAAACAGAAGATGAACCTAAGAAGAGCTCTCACCCCGAGGGGGACAAGCATGAGGCTGCAAAGGACTCAGCCTTGATCAAAGAGCCAGAGAGATCTGGACCTGGTGAGGAAGAACCCAAGAAGAAGAGCAAAGGCGGGCGAGAAGTTGGCTGCACATCTACAGATGTCAGCACCACAGTGGACCATCTGACCGGAGGTTTGGAAAGCATGAAGATGTCAGAGACGGGAGATAATGAGGCCAAGAAGGCAGGGAAAAGAGGAGGAGAGGAGGACAACACAGGGAGCAGTAGGCGGAAGATGGGTGAGGGGAGGCGAAGCCGAGCCGGCGGGGGAGGAGGTGAAGGAGGCAATGGAGGCCGTTCAGGTGAAACTGGCAGAAAGGGGGTTGAGAAAAAAGAGAAGGGAATTCGGAGGAGTAAAGGAAGGGACAGAGAGGGAGATAAAGATCTGAAAAAGAGGGGGAAGGGAGTGGAGGAGAGAAAGGAAATAGAACTTGATGATGGAAAGGGAAAAGGCAGAGAGGGAGATGGGGTTGGAGACAGCAGAAGGGTGAAAAGCAGAGCAAAGGACGGGGGGAAGGATGGTGACAGAGAGCGACTAAAAGACAGAGAGAGAGAACGAGGCCTAGACGGGGGCGGGAGGCTTCCGCTTGGGGGAGGTAGTAGGGCTGGTCAGGTTTCCAAGCGTTACTCCAAGTCAGGCAAGCATTGCCCCAGGAACCGAACCTATAGCACCAGCTCAGCCAGCAGCGGAACCAGCATGGATGGGCCAGGCGAGGAGGCCAGAAGAAGGGGTCATCTAGCAATACCACGAGATCAGGCCGAGGGCAAGTGCAGAGAGAGACTGGAGTGGGCAAGTAAGCAGCAGCAGTGGGATAGCATGAGCAGAGGTTTTTCCTCCACGGATTCCTTGGAGGAGAGTGAGGCTGGGCATAATGTCAGGGGGAGGAAGCTAAGAGACAGTGACAGGCATAGGGAAGACCCCTGGAGTCCTGAGAGGAGGCTTGGGGTGAACAGAAGGGCTAGCAGAGGAGGTGCTGGAGGACAGAGTGAAGGTGCTCAGAGGTCACTTCCTGTCCCACCACCTGATCCTCCCCAGTCCATTTCAACAGCTGGTGATGACCTGTCCAGGAGACAGGAGGGAGGGAGCAGAGGGAGGGGGAGGGGTATTCTTGTCCTCCCTACTCGTACTGACCTCACCATGCCCCCAGAGTCTAGCCCCAGGCAGCTGACTGGGGTAGGGAGAGGGTCAGCGGGTCCTGGACGTGGAAGAGGAGGCCGGGGTGGAGCCACCAGGAGACTCTGGGACCCGAATAATCCCGATCAGAAACCGGCTCTGGTGCACAGTCATCAGTCTCAGCATGTGGGTCTAAAGCAGCCACTGCACCTACAACAGCAAGGGCAAGGCAGCTTTGGTCAGCTGCACTTTCTGGACACAGATGATGAAATTGCAGGAAGTCCCCCAGTTCACCAGGGGGAGCTCTATCATGGCTATCATACTTCCCAGCAAAGTGCAACAATGGCCTACTACAAATTCCAAAATTCAGATAACCCATACTACTACCAATCTCCCAACACCACCACGCGTTACCCTTACCCTTACGGCATGACCTACCAAATGCCTGGAGCAAACGGCATGTACCCCTCGCCCAGCGGTCCCTTCTATACGGGGTACCCACCTGCTGTACCTGCACTGACCCCAGAGGAGGCGGAGGTGCAGACCAGGGGCGAGCTGGGGAAGCTGCTCCGGGTGGCTGACAGTCAGGAGCTGCAGCTCAGCAACCTGCTTTCCCGGGACAAGCTCAGCCCAGAGGGTCTGGAGAGGATGGCTCAGCTGAGGTGAGCAGCCCATTAGCGCTGGGGGTTTTACACTAACCAGAAATGCTGTCCCTGCTGACCACCTTTTAAACACATCTTTTGTAGTCTCTTAGAGCTTTGGTGCTGAACATTTTTAACCCATTTTCACACTTAACGTCAGCAAGGGAAATGTTGGTAATTATCCGGTTTATAATTACCTGGTTGCATATGTTTGTTGCCTGCTGGTTGCTGGTGGTGTAGCCATTTATGTCATTAGAGGGACCTTAGAAGCATCTGAGGTTGGTGTGCCCCATGCAGGTTGTCCTGAGTGTTTCAATAAAAGCCAGTTTGACACTTTGAACACCTTGTCTGCCTATGTCTTGTTGCCAGGGCAGAGCTCCTGACGCTCTATGAGCGGGTGATCTTGACGGACATTGAGTTCTCAGACTCGCAGAACCTGGACCAGGCCCTGTGGAAAAATGTCTTCTACCAAGTCATTGAGCGTTTTCGGCAGCTCCTGAGGGACTCTACGGCGGACGACGAATCCCGCATTAAGACAATGCTCCTCACGCTTCTGGATGAGGTAGTGATGGGTTCTCCAGAGCTTTTCTTGAGCAATGTGTTCTGTCCTTTTGGAAGAGGTGCCTTGTTTACCATCGTGCTTTGCTTTGTTGCAGAGATTGTTGGATCACTAGTTAGTTTATCTAGTTAAATGTCTGCTGGTTGATGCACTCCAAAGCCTTCTGCTCTTTGTCCGCTGTGTGTGTTTTCCAAAGGGAGTAGTGTTCTTCGATGCCCTGCTACAGAAGTTGCAGCTGGTGTTTCAGTTCAAGCTGGAAGCGTACATGGATGGTGTGGCTATCCGCGCCCGGCCTCTCCGCAAGACTGTAAGTGGACTCCTCGGCAAGACGGCCACAAGGTGGCACTTGGCAGGTGTGGTCGCGAACTCGGTGTTCTGTGTGGCACTTTGGCTAATCTGCATGCCTTTATGGCTGTAGGGTGTCTGTAGTGTTTTATGAAACTGCAGGTGTTGTTGCTGTAGCAGGCAGGAGGTTCCAGCTTTGATGTCATCCTGTGAAAGCTCATAACAGAGTTTTGTGTCAGTGTGTCAGGCCTTGCTGAGCTGTGAGTTTTGGGGCTAGTCCCCACCCCCAGAGCCAGTAGTTTCACGCAGCTTGTGTCTCAGCCTGGCTGTTTGGTTTTCTCCACAATTGGCTCGCTTCACCACCATCTGGAACAAAGGGTTCCACTTTGGCAACATGGTCTGTTCATATTGTACCTGCGGGGTTTGCTAAGTGGGTGTTTATCTCTGAAGAGTGAGATGACCCTTTGTGTGTAAACAAAAATAAAAATGGCAATACTTAAGGTGTCCTGCAATGTGGTTCTAACCATTCAAGTCTGAGAGGGATGTGTAGTTCTTATGTCCCAACGCTGGTGACGCTTTGCTGGTTGTGTGTGTTTAGGTGAAGTATGCTCTGATCAGTGCCCAGCGATGCATGATCTGCCAGGGTGACATCGCCAGGTATCGAGAGCAGGCTAGTGACTCTGCTAACTACGGGAAGGCGCGCAGGTAAACGCACACAGGAATGTGGTGAAATAACGGCAGTAAATGGGCCACAGCAGCGGGTGGCGACATGTCTGCGTTCTTCCGGGTCACACTCAGCATCTCTCTCTGCAGTTGGTATCTGAAGGCCCAGCACATTGCACCGAAGAACGGACGCCCGTATAACCAGCTGGCGTTGCTGGCTGTGTACACAGTGAGTATTTGTGCCCTTCGGGAGTCGTGGCAAATGGCGGGTTTCGCTCGTCTCAAAGCGTGTAAAAATTGAAAGCACAGTGCAGTTAAAACCATGTCCTTTTAACTTCTGTTGGGACTGAATTCTGAAATGTGTGCTTGTGTGCCTGATGATGTCAGAGATGCGTGCAGGCAGCTGTTTCACAGTTTGCCATTAGGTGTCAGTGTAGCCTGCAGAATGAAACACAAACTGTGAAATGCAGACTCGCAGGATGGATATATATTATATATTTTCAGCCTTTTTTTTTTTTTTTGATTTATGTCTCTTGTTCACGTCTCCCTTCTCCTTTCCTCCAAAAATCAATGCCGTGCCATGCCCCCCCCCCCCCCCCCCCTTGTAGAAGAGGAAGCTGGATGCAGTGTACTACTACATGCGCAGTCTGGCCGCCAGCAATCCCATCCTGACTGCCAAGGAGAGCCTCATGAGCCTGTTTGAGGAGACAAAGCGAAAGGTCAGGGCGCACAGCTGGTGCTCACCTTGAGGCTTTGGGTGCTATGCTGTAAACCACCAGCAGGTGGTGTGGTGCTTGGGAATAGTGTGTGCATTTTTCTGTGTGCGTGTGTGTCTGTGTGAGAGTGGACAGCCTTTGATGGGCTCTATGGCAGCCCTGCTGTTCCCACAAACCACTCTGCTGTATTCACTTATGGTGCACATTCATTTGGGATCTTAATTGCCACAGGAACGGGAAGATCTGGCTGGGAGCGGAGGATGCGATTAAAGGTTATGATCCAAACTGCTTCTGGCTGGCTGCGGCGCTTAGACCGCACAGGCCGGGTTACCCGGCCGCCCACGGGTGCAGCCCATTTGGGACATGCTAGCTTAGCTTACCTAGGCAGCTGTAGGTCCCTGCAGCCGCCCTGGCTCAGCATCACCTGCGTCTGTGAAACGGCTCAGACTGGAGCCCAAAGGCCCTGTTCTGTTTCAGACAGGCCTGAGAAAATGTGCTTTTCACTCAATCTGTCACTGCTGTTTGCCTGATTTGTGCTTCTGCTTAAGGTCGCTAATGTTTCCTTTCTCACTGGTGGTGTTCCTTTCTGTTGATCTCTGGTGAATGGTTCTCTGCCTCCTCTCAGGCCGAGCAGCTGGAGCGACGGCATCGGCTGGAGCCAGCAGGGCCGTCGAGAGGTTCCTGGGGGGGCGGCCGGCGCAGCCAGGAGCCCGCACGCATCGAGATCTGGGTGCGCCCCGGAGGGCAACCCGGAGCTGCGGCCCGCACGACCAGCGAGTCCGGCCACAAGATGGACCGCGACGGGGAACTGGAGGGCCTGAGCGCCAGCGATGTGAGTAGTCTGTGGTCAGCAGCTGTTTCCGGCTCTTTGAGAGACTCATCGGTAGATCCCTCACTGACAGGGTGTTACCCGGGATATGCGACTCAGTGCGTTAATGAAGAGAAACGAGAGGGTGCCTTATTAGCCGTCTGTACTAGGATTAATGCGGGTATGTCGCAATTCTTCTTTTCACATATCACATCTTATCCTCTTTTTCACCCACATGCGTACAGATGAAGGTGTAGCTTGGGGCTGAGCGCAGGATCAATGAGGAGCCATGTGTATTATACACCTTCAGGGACGATGACGATGTGTGATGAGAGGCTAACTAGGTTTCTCATGACTTGGGGACTCTGGTCTACTGTGGTTCACTGGGTCGTTGCATTGCAAGTCTGTTTGCCACTGTTTTGGGGGGGTATATCTCTGATACCTGAGTGTGGCCTTCCTGCCTCTTTGTGTTAAGTCTCATGTCAGAGTGTGTTTAAGTGCGGGCTGGATATTTGTATACCTCAGTGCGTGGGAGGGATGTGTGAATGAGAGAGAACCCTATTAGTGCATGTGTGACTCTTTGTGTGTACGTGTGTGTGAGAGACTGTTGCCTCATTTCCACCAACATGGAGCCGGGCTGGTTCTCGCTTAGTGCCTTTTGAGAACCTGCCCGCATTTGCACCAGCTTCAAAAAAGAGCTGAACAGTAATGTTACGTAGGTGGAAGCGAAAGTAAAGTAAAGGTTAATCTGTATTTCGTGTTTTGGATGTATTTTAATCTGTTTCGGAATTTAAGTTTTTATAAGCTACCGAAACGAAAAAAGCTTTCGGAGTATGACTCGTTGCACCCCGTCTCTATTGCCTGTATCTACTCCTGTCTTCATAAAGGCTCCCTTGTCTGCATGTGTTAGTTTCTCGCTCGCTGTTTTACCGCTATCCTTTTGAGGATCACACAATAAGTCTGATAAAAACTGAACTTCGCTGCCCACCTCATGATCTCTTCGATACTTGAACGCCACAATATTTTATTTATTCAATCTGCGACATGTTTATAGTTTATTATAAAATCTGGCCAGCAGATCGATCTTTCATTTTTCACAGAATAAAAAAAACGATGTACCGTTATTCCGCTAATAAGCTGGCAGGTTGTTTCACTGCCGGCACCAGCGATATTAGACGCAACTTTTGCTAACGTTAACGACTGAATGCCAAATTCTGAGAGCAGCTTTTCTGTGGTACTGTTCTGGAGCTGTTTTTTCTGGCTCGGGGCCATTTTTTTGTGGTGGAAACGCACGGAACTAGTTCAGCCCTGCACCGGCACCTCGTTGGTGGAAACGAGGCATGTGTGAGACTGTGTGTTTGAGCTGTTTGGCAGAAGCTGTGTCTCATTTCATTTGGTGAAAGTATGGTGAGAACGTGGGCGAATCGTTCGGGATTGGCTCTGCAGACGGGGAGCGGGGCCCTGGGGCTGGGGGAGCCGCACGTGCATGTGGCCGTACCTCACTGCGCTTGGTTGGGCTCACCTCCAGGTCAGAATGGGAGGCTCTCACCAGCTCCTGCGGTGTGCTCGTCTTAAAGTTTCAGTTCAACCAGCGGAATAAAAAGAAATAAAGAAGCACCCCCCTTCCACCCCCTCCAAACATCTTTGTTTGCCTTGCCAACCTCACGTAGTCACTGCGCAGCAAGGCGTGTGCTGTCTCCTTTTAGCCGCAGTGTGTATCGAAGCAATGCTTTTCTCATTTTGAAAAGATAATGATAGAAGCCCTGTAATCATTCAGTCCATATATATCAAATAAAAATGATTAAATTTACCCAAAATACATTCTGTTTGGTAACAGTTTATTCTTTCCCAATAGTATGTCAAAGAAGTTGATGGTAATGCTGTAAGTTGTCAACAAACACAAATCAGTGCACACAAATAGGATGTGATTACAGGGCTTTAGATGACGGGTATAAATATTTGTCTGGACTCTGGGCTTTTCGGTACGATACGGCCGGTTATTTACCCCCACAATTTAGATAAGCAGATTAGTAGTACGGCTAAAGTATTAATGAGAGGTGTATTGTGATGCCCAAACGTTAGTAATCTGTATAAATTCCGCGTATCCTTATGTTTAATAAATGCGTTGAGCTTTAAACTGCAAAAAGTACCTCCACACCACCGTCTTCTTACCTTGTTCATCCGCAGTATCTTCTCTTAAAAGATGCTATGGCCGCTGTGCTGTCCCTTTCTTCACCGCCACTTCAGTGCGTATTGCTGCCATGATGCACCAAGGCAGTAGCATGTGGCGCTCCGCTAACCCAATTTAATACACCTAAGGACACGCCGTATAGTTCCAAAAATCCTGTCATCTAAAGCCTTGATAATTATTGTGCACGTGCACATATAAAATATATTAATATAAATAATATTTACGGGTGAATACTAAATATTAACCTGGACTGAACTTCAAACACAGAAGCAGACACCTGGTTGGCTGGTCGCCCTGTTTGTGTCACAGCGCTGTCTGCCCCCTCTGAGTGGCACAAGATAAGAGATTAGAGAAATAACCCCCCCCCCCCCGAACTATGCTTACAGAATTAAGAGAAGCAAAGCAGCCCTCCCCCTGTCCACAGGAGCAGCCATTATGCTGGCCGTCATGGGCTGAAATGACACACTCTGTCCTACAGACTCACCCACCCCCCCCATTCCCGGCATGTCAGGGCAATGGCTGGGTTCTCGCTCCCAGGATTCTCGGCGGCGTCCAGGCCCTGGCCTTCCCCTTGCAGCTGCCATGCCCTCAGAACCTTGGAAGGCCTCCTTCCTGCAGTAAATGTCACAGCTTCTCTTCAGGAAGAAATATGGGCGCATACAGCGAAATGATACAATCTAAAACCAGCGCCTGGCTCCGCGTACCTTTCATCTTGGGGTGTCTGCAGAGTGCCTCTGGGGGGTTATGCTAATCATATCTTCTCAGAATTAGTTACAGATTGGAATCTCTCAAATTGGTCTGTGCGTGTGCCTTCCCATACTGCACCTCTGGTAAAAAGCAGGCTTTCTTCTCCTTTTTGTCCTCCTTTACAGAAGTAGCGTCAGAACAGAAAGAGCTGCAAGGCCGTGTTTGCTGAACGCGCGCATCTGTCTCTTCCTGAGAATTTCAGTCATGTCTGCCTCCATGTTTGCGTGTCTCACATGGTCTCCTTTGGGTGATGTGTATGAATCTGTGTCTATCTGTATGTTTTTGTGTGCAAACTTTCTTCATAAGGCTGGTAAACGGATTAGGGGAAGTGGGCACATGTGTGATGCTGTTAGGTGTGTCCTCCAACACCCTCTTGGCCGCGTGGCCCTGCTGCCGGCTGCATGGCCTGCAGGGGTGGGACGGCACAGTGTGGCAGCTGCTTGTCCGCCGGCCCTTCTGTGTGACCCTGAGATTCGAGGAGGTGCAATAAAGTGGAGCTCATGTATGACGTGGGCTGGAGCTTAACGACTGAAAGCCCCCTTGTAGGATTAACACCTCGCTGCTCGCCGGCTGCCCGGTTCTGTGTCCAGCCTGTGCTGCGTGCTTAGACACATCGTCCGATCCTCCCTGCCCTCCCCCCTCAGTCAACTGTCGTTACCTACACAGCCCAAGAGCCTCAGCCATAATGGCGGTCATGCCTGTAGAGTGCAGCTGTGGGTGCCGTTGGCCTGGCTGGTCGTGCCTCTGTGTTTGGGCACCGCTATCGGATGCTGTGCTGATGTCTTTGAAGGTGCTGTCTTGAGCTCTGCTGTGGTTAGCTGTTTGTCAAAAGGGAAGGGCCACTTCATGCTGTGCAGAAGAACTCACTGTGGGTTTGTCTCCTTTGCTTTCTTCCTTTTTGATTGTAAAGCTTTGGGGTCAGTAGCTTGTGCACTGGGCAGCACAGACGGGGTGCCGGTGTGGATGTCACTGTTCATGCACCCTTACAGTAATAAGCTGTCAAGTCCCCAATTATGCTGTTTAATCTGAGCAGCTCCAGCAAAATATCGAGCTTTGTGTTAATTAAAAATTACCCCCTCCCCCCCGATAAAGGAATCAGAAAATATTGTAAAATAGGTGTTTGCTCAGTGATTACAGCAAGGGTCGTCCTGGGCGAACCGCGGCACTTTGGCTCTGTGTCCAGAAACTGCTGTTGACTGCTGTCAGCTGTAGGTGCCAACATCACGCTAGCGTCTCCGTGTCTGTGTGTGTGTCTGTGTGTGTGTCTGTGTGTGTGTCTGTGTGTGTGTCTGTGTGTGTGTCTGTGTGTGTGTC
>JAAGVU020000036.1:19570840-19615849 GCA_011763525.2 Mormyrus iriodes | reverse complement strand
TGTGCCAGTGTTCTAGGCTGTGATGTAATTTACGCCAGTGTTCCATGCTGTGATGTAATATGTGCCAGTGTTCCAGGCGGTGATGTAATGTGTGGCAGTGTTCCAGACTGTGACGTGAAATGTACCAGTGCTGTGTCGTGTGCCGGTGTTCCAGGCGGTGATGTACTGTGCTCCAGTGCAGTGTCGTGTGCCAGTGTTCTAGGCTGTGATGTAATTTACGCCAGTGTTCCATGCTGTGATGTAATATGTGCCAGTGTTCCAGACTGTGACGTGAAATGTACCAGTGCCATGTCGTGTGCCAGTGTTCCAAGCTGTGATGTAATGTGTACCCGTGCAGTGCTTGGTTGCTAATGTTCCAGGCTATAATATAACATATACCAGTGCAGTGCCATGTGCCAGTGTTTCCAGGCTGTGATGTAATATATCCCAGTGTGTGACAGTGTCTCTCTCTCTTCTGATTTCCAGGCTGTACTGCAAACTTGCCGGCAGCTGGAGCTGGAGATTCGGCCGCTTTTCCTGGTGCCCGACACCAATGGCTTTATCGACCACCTAGCTGGCCTGCAAAGCCTGCTGACCTGTGGCCTCTACATCCTGGTGGTGCCGCTCATTGGTCAGCCACAGGGCCGCCCTCCCCCTGCTCCCTCCCACCTTGTCCACTTGTCATTTCCCTCATCCCTGGATTTATCTCACAGAAATGCTTTCTTCTTTCCTGTTCTCGCAAAGATACACACACTTCATGTCCTGCGTTAGCCCCCTCCCCCAGCCGCCCGTGTTGTACTATTGCCTGTCTCTTGCCATCTTGCTGTCGCATGTATTTGATAGCTTTAGCGGTCGTGCACAGTGGCTGCAGCACTGATGCCTCACACACAGCTCCCACTGGATTTTGAACCCGCTTGCACCTGCCTTTCACAGTGATCACGGAGCTGGATGGCCTGGCGCGGGGCCAGGAGCACCGGGCCGGTGGCAGGGCTGTGTCTGGGGATCACAGCCGTGTGCTGCAGGAGAGGGCCAAAGCAGCAGTCAGATTCTTGGAGCGGGGTTTTGATGCGAGGGAGCCCTGCCTCAGGGCAATGACCAGCCGAGGAAACCAGCTAGAGTCCATTGCCTTCCGCAGTGAGGACACCTCGGGCCAGCAGGTGCGGGGGGGTGTGGCTACTCCTGGGCGCCGAAATCCAGCCAGACAAGACCATCAACACAAACCTGCCTTCCCACAGGGAAACAATGACGACCTGATCCTGTCCTGCTGTCTGCACTACTGCAAAGACAAGGCCAAGGACTTCATGCCCACGCAGCGTGAGAGAGGTGAGAGCACGCCTGCCATGGCCCCTTCTCTACTGTCTGTGCCTCACGTAAGGGTTTCCGTGGTTACCGGTCTGGGAGGGGTGGGGCCATGCAGGGAGGCCCCAATGGAACAGGATGGGCGGTCGTATTGGGGCAGGTACCCAAATGTGTGAAACGCGCAGCAGGAAGTGGTACCTTGCAGGCGCACTGCGGCCGGTGCGCAGGGTGGGGCGCTGCTTCAGAGCCCCCTCGCGTCAGAGACAGACCCAACGGCATCAGCATGTTTCTCAGGATGGGCCTGTGTCCCGTCACACGTTCAGCTCCACTTCCTGTCTCGTCTCTGATCCGCTTCGCCCCCCAACCCCACAGACGAGTTGGTCCGTCTCCGCCGGGAGGTGGTTCTGCTGACAGATGACCGCAACCTGCGAGTCAAGGCCCTGGCCCAGAACGTGCCGGTACGGGACATCCCTGCCTTCCTCAGGTGGGCCAAAGTGGGCTGAAGTGGGCTGGCGGCGGGGAAGTCCATGATGGTGCAGCCACGTGCCAGGGAGCCGTGTCGAGGGAGGAGGAAAACAAACGGCTTCTGAGGAGGGAGACGTCCACCGCGGCGGGAGGCGGCGGGAGGCGGCCCTGCCCGTCCTTTTTAAAGATCACTGAAGCTTGATTCTTTTGTTTTTATTTGTTTTTTTCTCCTTTCTCCCCCTCTGAGAGGAGCCTCAGCTCGCTTCTCACCAGACTGAGGGCGAGCGTGTGTGGGGTTTCAGGACGGAGCAATGGGCGGGGAGAGCGACCAGCCCGACGGCAGCGTGGCAGCGGGGGGGAAAGAGAAGGCGGCCCTCGCGGCCGCTGCCAGCTGCCCAGCGGGTTTCCGCACAGCAGGACTGGTTCGGGCTGAGTCAGGGAGACGACGGTACAGGTCCGGCTCTGGGAAAGACCGCGCCCCGTGTTAGTCACCGTGGTGACAGAAAAGCAGGGGGAGGTGTGGCACGGAGCAGTCCCCGCCTCCTGGATACGGATTCCCATTTTGGCAGCTTTCAGTAGCTTTGCTCTCAGTTCTGCATAGGCTCTGCATTTTGACAACTTTTCGTTTTTATTTTCGCCGTGTATATATAGTATAACTTTAATTCCAAGTGATGCTGTGCTTTTAGGCCCGTGATGCACAGAGATGATGAGTCTGTGTGATTTATGTGGAACTGACGAGGAACGTAGGCAGCGCTGGCCACAGAGGCTGTGCACTGGGCTCCATGTTGGCGCTCAGGGGTGAGCCTTCAGATCGACGGGCTTTACACATGGGGGACGCTGACCGCAGGCTGCAGATACACAGCCACACACACACGGAGCTGCTTGCATGGTGAAGACGTGCGCTAGAGTGAGAATCACATGTGGAAAATGCTTGGGTGTGAATGTGTGGGTGTGTTTGAAGGCCAGCTAAGGGGTTATCAGATTTACCTGTATGATGGAAAAGTGAGTGAATGCGCTTATTCACACAAGGAGCTCACATGGATACATACGTGAGTCTGTCTGTCTGTCGGGGCTGTGAAGCGAGGACTGGAATGGGACAGTGCCAGTACCCAGCTGGTGCCCCCTGACATTACCAAGTAAGCCCCAGCATTTGACACTGGACACCTTTGGCATTTCTCACAGGACTTACGGACTGGCATCTGTGCCTCCGGCCGGGCTTGGGCCTCACGGGACTCTCACACACCCAGCATCTGCCCGTCGTCTCCCATCCTGTCAGCTCCAGTGTGTGAAATGGCACGACTGACAGTCCCATCGCTCGGCACGTGTCGTGCATCAAGCCAGCCCCCCCGTGTCCCACCTGGGACCCTCACGGTCGACGTGGGCAGCATGGCAGCCTGTGGCCCGTGGCACAGCATGACGAGGGCTTTGCCTGCTGCGCTGCTTGGAGTGATGCCTTAGAGTCACTGTGTACATTCACCCTTTTACAGAGTGCTTTAAAAGAGTAGTTTTATTTTTAATTTGGGTTTTATTACTCTTACTAAAACTTTTTAAATACTTTGTTGTCGCTGTGTTTTATGAGCTATTCCGTCAACCTCAAAGTTGCTGGCTGGAGGTTTTGGTTTTAGTTTTCACTTGTTACTTTTGTTCTCCGTCTTACTGATGTCGGCGTGATGTGTTTTCATTTCGAGATTGCAACCCACAGTGATGTCGAGGCCACACGTGTAATCTGAGCGCATTAGTCCCGTCATGGTATGCGACCTCCCACGTGACCTCCGAACGCGAGCCGCGCACCTTGTTATTAAATGTCTGACGTGAAGTTTGACGATCGGCCTGGATGCGGTGGGCGCATGTGCGGAGACGGCGACGCGGCGTCCCGCATGCGTAATGGGGTTCGGTCGCATGGCGATCTGTGTTCTTCCTTTCTGTGAATCGTCTGCAGTTGACTGTGCTGTATTAGCCGTTGTGCTTGACGCAGAGGGTGTGGTGTCACCTTGCCAGTGTGCAGTGACAGGAAAATGTTTTGACAAGGCACATTGTTTGCTCTTTACCTTTCAATAAACGGCTGCTTTGAAGTCAAACCGCTCCTGTGTGGGTTCCCCCCCCCCCCCCCACCATGCTCATTGTAAACCTGGCTGCTGTGCCTGAGAGCTCAGCACAGCCTTCTGAGCCCAGTAAGGTCTGTGACTCCCTGTGCTCCCATGGTGCTGCTGTGTGGGCGTCCGTCCCCAGAGCGCCATGTGGGGCACAGCCCAGCATCCCCACCCAACCCCGCTCAGCTGCATGCAGTGTTACGCGAGCCTCATCCAAACGAGCGGGGCGACCGTGGAATGCAGTGACGGGTGGTTCTCCTGGGCGGGGCCCTGGAAATAAACAGCAGGCCAGCTGTCACCACCATACAACTCGCGGATCCTCCTTCAAGTTTCTCCACTGTAACAAATTTCACTGTCACTTAAGTGCCGCCTTAGATTAAAAGTAGGGGACTGTCAGAGCTTAGGGATTTGCTTCTCTGTGTGCAGCTGGGGGTTCGGCCTGCATCCGTCCACGGCTGCAGTTAGACCAAACCTTTCACACGCCGTGTGTAGCACCGATCGAGGGCTTAGGACTCGAAAGGCAGAATTAAAGAAGCATGGAACGATGAAATGGTCACTTCAGAATCCTTAGCATCTCTCTCTGACTGGGATGAGCTCTGAACTGGAAAAGGACGGTGGCGAGTTGTTAAAACCCCACTGATGGGGTAAAACGATTATTTAAATGAGAGATTTGTAATATCTGTAGTTCATTTTATTGCCAGATTGATTCAGAATATAGAAACTGACAGTCGTGTAACACGTTCACTGTGGCTTTTATAGCGAAAAGCCCTTCAACATTATTCATTATGACATAGAAATCAGAAAAAATAACCCACAGTTGAAATTTATACAAAAATTGAAATATAAAACATTTGGACATGCAATAAATACATTCATTTCATTAAAGCAAAAACGACCCTCTGAACACAGTAATGTAGAAAAATACTGCTTGGTTTTGTGTGTATTTTTTTTTTTTTTGCATTTTAAGTATTTTTTTTAACTAAAAAACAAAAGGAGGTGATGTTTAAACTAAACTTAATGGTTTTTATAAAAGTGAAATTCACCATGTGAGCAGAATAGGTTTGACCTTCATCACAATGACATCAATGTGTTTAATGAGCTTCAGCATCAGGCCCCCGAAGTTTGTGCTTCTGAGCCGCTCAGTATCTCCTTGCTGCTCAGCCCCGGGGCTGTGCCCCCCTCCCCTCTGCTCCATATGTTTTCGGCTGTTCTCTCTCCGTCTGTCTGTCGTCCCCGTGTCCCTCCTTCATGTTCAGCTTCACAAATATGTTTTCTGTCATGTTGCCTTACGTCTGCCTCTGTCCTTTCTCCTCCCAATTCTTTGCTTATCATAGAATTATTTTTTTCATCTTTAAACTTTAAGCATTCAGTCTCTCTGCCCCTCTGTTTTCTCCGGAGAAGGTGCCGCCGCCCTGAGCACCGGACCGGCTCGTCCTGGGGGTATTTTGACATTTTGCCGTGGAAGTTCGGGGAATTCGATCGGGGCGTTAAAGAAGAGAGAGCGGTTCTTCACATAAACATTTTGACAACTGTCTTCTTCAGGATGAGAAACAGCTGGAGGGGACCTCAGAATGGGAGGGGGGGTTAGTGGGCTGGCTGGGGAGGGAGCAGAGATTGTGGGCCAGAGTGAGTGCGGGGGTGGGGGGGGGATCCCAGGGAGGAAGCGGACTGCAGAGGGAGGATTAGGTGCAAGCGCTGGCTAGTGGTGTGAATGCCACAGTTTATGCCCCCACCTTCCCAGAACGGCTTTGTTTTCCAATCGATGCATCTGGATGTAATAGAGAGCCCGCCCCCGCCCCCTCCTCTGCCGGACAGTGTGAAAGCAACACGCCCAGGTATGTTTTGGCAGAAAATGGGCACTCGAACTGTGACCACAGAGCCCGTGCCACTGCACCCTCTAAATATCATGCGCTCAGTCGCAGTGCCACACTGACACCCTTTGGGGAAGCCCTGCATGCCATCCAGTTGGCTTACAGCTGGAGGCCCCACCCACCTACTGCAAGCCCCACATTGCTGTGTGGGCTGCCCTTCCCCACCCCTCAGAGCGCGTCTGTCAGTTCGATTTAGCGTCAGCGCCCCACTGTCTCCCGCCCCAGTGTGACTTTGGCCTGGGTTTATCTGCCCTGACGAGGCTGCCGTGTTGCCATGGGGTCACCGGCGGCCAGCTTGGGAGATATCGCTGTGCTTTCTGCAGTGGCAGAGGAAGAGGAAGGAAAGCAGGCGAGTAAGAGGCAGTGTGCTTTTCCTCAGCCCAGTGGAGGCCACAGGGGTTAGGCGGCCCCTCTATTGTTAGACGATGCCTCTAGTCCGCCCAGGGACTCCGTCCATAATGACCCCCTCCCGCCCGAAATTTTGAGGAGAAACACAGAGAACTTCCTGCCCTGAGATTTGACTGAGCCAAACTCCAAACCCACTAACCCTCTCCCACACACACACTGCACCCCACACATCCCAGAAATGTTGACTAACCCAGGCCCTCTACCAAAGTCTCAGCTCTCACCCTGGCCTAGCCCAGAACTCTGCTCCCCCCCGCCCCCAGCAGGTTGTGCAGCAGCCATAAAAATGTTAGCTCCCTGTTTTTCTCACAGTGTTTCGTCTGACGGGGGGGTGCGAGGCCAGAAGAAGGTGGGGGGGCAGGGTGGCCGTCCCGCTCGCCACCTCTTTCCGCTCACTCAGACATGCCTTCAGCTTGCTCCACATCTCCTGCTGCTTCTGCGGTTTTGCCCCTACGGACGCCTGTGGCAGCTCTGACTGCTGCTCAGGCCCTCCCTCCCAGCGCCTGTCAGCTCCCGTTAGGCCTGACGCGATCCTGGAGCCCACGCGAAGACCCCCGCCGGCTCGCGCTCTGTGTCTGTGTGATCCGCGGCCCTGTCAGGACCCGGGTTATCTTATGCAGGCGCCTGGCTGCTAAAGATGCACACACAAGGGGAGGGGGGCTTCTGCTCATCCTGGGCAGCTAACCACCTCCTCCCCATCTATTTGAAGTTAAACAAAAATCTGTCTGCTTGCTATGCCACTGTCATGGCCTGCTTGTCATCTGTGCACTGGTGTGAATTTGTTTACAAACAGCCCCAGAGTTTCGGTCCTTTTTTTTGGTATCATACGTCTGTCCCGACCCTGTATGTCTGTTTCCATTTTTGAAATGTGCATCTATTGTATGGTGACTGCTCTGCCTCTCTCCTCGTAGATCACAGTCACTCTCCCCCCCCCCCCCCCAGTTAATCTATATCTAAGTTTTACAAAATGAATTCAGTGGTTGATTGCTTCTTTGGCAGTCAAACTGGCAGATTACATGTTGTTCTTTAACAAAACAAAATGATATATATGTAATACTACAGCTAAAGATATTACTGTGCAGTGCTCCCCCCAGACGGACAGGTCAGCAGCTCAGGCCTGTATACACAGAGGAGCACAGCACTGGCGTGACGTTAAGGTACAGAACACGGGTTATCAAAAAAAAAAAAAAAACATTTTGTAAAGCAGTTAAGGGGAAGCATAAGGGATTGTTCTGGGGACTTTGATTGTCATAGGAATTGCATAGGTCTGATAAAGGAGAGTCACAGACGTGTAAATACTGCATTAAAGCCAAACAATCAGATAAAATCATTAGCGACTCTTCATACACACATTTTAAACATAATTATTACTGGTATAATCACAAAAAAAATATCCACAGGATTCAGTCAGAATGGTTGCACAGTGTTGCTCCCTTTGACACGAGTACAATAAAATCCCCTACATGCCCAGCCTGGTTGGCAGATGTTCGCGGAAGTCTGGGCTAATGGCTGCTTGTTCCCTGGCGCGGTTTCGGAAGCACTGGAGAATCTTTAGGTCTAACTCTTCCCCGTCGATTAATTGGGGGGGGGGGGGGGCATTACTGATCGATGTGGTTTCTGGAAGAGCCGTGGGATTCTTTCTTCTGGCAGACATGGTGGATCCAGGAACAGACGGCCAGCCGTGTGAGAGACAGACAGCCATCATCCCGCGTGCAAGTGCAGGTCTAGCGGAAGGTGGGTGTCTGTGTCTGTCTGTGTGTGCTGCCATGGAGCTTCACATCCCTGATCCCCCGCCTTGAGCCAGACACCCTATTCACTTTGCTGAGGCTCGAATAAAGAAGCATTTTGTCTGGGGGGAAGAAAAATGGGGGAAAAAAAAGCCTTGATTCATGGAAATACCACAGAAATCACGAGTCGTCAAAGGTAGATGTGTCACACACGTGTTCTCCGGCCAGAGCAACTGCTACAATACGTGTCGTGCACGCATGCAGGCTTCTTACTTCACATTCGCCCATGAGGCTGGATTGGTCTCTAGTGGTTAGACAGTCTGATCTAAGACAAGCCTTCAGCAGTTGCTGCTTCTCTTGCGATGAGGTACAGTGTCAGAGGTCCTGATTGGTGAGTTTGGGGCGTTGCTAAAGTTATCCATAACTCTGACGGGCTCAGCTCCGCCCTAGGCAGACCTAGTTGGGACCTTTAACCTGCTCACCAGCTGTTAAGTGCTGCCTGTTTGGTCCATGGAAAACCCATGCGATTGGGCGGTGCCCTGGAGGTCACCCATAAGTCTCCTTGGTGACACACCGCCATGTCATAGCTATTAATACATCAATAAGCACACGCTAAGCACACGCTAAGCACAGAAAGCCCTGTACTGGTCATGAAGCTGAAGGTTGCCAATGTGATTTAGAGCACGGGTCTGGGGAGAGGGCTGTCGTTATGTCGTGAGTGCGTACTGGTATTTACTTGCACGTGTAGCGCAGAGGGTGTGTGCCGGATGGTCGTGTCTGTGTGTGTGTGTGTGTTGTGTGTCGAGCCAAGGCAGCACGTGGGAGGCATTTGGCCCGTGAAATGGGGATAGAGGACACAAGCCGCTGGAAAGGGTGTGGGGATTTCACGGGGAATTAGCGCTGCTCTGGGCCAGCTGGGCTGTCCGGCTAGCGGGCCCTCAAAGACGAGGGGAGGCAGGGGAAGGAGCCACCGCTTAGCACCCGCAGTCAGCAGGCCTGTCTGTATCAGCACTGCTAAGAGCAGTTTGGGCCCTGTCTCTGCCTCGCTGCATTTTGAGGGAGTCCACCCCAGTGCAACGCCCCCTAAAGGCTGATTCCACACTGTGCAGCCCTCGCACTGACCTCAGAGCTAAAGCATCCCGCTTGGCACAGGCTTTCATGAAGGTTTGCTGCTTCTCCTGCTGACGATACGAAGGCACATGGGCATAACCGTATTCAACAACAATGACAATAAATAGCCCTTAGCATCTCATGCTAACACCGCAGGGACCTGCTGGAGGAACGGACCAATGCTAATTACTGCCCTTACATTCAAGCTTCTGCTGCGCAAACAGCACGCCCAGTACGGAAGGAGAAACCCAGGAGGAAGGCCACGCCACCTAACCACTGGGGTCACCGTTTCGCACAGGGCTGTGTGCCATCCAGAGGCTAGGCTGCAAACCGCACAGCCGCATTCACATGGAATATCTGACAATCCATCAGGTTTACAGCTGCTGCAGATTCCCATTGGCTGGCTTTATTCCCCCATGTTCGAGTTCCTCCTTCGCTCAGGAAAGAAGCCTTGAATTTCTCTGCCTTTTTCCATCCTTTCATAAACACTTACACTTACATTGCTGAATACCCATGGTATGGCTGCAATGCTTATATGCTATTTTTACAAATGGTCTTTGGATTCTGAATATGTTGAACAGAAAAAAAATCAATTTGGTTTTGGCTCAACAGCTAAAATAGTTTTTTTCTTTTAAGTTGAACACTGCCTTGCGCGAGTCCTTAGGTAAAAAAGAATATAAATTAGCACAATATTCCTCTGAAAGGCACTTTCTTTTAGATGTCTACATGGTTTGGTCGTGTCTTTTACATTTAGGCCTCTTAGGTCTTGCTGGGAAAGTGGCGATATGGAGGTCAGAAATCATTGCCATGGCAACTCTGGCCCCCCGGTGCAGTACACTCTAGCTAGGGGAGTAGCGGTCGATGGCGCGCGGCTCGGGGACCAGCTGCTGAGGCTGCAGGGACAGTGTCTGGCCCAGAGCGTCCATCTTCTCATGGGTGAGCCCCAGGTGCTGGGCAGCCAGCTTGGACAGTGGGAAGAGGCCCTCCATGGCCTCTGGCTTCAGGCCCAGCGGGAAGAGGCCATCGCCAAAGTCCACCTTGAGCTTGCCGTCGGCAGCACTGCCCACGCCCACGCCGTGCATCTTCATGTGGCTGATGAGGTTGCGCTGCTGCGCGAACTTGCCGCCACACACCTGGCACTCGTAGGGCTTCTCGCCCGAGTGGATGCGCATGTGCTCCGTCAGGCGGTACTGCCGCGTGAAGCGCATGCCGCAGGCGTCGCAGGCGAACGGCTTGAGGCCCAGGTGGCTGCGCATGTGGCGGGTCATGGTGCCGCGCTGTGTGAACTTCTTGCCACAGATGCTGCAGGGGTACGGCCGTGTCAGCCAGTGTGTCTTCTCATGCTGCCGCAGCGTCGCCGGGTCCTTGTACGACTTGTCGCAGGAGGTGCAGCGGTACGGCCGCATGGTCTCCCCCAGCACAGGCAAGCTCGGGCACAACTTGCCCTCTGGGTTCAGACACCCGCCGCCATTATTGCTGTTGACGCTTGCGCCGTTACTGCTGGCCGGTTCCCCACTCAGATCCTCCTCGTTGTGCGATTCCACGTGGGCGTTCAGCTGCTCGGAGCTGGGGAAGCCCTTGTCACAAGGGATGCACACATACAGGTTGTCCCCGAAGCTCTCGGGCTCATAGGCAGGGTGGAAGCGCTCCAGGGCCCCGGGGGGAGATGGGTGGCCCTCACTGCTGCCCGACTCCTCACTGGCTGTGCCGCTCTTATCGTCGACGCCGAGCTTGTCCTCGATGCTCTTGCGGCGGTTTCGGAGCTCTGCCCCCCCACTGGAGTTTTCCTCTTCGTCATCATCCTCCTCATCATCCTCACCCCCGAAGACCAGAGGCTCGCGCTTCACCCAGCTGTCGAGGCCGGGAGGGAAGCAGTAGGGTTCGCTGCCGCGAGAGTGGGAGCGCTGCAGGGTGGGCAGGTGGGGGCCGAATGGCTGGTTGAGGTGCGGGTAGGAGGGTGACGCCAGGCCAACCAGGGGGCCCGTGGGGTCAGCCGTCTCCATCCTGGACCGGAAGGCTGGGTCTCCATCTGTGGGGTAGTCGTCTCCATTGATGGCACTGGGGCTGTTACGCCCACTTAGTTCGCTCCCCCGGGCATCGTCTCGCCGCAGGGCTGAGTGCGGGAGGTGTGCAGCCACCTGCTGGGCCTGAGGGGTGGGGCTCTTCTTGGAAAGGTCCAAGCCATAGTCAGGGGAGCAGCCTCTCTCTGGCCGGGGGGCACGGAGCCCTAGAGACATCGGCAGAGCTGAAGGTGGGGCCGAGTAGGCCTGGGAGCCCTGAGAGGAAGGGGGAGCAAAGAGCTCTCCCACGTGGGTGGCCAGCGGGTCCCCTGGTGCTGTTCGTGAGGGGTGGCTGCCAGCCACGACCCCAGGGATGCAGGCCTGGATGACAGGGGTGACGGAACGGAAGCGGGCCCCTCTGCCAGAGCCCATCTTCTCACAGGGCAGCAGGTCGGGTCGCGGGTGGTACTTGCCTGTCCGCTTCAGCCTCTTTTTGCACAGCGCCACCAAGTCCAGCAGCTGCAGATAGCTGGCCGCAGCCAGCACTGCCGCTAGGCTGGGCTCTGGGCCCGCCCCCGATCCCAGCTCGGCCTCCCCCAGCCTGCCCGTGTAAATGTAGTCCAGGATGACCCGGAACACCCCCGGGCTCACCATCTCGTGGTCCAGGTTGATGAGGTTGTCGTGGACGACCAGGGACTTCAGGTAGAGGCTGCTGGCAGCCAGGATGTTCTTGTGAGCACGGAAGAGGGCGTTCTGCACCACAATGATGACGTCACAGAGGAAGCCTTTGGTGCGCTGCGAGTTCAGCTGCAGCAGGAGGTGTCTAGCATGACTGGGGGCGTCCATGGCATCCAGCATCGTCTTCAGACCTCCACCTGCAGCAGGTGAGTAGCCATCGGTGAGTCACACCACCGCCCGCATAAGACTAACCTGCCCATTCCCGCGAGGTCGCGCTCAACCTGGTGTTTGTGCAGAGGCCTGGGGGACTGGAGGAGTCCATTCAACAGGGCCTCATTCCAGCGAAATACACAAACAGCACTGTGAGTGAGTTACAGAATTTCAGAGGCATACACACTCAAATGGCTTGTGAGCATCACTCGTAATAATATGTTTCCTGGAACAATTCGTAAGTTATCGCTGTGATTGTCTGCATAAGGGCAAAAGCTCGGCTTTACATTGTTAGAGCAAATATTTCTGCTGACTCGAACAGCAGTGATCCGCCGTTTTGTTGTTAGCAGGAAAGCAAGCCTGCACGTGCAGCGTCCTGGGGCAGCGCGCGGCACGCGAAAAGGACACCGGCAGAAGCGCCAATCCCACGCGCTTAATGAGAAGATGACGCATGCGCGTTCAGCGACAGTATGTAACAACCTGGGTGAAATCAGGTCTGCTGCGCAGCTCTGTCGGGTTCACATGTAGGTGGAATTTATTAAATATATATTAAACCAGTAACGCTCTACGCATTTTCAGAGCGCAAATAAGTCGAAGGTTTTATTGGTTAAACGGACTAGGTAGCCTGTCTAAAAACTATTTATAGGTAAATTGTGTATATTCACTTCTCGTAAACATGATATACATTTTAAACAGTGGCGGCAGCATGTCCAGACAATAATTTACTACTACGCACTATAAGACACGAAACACCTCCTTAATACGCCTTGAAATCTAAGGTTTGCTTAATGTTGTCAAACGCACAAATCGGCTAAATAATGGAGCAGCCGGCAGCACAGCGCTTAACGAACGGAGCTTGCAACCAAAAGATTTATGGCCTGAGAGCTGGAGGACAAGCCGTTCTGCGGCTGAGCAGCCTGGGTCACCAGATCGGTTTCGTTAAAAGCTGTGTATGTGTAAAAATCTGTACGCGCACAAGCATCTATGGATAAAAGGTATTACTTAGATAACTAAAATAAAAATCAAATTGCGTTCAGTCCCTTCCACGTGTCAGGCTATCCGGGTTTATTTTGCACAGACTTTATATACTGCGTGTCCCGAAGAAAGACCTGCGATCGGTCCGTGTGTAACAGGCGGAATCGTGCGGGCTGCCTGCTGCCAAGGGCTGCACTGTCCTCGGTCCTGTCAAGGTGCTTTTCCCTTTTTTGGGGCGGGTTTAATAGTCCGTGCAAACGATGCATGATTTGTATTAGCAGTAACAGCACGCGGGGCAACGGCCAGTTATGGGGACTCATATTTAATTTTACGTTCAAACACGTCCAGAGCATGCCCGTCTGCAAATATCCAGATACACATCGGCGAACACCTAGTGAATGCCGCATAAAGCGACAGACCCACCTGCGCCGTAAATCAAGGAGTATGCGCGCAGCAGCCTATCTATAAATCAAAACTCGTCTTCAGCGTGTGCAATTGAGCAGTAAGGGGCTCTAATAGAGGCTTTGCGTTATCAGATTATACGTGTCGTCAAATTCAGTTTGCTCGTTTAAAACATAATGTTGTTTATAAAGAAAGGACCTTGGACCGCATTCTAAAAAATTCCCAAACTGTCTGGTAAGAACTGGGGGAATGCCTCGGTCCCCAATTACAACATCTAGGTGTATGAATCAATGTTAAGCTTGACTTTAATCTGAACTTAACTTAAATTTAAAAATACAGGCCCCAAAAACAATCGGTGAATTCAAAGACATAAATACGAAAAAAGACTGCAGAACTGAACGCGGCTCGAAAAGAAGAGCGACAGCTTAAATATATTAACTGAACTGGTACTGGGAAAACCCTCGTCTGGTGCGGAAACCATACATGGGGTCCTCTCTTCCAAACGACCAGAAGAATGTCACTGCGGCCCGTCCCAACCGGAGAATGAAAAGAGAACTAGCTGATATTTCAAGCCACTAGGCATTAAACACAAAACACAAGCCACTAGGCATTCCAGTCCCATATGACAAAAATGTCACCGTCATAAAGAGTTTTACGTCTTCCACCGGCATATGCACAGGTGTTTGGAAAAGGAAGTTTTACAGGGCGTCCCGGCTGCAGCGAGACGCAGGTGGGGTGACCGAACACCTGGACGACGCACAAATAATATAAAAGATTATAGACACTGGCTCGGTTTGTTTTCACTTTTTCCCTCTTCGCGAGCGGATTCCCGTGTCGGTATGGCTCTAACGTTCACATAGAATGGTGTAATTAATTGAACGTAAATATAGAATTTTTAATGAATTGATACGGTGCGTTTTTATATCGAATTATGCGTTAATGTGAAAATATTTAGGTAATGGTAAAGCATTGGAATTGATAATTTGATAGTTATGTACAACATAAGAAAGTGTTTAATCCCAGCTCGCAGCGTTAAAATACACAAAGTCGGGGAAATATAAATGAGAATCGGGACATTGACACATAAGGAGGCTCAGCGAGTCTGTCAGTGAGGGGGGAAGGTGTCACCGTCGCTCTGATCCCTCTTCTGCTCACATTTTTTCTCAGCATGTATTGGGTGTGTTAACTATGGGCGGAAATTGACGCATCTTTGCACCTGTCCAGTCGTTTGCCTTTGCGTTACACCGCTTGCACTGCGAATGGAGCTGAACATGTTTTTTCTTATCGAAGTACTTATTTCGCCTCGGTAACTTGGTTGTCAAACTGCTACTTCAGTGCGCGCGTCTCTCTCCAAATATAAAACAACTGAGAAGGAAGTGGTACCGGGAAAATCATCATATTTAAAGCCCCTTTGTTCGAGCATCATGCGTAGGCTACACGAGTTATATCCTCTTGGGCGTGACTGCGACTTTGCACGACGCCTGATAAAATCGGCCCTACGTGTATTTTGAAACTTAAGGCAAATATACATTTACATAAAACACCTAATGTGTGAACCCGACTACTTCGGCATAATTCAAACAGTGCGTTTCACGATGGTTATGAGTTTTTACATCTTAAATTTATTAGGTCGTGTGCCGTGACGTGCTGACTGATCTCACAAGACTGACGGCGGATTGTACTGGACAGTCACTGAATTTATAGCTATATAGCTGCTTTAGAACCAAGTACGCTTTTCCTATCATTAAGTTAAGGAAGTGTTAAAAATACACACATATATAAACGTTTTAAGTTAATTTTGTGCCAAATGCCAATTACTTCATGCTAGTCCCATATACCGGTCTATGATTAAGTTGTAAACATAGTTTCATTCGATCACCCTGTTTGTAGTTCCATAAGACACGCACAGACTGTACATAAAAACAAGGCGACGTGTAAATGATCTGACGCATAACAGTGCGCTTAAACTTGGAGCAGCTCATTGACAAAATGGTTAAGGTAATAGACTAACTTTTACAACTGATAACATTGCACATAATCCCTCAGTAAAAGCCGTTTAATTGAGAGATGTAAACACGTATATACATTTTTTTAAAAATACAAAGACAACTTAAACTTATCTCTCCGTTAAGTTGCCGAATAATTTTGAAGGAGGTACAAGCTATATGTCTGCGCTCACGCATTTGCTATATTTGGTATCAAAAAGCTTTCTTTTGAGACAGCGCGGCCGTCGTATTTGAGACAGTCTGGTGCTCGGTATCCCTGTGTTTTGTCTGCGTTGTCATTTCGCAGGTTTAGGGGTGAGGGAGGTTTTAGAAAGTGGGGTCTGCATTAAGTAAAGTACTTCCTTCAGACTTCCTCCGGGCCGTCCTATTAACCGGCCTCGGTTTATCCCGTTGTGAATGGAATGCGAGATATATAAACCATAAATGCATCTTTTCGTTTGTTCTTCATATAAGTAAATATCACAGTAAATAGGCCTATTAGTGTTTTTTCTTAAGGTTAGTATTTATTGTGGAGATCTTGGCGGTTCCTTAACCATAAAAATATATATGTTGTGAAAAATAATACGCTGCATTTTAAAATATTTTAAAATATCTGCAATTGTTTGCCCCTTACACAATGTAAGTCTCCAATTTGTAAAGAGAAATTTCAGACCCCAAAAGCCTGTAAACATAATGAAGAACGCGTGTGGACGCACATTTAACAAATATGTATCTTGAATCTATAAACATCGCTGTTGTGATTTTATTTAGGGGCGTACCCTAGTCATATGTTTCATAGACGGAAAACTAAGGAACTTGCCCCGCGTGTACATCCGTGCCGGCCGCGTCGCCGCTTTTTAAGAAGCCCTGCACTGACTGCTTTTGTGAATGGGATATAGAACCGCAGCTGAGCACGAGACCCTTTTTAATGAAAACCACTCGAGCTTCTCAAAAGGGGGAGAAAGGCCTCGTGTCTATTACAAGTCTTGGCGATTAGCGGCATTTTTCGGACTGTATCTAAGTTGAACAGAAAAGCACGCCGACGGTTTTTCTTTCACTCACTTTGTAAACATATTTTTTTAGTTCAGGGTAAAATCAGTTAATACAAAAAAAGACCAACGCGTTCTTTGGGTGTGTAAAATGCGCGGGGTCGAGCAGCGTTCAAATGACTGGCTGTATGGTTCTAGTATTTTGCTAGTATCCGAGAAGACACTTTTCCGGCCGCATTCGATGCTTTATCTCGAAACCGCACACAGTCGAACGGCGAGCAACGGAGATCCACCTCCATCTTTTCACTGCTGTACGCCCAGATTTCCATTCATAAATCCAACTGTGAGGAATAGTGCACAGAGGCGAAGTCATCGCCTCAGACAGGACCCCCAGCTGCCCAAAGAAGGCCCTAATTCATATTATTGCTGTAATGTCTTCCCACCTGTTAAAACCTTAATGCACGACTTCAAGTACTGCGCTCACGTGAATTTATGGTAACGTACGTAACAATGCTGCCGCTTTATTGTGGAGGATATTTCGCATTAACTCGTCGCTGTAGCTCGTGTTTAGATTTAGACATCACTTGGTTATTTGATGAGGTATAGGGTTTATTTTCAGGACTGTACCTGTATATCACAAAAAATAATTTATTATAAGACATTCATGCACAACCGATGCTACACGATATAATCACAGGGCCGACCGTGGATCTGCGGGGACCTTCTGACAGTGACTGACCACAGCAGCAGCCTTTTAATCGTCCCGGAAAAAAACTTTATAAAATTGTAAAATAATCCGAGTATAAATGCTTGTCATCATCATTTGTTTTCTCAACTACGCCTATATAAGAGCAACATCTAAACATATTCATCTAAGCTGCGCTTAATCGCTCTAGAGTATTCGAGATACGTAGGTGTTATATAGTAGGCCTACTGTCTAAAACAATCCACATTTTTTATGTGAAGTCAAGGGCTATTGTGGTAACCGGCGGCTTTGCGCTTCCTTGCGATCAGGCCAAACGGCCAAATGTCAAGCCGAATAAAAGTTGCCTGCAGGCTGTCTGCCTGAATTAGCCTTTTCACATAGCTTAGTGTTATGTGCTTTTAAATATGAAACATTTTTGTACATTAAAGTCCACGAACAGCTTTGTGTGCATTTGACATTCCAATTCATTAACTTATAATTTTAATTAAAAGTTTCGTTTTGGTCTACTCTAACTACTCGCAAAGCTTAGCAGTTTAATATGCCCACACTAGTTGGTTTAGGCTTAAGGAGATCGTGGTGCATCTGTTTATGCGCTGCGGGGAACACGCGTTTAATCGCGATGGGTAGACGGTCTCTTGATTACACCCGAAGGTGCTGCGAGAAGCTAATGTTTAGGTCAAGAGAGCACATCGATCACTCCACCTTCGGGGCCAGAGCGCGCTCGGTACCGTGGTGCCGAGAACCTGCAGGATTCCGTTTATCTGCTGCATTAAACCTCAATAACCGAATCACCGCTCGCTAGCGCCCTGTTTACTGACCGTGTAAATGAAGTATAAGTCAACTTACCTTAGTGGGGCTTCTGCGGAATAATCCAATTAATTTTCACTTTAACGCTTATTTAGAATTTAGATTTGATTGACATGCAGAGAGTTTATTTTTCTTAAACTGATTTCTCTTAAGGCCGATTGTACATATATCACTCAGGAAGACAAAATGTTCAATCAGGAGATCTAATGCGATCTAATTCAATAACCGAAAAAATATTTTTTAAAATAAATATCAGACACTCAGACTTCGGTATAAACATACACATACTTATTTTGTGGATTTATAACAGCGTATGTCGTTAAAGACTACAGCAAACGTTTAAAATAGTGTGAATGTCTAATGCAAAGCGCCGAAACCAAACAGAGCGGCCGCTGAATATGTGCATTAACGCGTTACCTGGATGCCCGAACTCTTCTACCATCCGCTCTAAGTCTCCCTTAATGATCATCTCAACAGCCTACTGGAGTCATTTCTGACGTTTCAACTTTGAACTGCCAGCCTCCAAAATCCATGCCAGTTTTCCAAGCACCACTGCCAACTCTTTTTATTATTAATTGCTATGAATTTCTTTTTACTCGCTCTCCCTCCTCCCCTTCTTGTCCCTCCTCTCTTTCTGCTCTCTCCCTCGCGCGCGCGCTCTCTCACAATCCCCTCACTCTCTCTCACCACCTCCTATAAAATACGTGCTCAGCGCGGCATCAGTTTCCTCATATTTTTATTTTAGTAATTTCCTCAACTATTTTTGTATCTTAGGTATAGCGCGCTTGGATATGATAATGGGGTCTCTATGCCTCGTAAGTATTTTAGCGCCCTGTGTGATGTCAGTCTATAATAAAACTAAAAGGTAAAACCGGGGGCAGGAACTCGAAGTGACCCCAACTTGAACTTCGCAACACTTCGTGGCTTCGTCTTAAAGAAACAGGCCTCGTATTGTATATCACAGAGCAGCACGAGGGTGGCTTTAATTGTGGAAATGTAGAGATTTTTTTTGTGCGAAAAAAGTTCAGCTACCCCACAATACTCGAGTGTTAATTTGTTTCGCTTTTTCTTTTAAAGTTTGTCAGCTGGTGTTAACCATTACACATTTTTAACAGCGATGAGTCGCAGATTTTTAATATGTATTTAATTTGCAATGACGCGTTAAGGTTCCCCCGACGTTGTGCTTAAGTGGGTATAAGTTTAGAAGCGAGCTAACACTACTGAGGTCTGGTCCGTCTTATTTCCTCTTGGGCGCAACATAATCCTATAAACTATACAGTTCGAGCGTGAAAAACGGCCTTAATCTGCCTCTATTTTATTATCTTTCACTTATAATTCTCAAGTTTCTGTAGAATTACACTGACAAAGGGAGGTCAAGCTGCATGAATTTATATGTGACCAAACGCCGTCACCTGTACCTTACAGATACTGTAGGTTCGTCTACTAAGAGAGCTATTTAAATATGTCATTCAGTTCGCAAATACAATATGTGTCACTGACCATCATGACTGCATCAAGCCTGTAACTTAGTTTAGGTCAAAACTGGACAGACAACTGTTGCGGTAAAACCTCCTTATCACTGGAGCCGCAGCTTGGGATAGTTATACGTCAGCTGATAATCATAATGTCCTCCATCAGGCCGAGCGATAACTGTCAATAATTTGGAAAGGGTGACGCTGGAGGTGCCCGTCTGGCGTTTAGTATTAACACGTCCGACGCTGAGCGTATAGGCTTACTGTCGGCACCTGGTGCACCAGCTGTGACTCTGTTTTCAAGACAGCAAACACTAAATACCGTTTACATAAAATTTAATCTATTTACTGATTTACAATAACCTGTTCCATTCAACTATTTTGGTCACTAAAGGTGCAATAAAAGGTTTAAGATATGGCTTAGTTGTAAGTCTTTTCTATTTTCTATTGATCAATTTCATTTTTATTGCTTTGTCTTATTTAAAATGTTATTTTTAGTCTCCGGTAGAGTACGGGAGTATTTTGGAAGAGAGGCGAAAACGGCATAAATCTGTCTCGTTCAGGCCTTTTCCTTGTAGCTGCCGTTATACGGAATTCTTCTTTTTCTGCTCTAATCGAAATATGAGGCTTTTTCTGCTAAAACGTATTTCTGCTGTCCGCTGTGCTGCCCTAACATAGCGCCTACTGAGAGGTCCACTCAGCTTGCAATTAAATTAATGAAATGCATAGAAATACTCGCTGAAATTTTTCTAAACATAGTTTATCCTATAGGCACGTGTCCTGTCGACCGCTTATGTCAATTGATGAAGAAGCCAGCTGCTGCTTCCATTTCTCATCAGCATTAAATTCTTGGCAAACATCTTAATTTTTATAAAAGAGAGTTCAAAAAAATACAAGGTATGCCATAAAGTCTAAGAAATTAGTGCTCCAAATCACCCTGTTATTCCGGCCTGTCTGTTTTTCATACGAAATAAATGTGCTTATATTTATCAAAAACGGACTATCTGAAAAAAGAATATTGGGATATCAGCATTACCAGTGAAAACAACCGCATGCTTCTGTCTCTAGTTTTGAATTTAACACTGATTTTTAATTCTGCGTAAAATGTCAGAGTACGACAATGTTTAACGGAAAAGAAATTAATCTAAGTTTTCCCTCAGTGCAAGTGTAAAGTATGAGGTTTCTGCTATGGTATCAAGAAGGGCGAGGAGGCTGCTTCCCCAGGCGCTAAAACCCCGTCCTAACGAGCCAGATGACATATCCAAAAGTCCCAAAAATAAATAAATTATTATGGGCTATCACGGCGCATGTTCAGTGGCAGCCCCGCGACCAGTTCCAAGTGCACACGGACGCTGTGGAAATATTCACTTACGACATCCCCTACGCTTCCCAAATCCGCGAACCCACCTCGGATTCATGTCTGGTGTATTGGCCGTATTTGGTCGTTCCTCCTTAGGATTCCCCTTTGCTGCCTTTTACCGATCTTGTAAAATTCTCTTCGCGTTGCTGCTTGTACTTGCGCGTTTTCTCCTTTTTGCTCCCCCTTAGTCCTCTCTCTCTCTCTCCCACGCAAATTGTTTTCCTCACGTGCAATGAGAGCCTAAGTCAGGCACCTCTTTTGATTTTTGTTTGGATAAAATTGGACGGCTCACCCGGTTGAACACGACGACAGCGACACCTAGCGTTTAAATCGGTTATCGAGCGCAACTCCGCTAAGCTTGAACACTAACTTCATAGCTCATATACTTATATGGAATGTGCGCTATTTCAGCTTTAATTTTAACTTGACTCTAATCCATAGCAGAATGTCATAGAAAAACTACCACTTGCACAATATGAGTCAGGAGTCTGTCGCTGCAAACAAGTTGGACTCTGCAGTGTGTTTCCAGTGTAGCGTACAATTCCAGAGTCCTGGCAGCCCTCAGAAAACCAGGATTGGAAGCTTTCATACCATTTCTAAGTTACAATGAAAGTTCAAGTCATTTAGACGCTTGGAACAGCAATGTCTATATGGTGGAGTAAAGGAGATATTCAGTGTGACCGGAAGCTGGTTTGTTCAAATCCCAGACAACACTGTAAATACCTTTCTACAACCTATTTAAAAACGATCGCATAAATAAATGCACGTATTTGTGTGCTCTTTTTTTGTTCTACACTTATTGTACGTTTAGCTTAACTAAAATCAGAATCAGCGTTTATTTACATTTTAATGTCATCTGGACATTTATAAACATAAACAAAGTACTGTTTTATAGTGTAACTTAGGTAGATGCTGATTTCTGACTATCATGATCAAAGAAATCCGGCTAGCTGGCTTTGCAGCCTTCACTCCGGGCGCCGTGAAGACAGGAGCTCAAACCTGAGTGACTTTTTCAGGCAAACCACGAGGCTGATGCCGAATGCCACCTTTCCCCCAGACCGGCCATCGCACCCCTCAGGTTTTTGTGCCTGCTTGTTTGGCGGACGGATGCTTTTCATTTCTGCTTTCCCACATCGCGACTGGCAGACGCGGCCCCGGCGGGGAGAGGTGCCGGCTGCGCGGCGCGGCGCGGCGCGGGGGCACGAAGAGCTACCCCCGAGCAGCAAGAACGAGGAGCCGTGCCGGGTCTTGCCGCGCACGTGTTGCGGAGATGCGCGCTACGGCGTCCTCGCGACTCAGCCAAAAGTGCACTGCTCGCGCTTTTGGCTCGACGCCGAGGCCGCGTGAGAGTCTCGCGCTTCGGCTCGCTTTCGAAATGAGCGAGGTCGGCGCGCGGGAAAGCGGGGCGGAGTCTGCGCGGGCCGCGCGCCGTCGCCGTTACTCCGAAATGCCGCGAAGAATGTTCTCGGAGTGTTAGTTGCCTTGCAAGTTAACTTTGTACAAAAAGCGGCCGCCATGAGGTGAAATAGCGCTTTCGTTCCCGTCAGGTATCGGCTGAATTCATAAATAGCCCAAGGTTATCTGAGCGGGCCGAGCTTCTTCGGCTGAGCAATATCTTAAGATTTGTAAGTCTCTCTTGGGGCGTTCGAGGGACTTTAACTCACACTTGTCATAACACCCGCTAACCGATCTGCATGGAGGGAAGAAAACGCGGGGAGACGCTGAACTCTTAATGAACTGCGAACTGCCGCTTTGGGCCGTGATTGAATTAACGGGCATGGAGCTAAGCCGGCCCCCGAAGCCGGAGGCCGCAGAGGAGGCCATGGCGTGGGCAGGCGCCCCGGGGCCAGATCTGGATGGTCCTGTTTTTTGGGCTATGTGAGTGTGCATGTGTGTGGACTGGGTGCTTGGCTTGGGACCAGCTTCCAGAGGGTGACTGGGTGTATGTTGTTTGGCTGCTATTTTCTAAAGGATGGTGTGTTTGTTGGGGGGGGTGGGGGTAAGGTCAGTAGGGGTGGAAGAGCAGGTGAGGGTCGAAGGGGGGCATGCGGCCCTCAGCACGTCTCATTTCATTTAGTACTCCATGTGACTAATAACATTCCAATCAACTTATTACTGCTCCATTATCGCCTGGCAGTGAGCCGGAAATCAAGACAGAGCAGAACAGGAACTGGGGCCTTGGACCACATCCCCCACAGGTCCCTCAGGCTCTAATGAGCGCCACTCTGCCCTACACTCAGCCTGATTGCGCCCAACCCCACTCCAACTCTTTCCCTCTCTGCCTCTCCTTTTCGCTTCCTGATTCTCCCCATCGAAATCTGACATAAGGTCCTAGTCCCTCACCAGGACTCGCTTCAGTTTTGGGCCAGATATTCACACCAGTGGGAGGGCAAATACTGATGTATACTTGTCCCTCCTTAACCCAGTATAACCAGCTGTTTTTTGAGACGGGGGAGCAAGCTAAGGTTTTCTCAGAAACACATATTTTTGTTTTAATTTCTGTGTCGTTCCCCTGCTTCCTGCTACAGTGAGCTATTAGACGCAGCTCAAGCCTCACGTTATGGTCTGTGGACCATTGCAATTGGACGACAACGGAACGCAAATCCTTGTTGATTGATTGCAGGGAAGTATGTGTTTATTTGGGCTGGTTCTGGGTCATATTTCGGTAGCATGTAGAGGGTTTCTCTTTGTATGGCACCAGGCCAGAAACAGCAGTACATGCTGTCCCTTCTTGGGGATCCTGTCCTGTATGTCACGCGTGTTTTAATCAGATGTGGCTTTGAGGGTGAAATGCAAATGGAATCTGGTGACAGTTAACTTCAGCTTCTGAAATTCACTTTGAATTCAAGTCACCCACCTGCTTTCTGGTTTCAGGGTTTGGAGGGGCCAGCCGGTCCCACGTCACCTGGGAAACCGTAAACCAAACGATGGTACCGTGTGGCTTGTTTCGGTAAGAGCCGTCAGAGCGTGGGCAGGCCACAGTTGATATCAGAAAGTTGTTGGTTCAGATTTTAGAGAGGGGCACTCCTGTTGTGCTTTCATGCCGTGGTAGGGTGAAGGAAAGGGCGATGTAAGAAATGACATTTTGCTGAGGTAAGTAACCCCCCACCCACATTTGAGTATTATCACATATTACTCACAGTATCTCTTTTACAAAGTACTGTTAGAAATCAGCAAGTCTGTTAATAAAAAAAATTAAAAATAGGACACGTATGGATGGTCAAGAGACCTGTCATTTTTATGCATGGTGTTTTGACTGTGTCCATCTCCATCTCACATGGGAAGAGTGTCTTCCACATGCCCCCCCCCCGCCCCCCCTTCCGCCTCGTTTCTCACTAAAAACCATATGGTGTGTGACATCATGAGAGCAGGAAACGGAGAGAGAGATCGGCTGGGCTGCCAGCTCTGAGCACGGTGATGTCAGCACATCGGCATTCTGGGAGTGAGGCCTGATGGGGGCTTTGTTTGGGGGTGGGGGGTTGTTGCAGGGTGGATGTGGTTGCATTTTCAAGATTTTACTCCCACCTGGATAATTAAGGGAGGGGAGGAGAGGGTGGGGGGCAGATCGAGGCATGGCCTAACTGAAGGACCGTGTGTGTATGTACAGGCTCAGCTTGTGCACTTTGTGTGACCCGCTTTCCTTTTGGGAAGTGTCCCTGTGCTGTAATGGCTATAGTGTGCATGTATTTTTAAATGTATTTCTTAATGACTCTCCCAGATACGCCGCCCCTGTTGTTTGCATGGGCTCAGAAGCACACCTGTTCCGCTGGGATACAAAAATCTCTGGATAAATCCCACAGCATTGCCTTTGGCCAGCTTGTGAGTCGCTCCCCTCGGCCTGGTCACTGGCCAGCCCATCCCACCCCCACCTCACCTGATCTCCTCACTCACTCAGTGACTCCTGCATCATCCTCCTGCGCTCTCACGGCTAGCCACTGTTGGCGCCTGCACACTGCTCTCCATCGCTCCCCGTGCGCCGTATCAGCAGACATGTATCCGCACACTCTCTCTCACACACATGCACTGAAAGCAGCCTCTTTTTTCCCCCTGATTAATGGCAGAGCTGGGGTGGGTGCCAGGTCAGATCCCTGAGAGGGGAAGAAAGCTGCAGCTGTGGTGTTCACTGCCTGGTCTCCCTGCCCCTTCGCTCCCCCTTTCTGCCCCTCCTCAGTGACTCCTCCTGGGACACTTGCCTTGGCCGGAAGCCCAGGAACCAGGAAGTCAGAACCAGGCTAAGAGGGAGAGAAAGGGGCGAGCAGCGAGAGGATGTGGAAACACAAGATCGAGCGAAGGGAGGGGCCTGGTGGGGTGGTAACACCTAGGGCAACGCTAAGGGCAAGATACGGACGGATGTGAAGGCGATACGGCCGAGTGTAATCCAAGACAAGGCTGTGAGGTTATAATACATGCAGGGGAGAGAAACGTTATGTCAACAGTACGATCTCTGTCTGTCTCTACTTATATTTCTGCTGACTGCCAACTGTGTGGACATTGTTAGGGTATGAAATAGTTGAGATGTTTTATAGTCTCTGAATACGGTGGAAAACCAGTCCAGTAGAGAAAACCATGTTTAGACTTCAGTTCAGCTCTAGCCCTTATTTATTTAACACCGTCAGCAGTTTTAGCTGCTACGCATCAACTCACACTGTTTGTAATTTGACTGACAGGCTTGTGTGGACAGTGGATGTCCAGTGCGCTGGCTCTGGCTCTGACAACCCTGTAGCTGGTTGGGTCTAGTGAAATGGCCCAAGATTACAGGAGGCCCCCCCCCCCGGTCCGATTGGGGAGGTGGCACTGATGCGGCGTGTGGCCGCACCCACCACACGACGAAACGCCTCGGGATCCCGGCTGGCAACCCCCCAGGTAGACACACGGTCCAGTCCCACCCTCCGGTATGACCATCTGTCTGCCACAGCCAGGTGTTCCGTGGGAATCCCCTTGACCTGGTCCAGCCGCTTGGGTCCTCAGCAAGGATCTTGTGAGCCGGATCACCCTCAGGGTAATGCGCCACATGGCCGTAGCGCCAAACAAACCAGGGAGCACCAGGACTCTATAGACTTGGACGTTCGTCCTCTTGCAAAGATATCAGGAGCACCACACACCCCTTTCCAACGACCTAATGACCCTTCCCAGTTCGTCTGCTGATTTCATAGTAAGAGTCACCAGAGACTTGAATGTCGCTGCCAAGGTAAGAGAACCTCTCGATGCAGTCAACATTCTCCCCGCAGACAGACACACTGCTGATGACTGTGCCCAAGAGGTCACTAAAGGTCTGGATCTTGGTTTTCATCCAGGACACTCGCGGTCCCAGACACTCAGACTCCTCACTAGCTGAATCTTCAGAGTAGCGACAACAAGCCTGTGGTAAGAATTTACAAACTGGGCCCTTCTGTATGCCCTGCAGCTCTGCGGGAGCCTCCAGCGTCTGCCCACGTGGATGTGATAGATCTCCTTCATCACACCACCTGTACTGGAGTACTAAGTCCAGCGATGCGGCTCAGGACACTGAAAGCAGGATCCAGCGACACGCAGCCCCTGACCTTTTGCAAAGTTGAGGAACATTGATCCACTTCCACCCCGGTCACTAGACCCAGGGGAACTGACTCAATCCTCATAGCCAGCCCTGTCAGTGCCAGTGATCGCACTGAAGTCACTCATGACTAATGTCACCTCGTGGGCACCCATAAACCGCCAAGCGCACCTCAGACTAGGACCCAAGTGTTGCCTTGCAGCAGGTGATGCCTCAGCCCCACACCAGTTCCGATCCCTGACAGGCCTGACCCCATTGATGCTCCGGAGGTTACGACTTTGCTGGGGGTGAGGCATCCCAGAGCTTTCCCTCACCCCCCCCTCATGCTGCGTGCAGCCTTCCTGTGGATGGCTGCAGCAGAGCTACTCCCATGGAGAGCAGGAAAGAGTCCTGTCTGCGTCGTCAGAGCTCTGTGACGTTTTTCGGTGGCTGGAGTGCCAATTCAGCACCCAAATTATTCCCCGCAAGTCGGAGGACCGCTCACAGGGCCAGATGCCGTTTAGCGTCATACCCAGGACAAGTTGTATCCTGGGTAGATTGTGAATATCTAGCCTTGTAAAATAATATGAATTTTTAAACTACTAGCTGCCAACGTATGTCATTACTTCATGCAATTAAAGTATCTCATTGTAACAAGTAATGATTTTAGAGTGAGCAGGTAATTTTTCCACATAATTAACAATTCCAAATTTACGCTATTACACAAAAATGTGTTCAGTTTTGTTGCTACTGACGTTGAAGTAGTAAAATTAGTGACTTGAAAATGCCCCAAAATTCATGCCATTACAAAATTATTTGGCAGTCAACCTGAGGTTCTGACAGCTGAGAGCAGCTCTGATCAGACAGCCAGGCCGGAATCTGTCTCTTCTCGCAGCATTTGCCACCCAGCCCTGGAAACATGACTACTTCCACTCCAGAGCCTGATGTCCAAGGGGTTCATTAGGACCAAGATCCTGACATCCTGCTAGTTCATGATACCTGAGACCTTGAACATGCTTGGTGTTGAGACTCCACTGCTGTGTCAAAGCTGCCGTATTAGGACAGGCCATGTCCGTGTTAATGGCTGCCCCTGAGTGTGTATGTTGAGTGTGTCGCCATAGCCCTTTCCCCTCGCCCCAAAGCCCGGGCCTTTGCTGCATGTGTGCTGTGGTACGTTGACCTCTCCCTCACCCTGGTGCCACCCAGCCTCTGCAGAGCCCGGGCGTGCAGAACCCTGCCAGAATCTCTGAGAGCCACATCTGCTACCCATAAACGGCTGCCGCTGCCACTCCCTGCCTCCCCTCCACCACACGCCATCGCCTCCCTCTTTTTCATTCTTTTCCCCTCTCCCAATCTCTTCCTCTTTTTCCATCTCTGCAGCAGGACCAGTGCCCATTCTGTCAGCTCTCCTATCTTCTGCTCATTTTCTTTTCCTCTCCAACAAAGCCCCCCCCCCCCCCCCCACTCCCAGACCCCGTTCCCATCCAGCGGAAAAATCTCTCACCCATTACATTTACAGAGGGAGCCAGCTGAATGCGGTGGCAGAGAACTGGGAACCACAGGACATTCCTAATCCAAACGGGCCCTAGCCACCGCTGTTAACCCCTAGCGGCTGGGCTCAGGCGCAGCAGACACTCTGAAAGAGACGATAACTTATTTTTTACTCTTTAAAACAGCTGCATATTTAACTGAAGCCATTCAGTTTTACCTGCCTTGTGTCTAATAACCTTTCCAGGAATTGAATCATTAACCTTTGGGAATCCTTGTCCTTAACCACCACCCCACCTGCTGTCTGCTTTGAATATTACGATTTATTGTGTTTATGCCTCATTTATACAGCTGCATCTTCAGAGGCAGTTCGCCTTGGGAGCCAGTTTCCTGGTGTCATGCCCCTAAACCCAGCCCCTTAAGAATCGGACCGGGTAAGCGAAGTTCTCGTCCACTAGGCAAAAGACAGAGAAAAAGAAATGTTGCAGAGACATGGGCCAAATATCATAGTTTGCCCCCCCCACAATAAAGTCATATTAGTGCTATTATTTAATCATTATTTTGACTTTTTCTCAGTAATCAGATTCGCAGAGTGAAAAAACACGCACATGCTGAACTTTTGATCCCAGAGTTCTTGGCTGAAGCATCTCCTTGGAGTCTGGGTCCTCAGACGGGCTGGCACGCGTCCGGATTGTGGTCCCAGCAGAATCCCCCCCCCCCCATGAATCACGGAGCTGCAAGCATGCAGGAATGCCGCTGCACAATAAATATTACCATTCATAAATCATTTGTTTCTCAAAAAAACATACAAAGCATTGGATTTAAGGGTAAGGGGTGGGGGTGTAAAATTGTGAAGCCTTTACGATCCAGAAAAAGCGGAGGGGGTTCATATGTTCTCTGTGTGGGTCCTGTAGGGGAGAACATGGGCCATAAGACTGTGTAAAGTGTCACTGTGCGGCCATCCTTTCTGTACACTGTTCTGAGGAACCATCTTGAACCCTCTTCCTGAAGGCTGTGCAGGAGACTCATTGCCCACAAGAAGGTCTCACCATCACCCATGTCCAACAAGGAGCTGAGATGCTACCTGGCCAGATTTCATTCTCTCCATTTTATTTTTAAAAAATGGTTTGCTTTTCTTACTCATTACACTGTGAAGGTTTCAGCTCTTGGTCTAAGTCTCAAACATTCCCATTTATACAGGCAGATGGGTAACAGACCACAGAACGGATGGATCTGAGTCGTTTTGGTTCCCCCTGCAGCTCTGAAGGCACAGACCCACCAATACACTTCTGACACCTAGTGGTGAGCAGTGGAAGTTCTCCAAGAACAAGTGAATAAACAGAGGAAATAAACTGAGACTTTTCATAAACCTCCTGGACAAGCAGTTACAGCAAACAGGCTTTACTTATTCCACATGTAATAAATCGTGTGTGTGTGTGTGAGAGACATTTCCCACAAAATCCCACCCCCTCAGGCCAGTCTCTATTCCATGTCGGCCGCTGCCGCCTCCTGCTGGACCCACGGCGGAGGCTGAGGCACATAGGGGTCGTAGGTCCACCGGGGGAAGACCCGCTTGTACAGGTTCATCAAAACCGTGTCCTGGGATGGCAGCTGCTTGTCAAAGACACATTTCATGTGTCCGTGGGTGCCTGAAACACATGGCGAGGGGTTAGTGGATGGAGTGGGAAGGCTGCAGCTGGCTTCCCTTGCCACTAGGCGGTGTCACTCATACCCAGGGCTTCCTTGATGTGTCCTCTTCTCCCCCACTTGGTCCGCAGCTCCACTGGCTTGAACCACAAAATGTCCTCTGTAAATTGGGGGTGGGGGGCAGTGGTCAGAAAACTGCCCTGTGCCTTATTAAACAATCAAAGCAGCTTCACTCCTAGGGCTGACTGCTGAACTATCAATCCATGGGTACAGTGGCAGTGTTAATGTTCAGCATAATTACTGTGTCAGCAGCATTTCATGCTTAGCAGGGGTGAATGCAAGCAAAGAAGATAGTCGATTTAATCTAGGGTACCTTAAAGTCAACAACTTATCCGGCTAAGCAAGAAATCAGGTTTTGTGGTATAAGCCCCAGATGCTGTAATCTTCACTAGCAGTGTTATGAAATGTGAGTAATTTCATAACTGTCGTGCCCGTGAGGGCAGGGCGCTGCACACCTCTGTTGAAGAACATGTATCTGACCACCGCAGAACGGCGGTTGATCTTGAAGGGGTGTCCGCTCAGGACAATCCTCTTCAGCACCACTCTGTCGGGGGCACTAGCAAGCAGGTGCCCTGTTGCCACTAGGTCCTGCATGCCTGGGGAGGATGGGGGGATGGGGGGGGGTGGCGACGGCATAGCAACAGTAGGAGAGACAGCTGTGACAGGGCACTGGGGCGGACGCAAGTGGCCATGGCATTCTGAGGCAGATCACTGTGTTGATGAGAGAGTGCTCACTCCTCCTCACCATTATCCCGTTCCCTGAAAACCAGGACCCCAGCAGAGGGGAAGGTGATGGGAGCGTACACAGACATAACGGTTGGGGCGTCGGGCCTCAGGAAACGCTCCATCTTGTGTTTGTCGGCTGTGGATGGAGCAAGTTGGAGGTTAATGATCGCACTTCCAAATGCATGTACTGTCACCCACAGAAGGTTAAGGCAGGGTAAACACACGAACGCAGGGCCTATTCACACACAATGATTCTGGGCTACTTTTATAAGGACGCAGTCTTTTAAACTATTCAGCCAGTCATGAAATTCTCTCTCTTTTCTCGTACATCCCTAACATTTTTATATTTAAATGCCTGAGATCTGTATCTATGGGCTGGAAATGGAGACTTGCTTCCCTACTTTAATGTACAGCACATCTCAGCGCTGCTGGCAGTACCCGATGTGTGCTGGGAGAAGATGGCCGAGGCTCGGAACCGCCTGAAGCCGCAGTGAAACACCAGCTGCTCCTTGGATTTGACGGGGTCTGTATTACTGGGATGCCTCTTCACCAGCATGTGCATCACTGACATCTGAAAGAGAGGGGGTGGGGCAGGGGCAGGTCAAAGGTCATTAAGGGTTTTTATAACCTGAACTATCAGGTTAACAGGAAAACCAACCCGAAATATTTCTATGGGATTGTTTATGCCTGACAGGTTCATGTTCATTCACTTGTGTAAACCCTGTGCGTGTGTGCGTACGCACAGACATGCACCTTCTGTTCGTGGGGGAGCAAGGAGACCAGGACCAGGGGCCTGCCGCTCTGGAAGCTCTCCATCACAGAAGCAGGGACCTCCTCCACATGCAGAGTGACATACCAGCCCACCTGCAGAAGCCGTACAGGGTGAGTCAGTGGGTCCCTTAGCAGAAACTCAAGCACACACACACGCACACACGCCCACCAAGGCCCCGTCCTCTTCCTGTGCCGCCTCGGCCAGCACCCTCCGCCGTGTGCGCTCGAAGCTTTGGAACTGGAAGATGCGGGCATAGTCAGGGGGCAGGTTCTCCAGGGGGTCCCAGGGCGACGAGCGGAAGCTCTTCAGTCCCCGGTAGCGCTGGAACCTGGGGGGGCACAGCGGGGGGGTCAGCACTGGGACAGGCTCAGCGGCGTGCAACAGTGTGCCTCAGCCGCCAGTACCTGGTGCGGGCTGGCGCGTCCAGGGGCGTGTCCACCTCATCGGGGAACATGCTGTCTGCACGGGCCTGGCGATACCGCCACAGCTCCTCCTGCTCCTGCTCCTCGTTCATGTGCTCGTCATAGCGCTCCTCGGCACCCGTGCGCCTGCTCGCGCTGATCTCCTCCTCTTCCTCCTCCTCAGAACCAGAGGCACAGTCCTGACTTGTATGCTGGCACAGACAGGACAGAGTTCAGCAAGGAGCATTCCCAGATTCACGGAAAAAAATTCCGTTTAATGATGTCGACATCATGGACACAGTAATGTGATATGACTCATCCTTAAAACAGTCAGGATCCCATTTCTCCTTTAAGTTCTACTGACATGCATATATAGACAGCGTCATCATCCAGGTGTCGACAGCAAACAAGCTAACTATGCAATATGGCGGCTGCTGTGTTCTGCATAATGTATTGATCAGGGCTTGTGACGGTACAGGGCATTTTCATTGGTTCAGCAGACTGTCCGTCATGTTGGTTGTGGGTGGACCTCTGACCACAGAAGAACTGAGAAGGGCTCCGTGCCTGATCACGATGTGCAAAGGGTTCCTGGCCCGACCATGATGTCAGGGCGCTATGCTGCTTCAGCATATAAAATGGTTTCTTCGCTGCGCACATGGTCAGTGTCCACACCGCCACTGAAAGAGCCCCGCGGAGCTGCCGGCTGCCGCCCCACACACAGCCCTCACTAAGCTGCAGCTGCCATAATAAAAGCTGTCACCCCCTCCTCCATTGTTCCTGAACAGTATTCAGACTCCCCTTTCATGTGCCCCACAACACTCAGACATCAAACACTTATTAAGGACGATTAAAGAAAACACACCACACACAGCCTGCATACATGTAGACTGCCCCCCCCCCCGAGCTTCCAGGGAGCCGCTCTGTAAATAATCGGCAGCTGCCTCGTCCCAGGCCAGGCCAGGAAACAAAATCCCAGGAACAGGAAGTCACACAGGTCTCTCTGAGCACCGCAGGACCCAAACACCATTGTTGCGGGGAGCGGGCTGGCACTGAGGCCCAGCGGCCGGCAGAGAGGCCAACAAACAACGCGCTGCCGTCGCAGGGCGCGCACGGATTGTGGGTCACGTACACACTGTACTGCCCCCCCCCCCACCTCCCACTGCCCTTGGTGCGCCAGTCCCTACGTACACCCACGCAGTGACATTCCAACCTCATGATCCACCCCGCCCTCCGGCACACACACGCCCATCACCCCTGGCCCCTACCATTTAACCTGCTTCCTTTGCGGCCCCAGCTGTTGCTGTGACAACCCCAAAAACACAGATCCCTGGACGGCAAACAGAAGGGGCTGCGGAAATGAGCTCTGCCGTCCGAGGTGAGCATGAAGACTCACCCACAGCGGCCAGCATTCCTCAGCATGACGGATACAGCATTTACACTCGTTTCACCCATGTCTGGCCCATACTTCCTTCGATATTGTGATTTGCATTTTCATTTGAGTTTGGCTCTGAAGCCAAGGCCTTCTGCTTCCAAATTCTACACAAACTTTTAATTACCGACTTGCAAACTTTTATGCCCATGGTCGAAATTCCCATCAACCAGAGTTTCTGATCTTGCACTTTCTTAGAGACCTTAAGCAGCTGCTCCATGCTGGAGACGGCCATCATTTCTGTACCTGGGACTCATTGCCATCCTTATCCTCCATCATGTCCTCATTCTCGTCCTCCATCTCCTCGTCCTCGCTGCCACTGCTCTCTTCAGCGTTATCGCTCTCGTCTCCGTCATCCAAAATCCAGGTGGCCTGATACTCTGATGTTCCCTTTGGTACTTTCATCACCCTTTGATTCCTTCTAGCTTCTTAAAGGGCATAAGGGTCAGAACACAGGAAAGACCAGTTTGAGAAACACCTAGAAACTCCAACTTCTGCCCCTAGGTGTGTATCTTTCAGCTAACGTTTAACTAAGGCTTTAACATGACAGATGCTCACCGTAGTTCTGCTAGAATTTAGCACAGCAAACTGGCCCTGATTAATCAGTTACATCCCCGTCCTTTACAATGTCATGGATCCATAACCTTAAACTCTTTCCTCACCTTCAGCCTCCAGCAGCTCAGAGTCAGTGGGCCAGGTTTGCTCCCCATCCATGGGGTCCACTTCAGCTTCAGCCTGCAGGCTTTCCCTGCAGGACGGGTCCGCTTTCATCAGAACCCGCACAGCAGCGCTGTCCTCAGCCAGGGTGACTTCATCCTGCAGGACAGGGACAGGCCCACAAGGGCCAGTCGCTCATTTTTGCAGCTGGATAAGGAGCAACTCAGCAGCAAATTCAGGGTAGGTTCCCTCTCAAGGGCACAACAGGAGCGCCCCCTTCTGGAAATGCTGTGAGTAGGAGCCTTAAGTTTTGGAATCCATATCTGTAACCTATAGCTTAAACTCTAGCTTCTGAATGAATAGTATAAATTGCATGCACTTCAATGGTGAATTTCACCCAAAACTGCAAGCAGTGATTTGACTGGACAATGAAGGAAACTAATGATGAAGAAAATTACATTTATTAGACCTAATGGTAGTCAGTTTCAGCTTAAAAGGCTCACCAGCATCTGCACATCCCCTCCTTTGCCTGGCTTTGGGGGTGGAGATGCTGACAGAAGGGGCAGGGGGTCGAGGGGAAGATCAACCTGGCGAAGCTGAAAGTCTCCATGACCGACGATATGCACTATCCTGTCCGCCTTCAGGGGGCGCCCACGGACATAGCCACTGACGTATAAGGTGCCCAGGCCAGCAGCACCCGCTGTGTAGGTCACCCGCTGGGCCAGCAGGTGCGCGCGGCGGGATCGGAAGCCCAGGCGGCGCTGACGCTGTGCCCCCAAGTGCCGGAGCAGCAATGCTGCATCTGGCCCAGTGTCCAGTGGGAAAATGCGCACATCAGGAAAGCGGCTGGCGATGACCCGTGCAAGAGTCCGTTTGGCTTCAACCTGCTTCTTTACCGGCAGTGTGGCCACACCCGTACATACCAGCGCTAGGGGAAGAGAGGAAAAGCAGACAGGAAAGGGCAGGAGGGGGCAGCGGGACACAGAGGGCATAGCAGATAAACCATTTAGTTATACTGCCTCCCGGTGGCCATTTAAATGTCAGCAAAATAACAGGACTTTTGTTAACTCTGCAACAAAACTGTAAATTTATGAAAAATTCTACTATAGAGGGGATAGGAGAGGTGACAGGAGTGTGTGTCTGGGTCTGGGAAGTGGCACACAGCTGGGAGGCTCACCATGGCTGGGCAGGCCCTGTGCAAACAGGCTGGAAAGGCAGTACTCTCCGTACGAGTCCCAGCCCAGCGCAGAGTCCAGCACAAACACCAGGCTGTCGGCCACCTTTGCTACATCCAGCAGGGCGTGCAGGTTGGCTTGGGGGACAGGCGAGCGCACAGTGTCAACAAGGTCGTCAACTAGAGCACATTATGCTGTCATAAAGCCTTCGGTTAGACGCATGTACGCATGGTCTGCGCCAGCAAGTGGTGGGGGGGGGGCACACTGGCTGGACAGCAGGTGTCTGTGACCAAAGAAGGGTGCAGCATCCATTCCCACACTGAAGCACAACCAGCTTCACAATGAAAACAAATTTGTACATGTTACAGCTATTCGATACTTAATGATAATATTTCAGTGTTTACGCCGTCTTACCTGTGTCTGGCCTGATGAACAAGAACCTCTGTTTGAAACGTGGCAGGATGAGGCCAAAACTGTCGTCGGCCGTCTCCACCCCCCCTCTCTCGTGGACCAGTCCCCCTACATCCTCTCCCCGGAGTAGCTTCATCACTGCTCTGGTGTCAACCTCCGCGCACAAGGCCACCACAGCCACCAGGTGGGGGGGTCCGTCCCTGCTGCCCAACTTCCGCTTCTCTGTCAGCACCTGAGGCCAGCATCAGGGGGCGACAGGCATGCAGGTAAGGTTAATGGTGCCAACAGACTAACTTAACGGAAAATTTTATTCTTTACTTTATTATAAGAGTTTGTGGGCCAGACTGTGTGGCGCCAGGAGCCTGTATCACGAAGCTGGATTTCTTGCTTAGCCAGATATCTCTGTGGATAAGTAGCAATAACTCTGGCTTATCAATATCACAACGCTGATTCATCACCACGGTAACTTATGCTACAGAGCAAAACTGCTCGAAAGCAGGTTAGGTTTCAAGGTCACAGATCTCAAACAGTGCTAGGACCGATCAAAGAGAAGCCGTCGATATATTACCTGAGGTAACAGGCTTCCCAGACCTGTCAGAATGGCTTGTGGAAAAGTTATCTGTATATTCGATATTCAGTCTTACGGCTGTAATATCTTTCAACAAGCAAGCCTGGCAGTTTTTAATCACGGACCACTGATGTCCGCAGGCAGAGGTGCTCACCGACGCACTACGAACCCTTTTGCTATCGGTTTTAAATCTTATTAACATCTATCTAATGTGGCTATTTCTGCTGTAATGGCATATTGGTTCAGCAACGTGAGCTGATGATTACTCCAAAACACCCCTTGGTTTTGCAAGCTGCTTTATATAGCTGTCACTCTCTTACAGTCACTGGTGGTGAATGGACAGTGCAGTTATTTTAAAAAGATGTACAGCAATACATAATCTCTAAGCCAAGTGGTGGCATTGTAGCCCACAGCCCAGCGGTCGGCAACCTGCGGCTCTTCTCAGGCGCATTGACATTTTAATGGCTGAACATATGGCAGCACTTTCGTAAAGACAGGTACATTATTTATGCGTTAATATTATTATTCAGTATGATATTTATTTAGGTGCATGTGAATTAGGCGGTCCGTCGCGCGCCTCCGCGGCTCTATGTAAATCTTGGGTGACATCTGTGATGCCCGCGCGCTTCCATGTGCACGCGCTCCGTAAGTAACCGCGGTTACTTACCCGCCTCCATATATATTACTGACGGTCCGCGCCGCGATACCGATCATCCCAGGTTGTGTTCGTTTGGTTTAGTCAAGCCGGAGCCAGATTCGTGAGTCAGGCCCCAGAGCTTTACCTGCTCTTTCTTGTTGCGGCGTAACTGGCTGGCTTTGTGTCTGCGGTCCGTCTTCCGCTGGTCTCTCCGTTGCTTCTTGGTGAGGGCCATCACGGACACTCGGCCTGGAAAACAAGTTTATTCGGTGTCTCCAGCACTTTCTGAGCAAACGCTCCTGCCTTCAGGCCTCCGGGCTTTTTACGGCAGTCCGAATATGTGAGAAAAGTAGAAGAAGCTATAGTGTATGTGTGTAAACGCTTCTGTCATTGTCGCGGTACGGATTATGATATGAATCGCATGCTGAATGCACAACAGCGACCTACAAAATTGCCATACAGCAAAATGACAGACATATACACATGTATACATTTTGAAATGGTGCTTTACTCAGCTTCACCCACAGAATAGTTTGTCATGCAGATTCAGTTCTATGGTGTAGGTCAGACTAATGGGTGCTGCTGCTTTTCATAATGCTGCCATTTAAACCCACGATTACGGCTGATTCGCTAACACGTGTTCTGAACGTAGTTGTTTCCATACGTGGATATGCTGCCGTCGTGCCCTTGCCCTCCAAACCAACCCGTCACGCCCCACGCACCTTTGTTTTCCCTCTCGATCTCGCCCTTCGTGCGATGCTTGCCATGTTTGTGCTGTTTGTTTTTCTGCTTGTAAGTCCCTGCTCTGTGAGCCTGCTGCTGCTCGCCGTCGACAGCCATTTTCCCCCACGTGATGGATTAATGACACGCTTCTGGGTGCGCATTACGTCATATTCATGTGCCAAACGTAGTTTCTTGCTCAATTAAACGAGGCGACACCTTTTAATGTTTTGCTGCCACCTGGCGGCTCGGGGCGAAATTTACAGCAGGTTTCGATGTTAGATGATGTTAGTTGATGTTAGATTATCTTAATTGTTTCAAAATCACTTTGGCTCCCCAAGCAGGGGTAGGGGTGGCGTCTAAGGCTCCAGCCCCGAATGTTTACAGCGTCTGGCTCTGCCCCTATCCCCCAGCAGAAATATGGCATGCAGGTAGCAGTTGTTTGTTTCTCTAATTTATACCGCTTGCCTTCTACAAAACATGTGAAAATCTGGTTTCCTCCTGCATTCCAAAGACATGCAGTGCGTGCATGCCCTGCGACAGACTGTCCAGGCTGTACCACTGGCTTGTGCTCTGTGCTGCCTGGGACAGGCGTGTGTGTTCAGACCGAGAGGCTCTAAGCAGGGGCACAGATGGTGGGGGATCAAGCATGTCTGGGTACGATTAAAGGTTGAGACCGTTTGATCATTGTTTCCCCCCCCCCACTTAAAAATCTCTTTGACGCCCCTGGCTGGAAGATATGTGCGTGGATGGCTTTTATTGCCTCCAGATAGTAGCATCCACTTAGTTGAAAGCATTTCTGTAACTCCACAGGTAGAGGGCGCCTTCACCCAGTCTGCATTTACAGCCATGGCAGAGGGGCGGGGCAGCAGCGCAGAGGGCCACAAGGGCATGAGGTCTGCCTGTAGAGCTGTCTCAGGAAATGCCAGCTCACAGAGATAAGAAGGAATCTTCACAGGAAAGGAAAGAAGAAAGTTCTGGTAGCTCAGTCATGTAACAAATACCCTTTTTTAAATTAAGTATAGGACGTCAGAGCAACAGCTAGAGAGCTTTCATCAGGTAAAACTCTGTCCTTTGACTGGCCTCCTGTGCAAGTCGATCAGCATATATTAACGTAGCTACATCGGCTAAATGTCATTGCAGTTTGTGGGTGGCTTTAAATGGCTTCATGTGCACCTCATTCGCTGTTTTAGTGTCGATTTCTTCATCTCAACACCCGCTCTTCATTTACCTCTCACTGAAAGCCGCCTGGCCCTGGTGTATATGTGTGCATGAATCTTTATTCCCCAGTGATTTAGCATGTCTCGCACAGCAGATTTTAAGCTGGCAAATGCGGTCGCTCAGATTGCTGTGTGCACCCTGTGTGATGTGGCACACACAGTGTGTGTGTGTGAGCTGGCTCTGCAGGTCCGCGTGTCATGCTGAATTAGGGATACCAAGTAAACCGGTGCAATATGGCACTGCAAGTCTCATTCATGACACAGCCTCAATAAGCCTTCTGTTCGCCTGGATACAGAGACATGGAATGCTGCATTCCCATTGGCAGAGCAATGGGGGAGCTGGAAGGGAGCCAATCAGGACTGCCGGCTGCCCATGCTGCACTCACATTGGCTGACTGCGGCTGGGAATAGAAGGTTGCTGCCATTCTCTCACTCTGCATCCCTGAGATGTTTCAGCCTGCATTATTATGAATGGAGGACAGTAAGCCAGTCTCAGCTTTGTGGGGTTGCTTTAGCACTCGAGGATCAATGTGCGTCGATCAACCTTAACTTGCTGTTTGTCTGAGTCATTTACTTCAGCTCTTTCTGTCTTGCGATACTCAGAGCAGCTCAGCATATAGGAGGCAGTGTCTGTAGTAGATGCCCATTCCCACTGCACTTCTCCAAGTAATGCGGCTGTTTGGGTGGCTTAAGTTTTTTTGGAAAACATTTTGTTATCCTAAGGCAGTGTTTCTCAAGTCGGTCCTCTGGGACCCCAGACAGGGAGCTGGGAGGGAGCAAAAACGCGGGCTGTCTGAGGGTTCCCAAGGACCGGGTTGAGAAACATTGTTCTAAAGTACAGGCCCATCAGCCCAGAGGGAAGGGACTTCCTGTCCTTGGTACATGCATCTGGAACCCAGCAGCAATAGCTGAATGATGACAGCCGACTGGCAGCTGTCTGAAAAGCATTTACAATGGCACAGAATGGCCCTTGTGTCATTGATGGGTGGTTCCTGGGAGGGATCAGAGTTGGGGGCCATACACTGAGAGTGGGGCTGGTGCTCTGAGAGAGAGGCAGGGATGGTTCTCACAGTTCGGTCCGTACAGGGAAGCAAGAGCAGAGGCACACCCAGCTACACCTGGCCATCTGTGTAAGGCAAACAGGTGCATGTGGAAAGGGGGCGACTGCACTAGTGCCCAGCATTACACAGCGAATTCTGTATGAAAAAAGTCATGGCTTATCCAGTTGGCTTAGAGTCTTCCTGTTTTCAGCCTCCTTTAGCCTTAAACAAAACAGAATGACTGAAGAAAGCAGGGCTGGGGATTGTGCCCTTTCTATAGATATCCAACTTATTTTAACCCCGTCATTCACCTTCCTCGGCCGCCTTCGCGCTTGTCGCCTTCCATCCTCCCCTTCTGGAGCGTCTCACACAACAGCAGTCAGTCCCCCCAAATGCTGCCGTCGACTTACTCTCGCCGTCAAACAACAGCGTGGCTGATATTATAGTGCATCTGGAACAAATCTGTCTACATTATTAAGTTTAAAAAGAAACGTTCTTAGAGCACATTATGCTGAGAACTATTTCTCAGCCCAAATAATCCGGAAGAACACGAATAAACCTCTTTATATGTTTATATGCAAATGTTTTCCCTGTTTGACAACAGGAAAGCTTCATTATCATTATTATTATTATTATTATTATTATTTTGTTAACCAGGTCCAAAGTTAAAGATGACTTTACATTTTCCGGATAACTCTACCCTTTTTTATTACGTATATGAACCTATTAGCGACGCGGCACTTAGGTATAAAGATGTTGTTTTGCGTCTTTAGATGCAGGCGGGTGGTTTCAGCTTTGCCGTAGGGAACGGATCTTTGTGACCGGCGCGGCTGTCCGAGTTACAACGCACACTTTTGTATAATGATTAATTAGATTCAGATAGTTATTGCATGGCGACCAGCAGCAGGCAGGCCGTGTTCTCCGGCTCCCCCAGGCATTTCTACAATGCTACTGCCCTGTGGGACGTGGCCGCCCAGCCCGCCGCCGCCAGCAGGAGTCCCGCTAGTTGAGTGAGCGGAGCCCAGGGTACCGAACCGCTGATTCGGGGCGGCAGTAAAAATCACAGCCGGAGAACAGTTACACTGTAACACATTCCCAGCCAGGATCACAGCAAAGCGCGGCGGCCGGTCCCTCGGACCGGATCAAGGGCGTCGCCGTTCGTTAGTCCGGGGGTGTTTCGGGGCCGTTCCTGCATATTCCCCCCCTCCCGCTTAGTTTTGTCACGGAGGGAGGTGGTGGAGCGCACAGCCGCCATCTTTTGGGACTTGCCTATGAGGGAAAGGCGCTGCTGGGCCACGGGTAGCCTTGGGGTGGAGTTTCTGCACGCTGAACAGCAGCAGCGATAGCGGCAGCGGATCGGCGTGACAGCTCGAAAGCAGCCCGGGGCAGCGCTGCCGTGAAGGGGAGAGCCCCGACTCCGCGGCGCCCCGTCCCCGGAGCCCGACCAGGCGGCTCGGTCCCCTTCCGCCCTCTTTTCAGACCTGGCCCATTTTAAGGGTGAGTCGCCGCTTCTAGTTCATTCAAGTCATGCAGCGACCCGGACCGGGGTTTGGGGGAAGGCTGGGTCGCGGTGTCAGAACAAACTGTCCCGGCCGCATTAGGTGTTATAAGTCCGACGATGCACGCATAAAACGGCACTGTCATTTAATTACACTGCACAGCTGGGCAGATAACAGACCGGGCGATTCGTGGCAGGTTGACAGCGTTAAACTCGGCTGGGTCCGCAGGATGCTGTGCCGCGCGTCCCCGCCGCGGTCTGCTGCAGTGCCGGGGCGTCCTGAATGTTTGCCTCGGTTGTGTCACTCGCTACTTTTTAAATCCTATTTGTCCATGTCAAAGAGCTGGTCTCACGCTTATAGATGCATGTATTTTGCCACTTCCGTTTTGCTGTTTGTGCAGACCGCTGCATTTAGATTTGTTTGTGCTTTGACGCCTTTCTGAAAGCCGCTCCCTGCAGCCCTTCCCCGCGACCCCCTGTAAATAGCGGGCAATGGGCCGGACTTGCGGGGATGTTTATCCGGCGCGGCGGAGCGCTTTACCTCTAATCACCCCTCATGTTCGGCACAGTCTGTTTTCTCTGTGTATACAATAGGGAGATGTCCCATGTTTTCGCCCGTACCAGGCAGGCGGGCCAGTGTGACACCCGTACCCGCGTCCCAGCCGCGCCGCCGTATCTCCCCGTATGACGCGCCATCGCCCGAGGGACGTGAGCTCGGCCTCCGCGGTGCGTCACCGATTCGGGTCGGTAAAGAGTAAATTCTGGGAACCGCAAGTTAAAACGTAAGAACTGTAAGATTATACTGCCTGTTTTTAAATTACCGCTCATAAATATCTGCTAGTGTCAGTGTCATTTATTTAACGGATGTATACAACGTCAATAAAAACAGGTATATGTCATTATATTGAGGACATCTGATCCGGAGACTTTTACTGATTATTTGATTAACAATATGGGAGCGCGTTTTATCAGACCGAACGTGCTGTTTATTTGTGAATAATTTTTGCGGGAGATATGCGGTATTTTGTATCTGAGTTGCTTCGCTACTGGACATTTTTTTTGGGGGGTGGCTAAAATGCCACATTCCTGCTATATAAACGTTTTTAGATCTTGGTGGGTAATTTCTGTAAGAACAAGGAGTTTTTTTTTCTTCTATTTCTACTGAGGAATGAGGATCATTACTTACACAAAAGCAGAATCCTGGGGGGAATTGTGTCAGAGAGATTCTGCTCCCTTGTTTCCCTGTCTAACCCCCTGTGCTCTTCCTCATCCCAGTTCCCCTGGTCCTGGTCTGGAGTTCCCCTAGCGTCGTTTGACTGGGCAAAAGTGCATTTTTGAGTGTGGGGGTTAATTTCAGGGCACCAACTATAAATGTGATATGATAAACTTGTCTCCATGTTGTTACTGTAAAACGCATTTGTAGATTCTGGCTGCCTTTCAGTTTCTCATTGACACAGGAGCTCTTGGTGTGAGGTGGTGTAGACATCTCTGGGCTTTGGGTATCTGACTGTTAATGTGCTTCCAGCTTCCTCTTCATTTGGATGGTGTTTTCTGTGTTGGGATGGAATGCTGATCGTGGTGAGCATGGGCGGCTTTTCCAGTCTGCTGAAGTCGCAATCCTCGGTGCCCTGCCACAGTTTGTTTTTAATTGCCCTGCTAATTTCTACAGACCATCAGCATGGAAACGGTCAGAGAGGTTTCACTGACCAGGTTTCCGGTTTCCAGCGCCCGAAGCCGTCCAGCCCATGCTGCCACTCCCTTGCTGTCCCTTTCCCTCTGGGGCCTCGCTCCTCAGTCCTGGACCCTCTGGGTACCTTTTAACATCTGAAATTGTGCAGATGATCCCTGTTTCAAGCCCCTCAAAGACATGGCTGCCAGCTATGGTTTTGGCCTTCAAGCTGCAGGTGTATATCTGCCCTGGGAATCTGCTGTTGGACCCTTGGGTGAGCCTGTTCTTCTGGGCCATTTCCATGCTTGATACCAACAGGCTGAGGGCCGGATCAACATTGTTGTGCGGTTTGTGGGTGCACAGGCACGGACGTTGGATTTTTGTTTGTTTTTCGCGAATGTGTTGCTGGTTGAGGCCCTAGGCAGGTGACTGCTGCTGTGCTGTAGACCGAGGTAGCCCCTTCTTGGTTACTGCAGTAAATGCCAGTCTGTGCGAGTCCCTCCCCAGGCTGATTCTCTTGGGGACTGAAGGCTGATCTTACCAAGCTGGGGGATGGCTGGTCTTGTGACCTGGGAATGGAATCCGTATCGCCATTGTTGTGTCTGTCTAAGGTTGGTCATCTGAAAAAGACTCTGACTGTGAGGAGGACGTGTGTGTGGGGGCAGGCGGGGTGACAAAGACTGACTTCCCTATTCAGTACAGCCAGCAGGACAGAGACCAAATAATAAACAAGCCTTTACTTTTTAGTGAGCAGTGTGTGTGCGCACGTGTGTGTCTGTGTGTCTGTGTGTGTATGATGCAGTGGGCTAAGTTTGTACGTTTTTTAGATTTCTCTGAGAAGTTGGCTGTGAATCAGATTAACCCGAGGAACTGACTTTTGACCCCCCCCCCCCTTGCCCTTTTCTGTGTTCACTACAGCCTTTGGGTCCAGTCTTCTGTCTCTCTCTGTGTCTGCATACACTGCACGAAACATTAAAAAGTATATCAAGCTGGACGAAATGATCAGAAGTTCATTTTGCATGTCCGTTCGTCAGTGTCTCGCATGTCCAGTGGAAGCTGTGCTGCACTCCCTGAACTGCTATCCTCCGATGTCATGAAGAGGCATTTCTGAACTGATTTCTGCTGCAAAATCTTTCCCAGCATCTGCTCTGTGTTCTCCTGGCTGTTCCCTCTCTGTCCATGTGTTGTTATAACATTTTTATCATCGTGATATTTCAGAGAATGGGGGTTTGCCTTGAACTTTTAAAAACATTATACCTTAGAATCCATTGAAAAGTGTGTTATGTGACGGTGTCGCCCAGTTATGTTGCCACTGCATGTCAAGTGTGTGACTTTCACTGCAAACCTGACCAAACTGCATGAAATGATGAGCTTAGTGGAATTTCCCTTGTACAACAGTACTATTTTCCCATCCATCTTTGATTTTAATTGCACTTTCAGGTTTACCCTTATTTCCAAAACAAGGAACTTCTCACCCTAGAGAGAGGGTTCTGAGGAAAACGGGGCAGGTGTGGATGAATTTATTTATGTACAAGAAAGGGGTTTCTGGGTTAGGTGGGGGCAAGACAAGAAACACAGGAATCTGCTCTGTTGTGTGGAGAAAAATTCTGGGTGAAAATAGGAACAGGACCTAGGAAGGTACCTGCATGTGAAGCAAAGGATTCTGGGTGAAATCAGGACAGTGGTTGGCGCTCATGTTCACAGATTCGGCCATGCTAACTAATAAGAAATTCCCAAGGTGTTTGCAGGTCATGAATGAGACTTTGCAGAAGTGACACGCAGCCTGATCTCCCTCAGCACAGCTTCCATCCCCCCATTGTCAGCTGCCCTGCCTGAAAGCCCCAGTCTCACCATTAAGCTGTCCCTCTGCACTGTCCCCACGCACCATCCCTGCTCATCTCCATCTCTCGCTTTGCCCGTTTTCCCCCTTGTGTCCTGCTGCCTCTCTGCTGCACAGGAACCCTTTGTTGCTGTAGAGACAGAGGCAGTCATTGGCTAGCTGTTCTGGAAAGAGAGAATAATTTGCAAGCGTTGCGTGTGGCATAGTATCAAGCCCTTTGTCACACATACGCAGACGCCACTTTGGCCTGTAAAGCAGTGAGGGGACAGGAAGAAACCTTCGCTTTGCCCACAAGGACTTCCTGTGTCAGCATGCTGGCAAAATGTCCAGCCCCCCAGGGGGCTTTTACCATGGAAACTGCCGTATTTGTTGTTTATTTTTCTGTTTTTACTGTCCTTGAATCATAATATGTTCTGGGAATCTCCAGGGGGTGATGTGGTTCGCTGTTTATGTGCCCTTTATATTTGGTTAGGAGTGGTGTCACAGCTGGCCTTGCAGCTCCTAGCTAAGAGGGTATAGACGTGATTAAAAAGCAGATGCTTATATACCATCTACCCATTGGCACTGGGTTTAAAAAATAGCAGGAGGCTTCCTTTCCCTCGGCAACTGCTGCTATACAACGCAGCCTATGTCGGATATGGTTGCCTAGGAAACATACAGGAGTAGCTGTGTGGAAGATGGCTGACCCCGCGCCCTTCTCTCCAGGTGCCCATGTCTACAAGGCCGCTCTCCTGCAGATGAGCCGTTGGCGGCTAGCGTCGCATCGCAGACACAGATAGTCCCCGGTGGCCACACGGCGACCTGTCCCGCCCGTAGCCCAGCATGCCCACCCCCAGCCGGGCGGGGAGCCTGAAGGATGCCGAGATCGCCGAGCTCTTCTTCAAGGAGGACCCCGAGAAGCTGTTCGCTGACCTGCGCGAGATCGGCCATGGCAGCTTCGGCGCCGTCTACTTTGTACGTGCCCCCCTCCCCCCCCCACCCCCCGGGCCGACCCGGCCTTTCTGTCCCCCTA